>CM076943.1:21123662-21436162 GCA_039566865.1 Aurelia coerulea
AAAACCTTCTTGGATGGTAGTTGAAACCATGAAAGGGGATGGGAAGGGGGGCGAATCCCTCTCCCAATAACTCATATTTTGAGGTAGAAACTCCTTAAATATAGCAAGGCTGTGAAATGACAACATTCAGCAAATAAACTGGGGAAAATGGCCTTTGAAGGGTAGGACATGTGCAATTTCCACTCGACCCCCGTCCAGCACCTAGAAACTCCACGGACCTGAATCCCTCTCCAAATGGGTCCCAATGCATATCAAGCGAAAAGAGATCCCACTGGGATTTTTAAAAAAATCAGAAAACCCCTCAATGGGGTGTTGAAGGGCACCCATTTTTTGACGTCATGAGCAGCGCGAGAACAATGGAATGACAAAGGATTTCGAGCTCAACACAAAGGGAAACAAAGGGCTTGGCAAGCCGAAAGTGGGGTGAAGAAATTGGCGAATAACCCCTCAACCAGATTGTTGACTGGAAAAAGAGGACGTTTTGAGGAGGAATAGAATGTTGGGCGACGCTTTCACCTGCGGTTTGACTTCGCCCATGTTGCGGTTCTGCGGGGCGGTTCTGCATCGAACTGTCTAGACAATGAGAACGTTCGCGAGAGGGACAAAGGGAATGACGCCACGCTGAGCTGGCCCGCCGTCGTACCGAGTGATTGCTTGGGAAAGAATGTGTTGCCTATTGGCGTTATTTTCTCTTTATCACTTTCTGTGACCAAAGTATTGATGTTACTTGACTTAATTTAGTTTGCAAATCATATTTTCCTCAATGTTTTAATTTTTCGCATATTGGAGACCCAAAAGAGTAAGCCAGAATTTCAGGAACCCAAAAACTAACTGTACAAATCATAGAACCAAAAAATAAATATTGCCCAAAAAAGAGTAAGCCAGAATTTCAGGAACCAAAAACTAGCTGTACAAATCATAGAGCCAAAAAAGAAATATTGCCCAAATTTTTGAAACCAAGAAAATAACTTGAGAATCCCTATCCTAAATATACCAGAGTACCCCCCCCCCCCCCGCCCGGACATTGGAGCCATACGAAACAAGAGAAATGCAAAAGCTGGAGTTATTACATGAGTCTGTTGCCTTCTCTAAATTCCGCCAACGATACCCCCCGCAATACCCATTCAGGAATGGCTATAAATAACAATTCAATTCAAAAGAGTAAAATTTAGACGGATGTAATCAGCCTAGGCAAATGTAGCCCTCATAATATAATGACGTTATTACTTTAATGTTATAATTACCAAGGTAATAGCCTATAGAAATGTAATAGCAGGTGTTAGTAAGGCGGAAGTATCAAATTATCTTTGTGTATGAGCATTTTGTTATCATATGAACTGTTTTGATTTCGAAGGGAATTCCAATGAATGTGTTGCCTATTGGCGTTATTTTCTCTTTATCACTTTCAGTGACCAAAGTATTGATGTTACTTGACTTAATTTAGTTTGTAAATTATATTTTCCTCGATGTTTCAACTTTCCGCATATTGGAAACCCAAAAGAGTAAGCCAGAGTTTTCAGGAACCCAAAAAACTAACTGTACAAATCATAGAACCAAATAATTCTCTCCACAAAGGGGGCCCAAAGATGAGTTTTTATCGTGAAGGTGCCCTCACTTGCCTCCCCCCATCTGAAAAATAGCTAATATTGAAAATAGCTAATTACAAAGACTCTCGTTAAGATTTTACATGTATCCAGATATAAGGGCGAGGGCAAAGAGTTGTTAATATCAAAGTGAATTAAGGATTGCTCACATTGTTCCATTTTCATTTCTATTCACTTGTTGAAGTTGAATACAAGAGACTAGCGTATTAGTGCGTGTGTGATAAAATCTAAGATCTAATGTGGGATAGACTTTAAAGGACAAGTCCGGGGTTGGTGTGATTGATGATAAATACTGATAATACTGCTATGAATGATGTATGATACTTTTGTCCACTATTTTTCGCCTTCTTCTTGTGAAATTACGTGTTCAAATAAGCAATTTGAGCGAAGTGACGTCATATCGCGTAAACGAAAACGAGGCTGTGCGATTGGTTTTCGCCTCTTAATCGCTGCTAGCTTCTTTATCGTGTACTCATGGATTGAAAATGGCACGAGAACACGATAAAGAGACTAGCTACAATAAAGAGGCGAAAAAACCTCGTTTTCGTTTGCGCGATATGACATCACTTCGCTCAAATAGCTTAATTGAAGACGTAATTTCACAAGGAGAAGTTGAAAAATAGACAAATAGTGGAAAAATTAGCAGCATTATCTTGCATTTTATCATCAATCATACCAACCCCGGACTTGTCCTTTAAATCTAATTTAATGGTAGTACAAACGATTGGGTATAACGCGAATCAAGATCTTGTATTGGGGTTCAAGTATTGAAAGTGGGATTGCTAACTTTCAAGATTACTAAGGCAATAATTAAGATAATTCCAATACCAATGCTCCACAATGACATATTGCGAGATCTTCTTGAAGCACTTTCAGCAGCGGCCAGATCCCCACGACGGACAGCGTTATCAACCTGTAGAAGTACATAACATTTGAAACCAAGAAAAGTGGCCAATTAATTGTTATATCTGGTCAACTTTACTGTATAGTGCAGAAACATGGACCTCAACAATGCTTTGAAAAACTGAAGCAGCTTTGAAATGTGGATACACAGGAGAATTTAGAAAATATCATACACAGAACACAGAAAGAATGAATATGTATTACAAAATATGTGCCTATTTTAGATACGGAAGAAGAGACGCGCTGCAAGGCTTCTCCTAGAAGGGAAGTTCAATGAGAAAAGAGAGAGGCAAACCAAGAGCAACGTGGTTTGATAACATCAAAGATTGGATTGGAGTAAACTATGCAGAGGCCACAACAAAGGCACAGCATATAGAGGACTGAGCATCCATCGACAATCTGCTAAGAGCAGAAGGCATCTGACGACGAGAAGTACATACTTCATTTATACGATAAATGCAATAAGAGGCAAATGCAAAAAACAGAAACTTTTTTTGGCACACTGAGGCCTTTCAATCTTATGGTATAATCAGTCACACTCTGATGACAACATAAGATTGAAAAGCCTCAGTGTGCTCCCGGGGGGGGGGGGTACTTAGTATATTTGTCCGACGGGGATATGCCGTTTTTAAGGGTATCGTTTTCACCAATTTTTTCTAGCACAGGGTATCAAAATGAGGCAATTGTTCTAGAGCAGGTTGTCAAAACATGTCAAAGGGGAACATTCTGCTAGATTGGGTCATTTTTCGGTCAAATTTCATGTTTTTGAGTATACTTTTCACCAATTTTTTCTAAAACAGGTTATCATTTTGAGCGAAAAATCTGGAGCAGGGTAAAAAAAAATTTTTTCGTGGGCACACCCCCGTACAAATTTAAGTCAAGTACACCCCCCCCCGGGAGTGTGCTAAGAAAAGTTTCCGTTTTTTGCACCTACCTCTTATAGTATCTATCTTTAAGTCAACAAATTTTTACCAATATCTTCATATACAAATAGTTCATATTAAAATGAATTCAACAAATACAACCGGGTGGTGCCCCAAAAAATGTATCCTGATTTGTGATTATATTTTAGTAAAGTGCGTGTTATTCAATTAGAATATACAGGAGCCTACAATTCAATGCCAAACTTCAGTATTTCTTTCATTTCTGTATCTGTGCGTATTGATTTTCTTACAATATTTTCTTGAAAAATAGAGGACCTAAAAAGTTCACGGAAGTGCTGAAAAAGTCACAATATAGAATTGTTAAACCTGCAACTCGAAATCCCCACCAATTGAGATATTTTCATTTTGTTTCATTCTATTTCATTTCATTTATCTATAGAAGGGTAATCCTCTAGCAAAGGCTGGTTTAGTAGGCATCAGTTAACTGTAATTAGTAGGCATCAGTTAGCTAAAATTTTAGCTACCTTTAAACGCCTACTATAAAAAATTGATAATGATAATAATGATAAATCACAAGGGGCCCTCCATCAAAAATCTTACGATTTAAGGAATAAAAAGTTTTCGAATTTACAGAAGTAAAGAAACATGCAAATAAAAAATGTTCTGCATAAAAGGTGGGTTCAGCTGTTTCACTGCTTTGAATATTTGAATACAGAAAGAATCCTTTGGTGGTCATGAGCATCATGCATTAACAAACTAGACAAGCAATATTTCATAGGAAGGGCGTTCTGTACACAAGTTGAAATACGCACCTCATATGCCTGGATAAGAGCTGCGATACCAAGAGGCCAAAAGCAACAGAGAGTAGTGTGCCAAGCCAGAAGCTTATAGTTATTGGGCATCGGCATCACTAAAGGAGCAGTAAATTCTTCGTACTGAGACACAACAGTTGACTGCATGACTTCGCCCTACAAAAATAACATCAACAATCAGCATATGTAAATGTGTTGCCTTCTGAATGAAATGATCAAATTCAGATGATGGGCGAAAATTCTGATGTTGCAACATAGCCTCACTACCCCGGTGGGTGCAATTCAATAGTAAAATGTACACCACGCTTGTCCATATACCATTTCATAGGATACCCTTTCTCTGACTTTCTAGTTGGCGAAATGACCCCTTGTCATGGAACTTTTGATGGTACTCCCCCCCCCCCCTTTGAAGAAGTATCACTTGGCCCTAAAAAAATCTGCACAGTGCAAAAACTGGTTCTGAGAGAAATGTTTGGGATGTTTGCATTTTATTACGATTCACTTTGCTGCTATCTCTTTGTTGGAAAACAGTAGAATCCCATAAAACGTGGGGGTATCAAACTTGGACCAAGTGACCCCGTAACACCAGCAAACACCCTGTTTTTCTGAGATTCTAGGTCCTAGAATTCTGCTTCAAATATACCCCTTTCTCAGCTAAATTATGGATGAACGTGGTGTAATGCTTTCATTAACATTGTACCCACCGGGCTCACTATACACAAGGACCCTCAACTGACCCTCATCTAATTGAAATTGATGTTGTTGTTGTCGTTCCAGTGAGGGCCTTATGTAGACTTATGACTATTCGTCCCTTATTTCCCTGCGTTCTTTGATTTGCTGATATCCCTTGATCAATAGGACTTTAAGCCTAATCCATTCAAAAGTTTGAAAAACATAAGATGTAACTCAGCTATGTCAAAACCCTGAAAAATAGAACGCACGACTCCTCCATGAAAGTTACACAAATGGTTTCAGCACATCCTGTAGTTGCTGTGACGGCCAAAACTTGCCTTTGTAATCATGTTATACGTATAAGGCTACAGGAAAACAGTGCAAAGTTTGGGACTAGTTGTGTGATTCTTGTACTGCCTCGTTTTAAAATTTCTGTCAGGTAATAACTTCAGCAGAGTAGTCTTTACAACAAATAAACACAAGAGTCACTAACATTGCTTGTTGGTGGATATAATTGATACTGTTCTCCTGCAGTAGAATAAGGAGGTGGGGCTCCACAATCAGTTGGATCTGACCGAGAACCAGCATTCGATTGAGGATGTGATGTGGGTGGTTGCTGTGGAGGATAGCCTTGCTGTGGGGGATAACTTTGCTGTGGAGGATAGCCTTGCTGTGGAGAATAGCCTTGCTCTGGAGGATAACCTTGCTCTGGAGAATAGCCTTGTTGTAGAGGGTTCGGCTGAGGTTGAGGCTGTGGTTGAGGTTGAGGCTGAGGTTGTCCATCTACAAACGAAAGGTTTGGAAGTAAGAATTTTCCGATGAACAACAGGGTTACACAGGGGCGGGCAAGTACTGTAAAATATTTGACCCCATGTTTGTCCAGAGGAATTGGAAAAAATAACCGGTGCTTTTATCAAATAGTACGACTTTCGTGCCCAAAACAACCAGTTTTTGAGACAAAGGTGAAATTTGAATATCATTTTTCCTATTCCATCAGTTTGTCATAAAATCAAGTTTCCCAACCTCCTATCCAATCAAAATTCTGAAGTTTACCTGTAAGTTGGTTCTCCCTTTGTCCGCCAAATTTAGGCAGAAAAGACTAGTATTTCAAATTTTTCACATAAGCGGTTCTACCTTTGTCCGCCAAATTTATGAAAAAAAGACCATATATTACAATTTCTCACTAAAGCGGTTCTACCTTTGTCCGGCAAATTTCCGAAAAAAAGGCCAGAATTTCAAATTTTTCACTGAAGCGGTCCTATCATTGTTCGGCAACCGGTTTTGGGACACTTGCACTTTCATATCTATAATTACCACTTGCTTTGGAAAACAGTAGTAGGTCGAAACTACCGGATTTGGGGACTAACATCGTCAGTGATACATAATGTTAAAAATTGTCCTTCAAATTGAAGAAAAATAACAGCGGAAATTTGATATAAAAAACGACCAGTTTTTGGGGCAGAGGTGGTGCAAAGTTTTTTCATGAACTACCGGTTTTCGGACGAAGGTAGGACCATCCTTCCCAGTGTGACATGTCCGTCCTTGGGTTACACCATTCAATCCACCTTTCAACTTTCATGTAGCCTGCGTGCAGTCTTTCTTTAGTGCAAAATTGAAAGAACGAGAAATAGAAAGACTGCGCATTTGTAAGCGATTATTCGTATTTTAATGAATGAATTCATTGTGATATGGACCAATTAAAACTTGGTTAGAGATTTTCCGAACCGCAACACAATCAGCCTAAGTAGCGTCTTTGTTTTGTGTTCGTTTGAAATCCACCTTTTCAAGGTAAGAGGCGCGAAAGCGGAAGTTTTTTGTTATTTGAGATGTTGCATTGCTGAGGCCGAAATCTTGTTCTGCGTACAAAGTTTAGCAAAGTAGCAAATTTTCACATTCAGATATGTCTTCATTTCAAAATTATGACACTTTTAAGAATTTAAAGTCATGAGGGCTTTGACCGTGAAATCAAAGTTGGTACAAATTTTTGTCCAAACTCCGATTTCCACGGTCAAAGCCCTTATGAATTCAAATTCTTTATATCATCGTAATCTCTAAATGAAGACAGATATGAATGTGAAAATTTGTCTCAAGTCTGAACTTTGTACTCACAATAGTAGTAGTAGTAGTAGTAGTAATTTATTTTAAGTGGGCTGAGATTCCTAGCTATTTAAAGCTAATTTAGGCCCACTATGCATGCCGCATCCAGGCATGGGACCCCTAGTTTAACGTCCCTTCCGAAGGACGGCGCGAGGTGAGTTGCGAGGTCAGGCCTCAGCGGTCACCCATCCGGAGTTTGACCTCACTCGACCGAGCTTAACTTCAGTCGCCTGACGGAAACTGTTTAAGCCACTCGGCCACTCACCCGCTGAAATAAGATTTCAATCTCAAAAATGCAGTATCTCAAACAACGAAATACTTCCGCTTTCGCGCCTCTTACCTTGAAAAGGTGCATTGAACAGTTT
The DNA here is from genome assembly GCA_039566865.1 of Aurelia coerulea. Taxonomy (NCBI): domain Eukaryota; kingdom Metazoa; phylum Cnidaria; class Scyphozoa; order Semaeostomeae; family Ulmaridae; genus Aurelia; species Aurelia coerulea. Next base: position 21,131,000 of record CM076943.1, read on the forward strand.
GATAGAACAGATTACGTTCATTGATTTCATTTTGCTGAGTCACCCATACAAGAATTCTCTTGGTGCTGCGCAGCGCAGTCTTTCTACCTTCTGGTTCTTTCAATTTTACAAAAGAAAGATTGCACGCAGGCTACCTTTCAAGGTCCCCCGCGACGCAATCACGTGTACCTCTAGTTTTGGAATCTGATTGGTTGAATGCGATGAAAAGAATAGCAGAGTGCGGAACAGGTTCTTTTATGTCTTGGTTTGAAATCATGGGTTCGAGGAAGCAATATGTTTGTTTTCTCGAACAAAATGTGTTAATAAATCATACATGTGTCTTTATTCTTGTTGTTTTCGCCTGCAATTTATGCTCAAATCCTCAAATCAATTACCAAAATTCAAGTCTGTTACTGTAACGGCGTAAACATTTCTGACGTCGAGACGGCGGGGAATTTACGAAACTGTAAACGAGGACAGCCTCGCTTTTACAGAACACAGAAAATATTTAGGTTAGGCCGTTACAGTTACAGACTTAACTATGGACTTGCTACAAGTCTCTCTCGCGGAAAAACGGGGGGAATTTGAAAAGGAAGGATCTTATTCCAGTTTGGAATTCGGTAGTATTGGAATGCGGTAGTTTTTCGAACTGTAGTGTACAATGGACGAAGAGTTTTCTGAGACCTCCATGCTTTGCTATCATTTTCACAAAGGAGCCGTCATGCCATCGGAATGCGGACGTTTTGGGACTGCAGTTTGGAATTCAGTAGTATTGGAATGCGGTAGTTTTTCGAACTGTAGTGTACAATGGACGAAGAGTTTTCTGAGACCTCCATGCTTTGCTATCATTTTCACAAAGGAGCCGTCATGCCATTGGAATGCGGAAGTTTCGGGACTGCAGTTTGGAATTCAGTAGTATAGGAATGCGGTAGTTTTTTGAACCGTAGTGTACAATGTAAGTCTTTGCCATCAAGATCTAGATTGTTTAGTATCTGCATCAGATTCTTGTGTCTTACTTTATCAAATGCCTTCGTATAATCTATGAAACAAATATATAAATCTCTTTGCATTTCGATTGCCCTTTCAGCTATCAATGAATCTCATCATAAATATAGCATTCCGAGTCCCTCTGTCTTCCATAATGCCATATTGCTCCTCTGAGATCTCTGGTCTAACTTTGCTCCTTGCTCTTAGTAAAATAACTCTAAGAAGAATCTTTGTAATATGACTCATTAAACTGATTGTGCGGTTGTTACAGAAAGCAAAAACTAGGATTATCACTAAATGTAAAGAAAACGTATTGCATGGTCATATCGAAGAAGAAAGAAGCTCCTAGGTGTCATTTGAAATCAGATGGAGTAGTCATCAAGCAAGTAGAACAATTTAATTATCTAGGCAGTATGCTGACAAGCGATAGCAGGTGTGAGACAGAAATAAAACGAAGAATAGGAATCGCAAAGAAATCTTTTAAAGACCTCGGCAATATTTTAGCAAACAGGAAGATCAATTTCGATACCAGGAAACGGATACTAAAGTGTTATGTGTGGTCCAAGGCCTAGGGGGGGTACTCATTGATTTTTAGTACGGGGGGGTCCGTGCCAATATTTGGGGTCTGAAATTTTACATCAAATCAATATTTGGGGTCTGTGAATTACAACATGGACAACAATTGAATATTTGGGGTCAAAAAATCTGAGGAAAGGAAGAATCCTGCAATTTGGGCCTGAAGTTGCGAATCACGAAATAAATGCTTTGGTATTATTCAAAAACTGAGAAAAATCAAGAGACTCGAATTGAAATCATTCAAAAACATGTAAGGGGCCCCAGAAATAGATAACAATATTTGGGGTCTCCAAAACATTAGACTCCATATTTGGGGTCCCCAAATCATTAGGCTTAATATTTAGGGGTCAGCAAAGACAATGTGGCATGGACCCCCCCGTATTGAAAGTTAGGGAGTACCCCCCCTGGGTTCCAAGGATTAATTTAAGGTGCAGTGATGACCAATTTGTGCAGTGATGATGAATCGAAAATGTGCAGTGATGAATTGAATATTGTGCAGTGATTTTTCACTTATCAGTTGTAATAATACTTGAAATACTGCTTTTTTTATGTTTTCAGAATAAAAACCAACGAATACTCCTTCGCGATTAATGAAAGTCAGCTTGCCAGCGGCGCACATTCAAATTTTGATTTGGTGGGTGTCGACATGCTTTGGACAGACAAAATTTTTCGGACCGACTGAACGCATATAAACTGTCGTACTCAGTAGGAATTTTGATGTCAGCAATGCAACGACAGTACCAAAATTGGGGGCTCTAGTGTTGCCTAAAGATTGCTGCAAAGAGAGACTTCTTATTTGGCGACTTTACTATTAGAGAACTGTAACCGAATAAATGAATAACAGAACACGAGTAAATAAGAATACTTAAGGACGGACTATTTACATAGGCAGGGGGTATACTAGTCCAACATTCCTCCCCACCTTTATAAGATTTGATGTTCGACAACGTTAATACTGTCCCAGGGAATGCTCCCTTCTATTGTTCTCTGTCTCCGATTTCTCATCGGGTACCTTCGATTCTGTCCCAGATCTTCACGGTCGTCTGCGTTAGTGTCCGATTCGTCTGAGCTACTAAAATCCTCGTCTATAAAAGTATCATTGATTTTGTCCCGAATCTCTTGGGCCACAATGTCGCCTTCATTTTGTTGTTTGTCATCTTGTTGCGCATTCTCTGGTGTGTCCATAATCTTGGCGGGGTATAATCGATTATGATGAACGACTTGCTTTTTCTTTGTCGAATCATTTTGTATGCGAAAGTTCACTCCGTTTGCAAGCTTCTCTAAAATGGTCCAGGGGCCATTTCTTCGAGGAGCTAATTTCTGGGTTTCGCCAGTTTTGAAATACTTCCTTCTTAACCACACCTTATCCCCCTTCTGATAATTATGGAAGTTTATATTCCTATTGTACTGTCTCTGCATCTGGGTGCGATTCAAACCGAGTCTTGTCGCGACGTGGTAATATACTTCAGCGAGACGTACTTTCGTTTCTGTAGCATAGTCTGATGCTGTTGCGATATCGGTAGCTTGGGGGGTCTTACTGCCGAGAATGAGATCTTGTGGCAATGTTGGTTTCCTTCCAAATACTATGAAATAGGGTGTACATTTCGTGACTGAGCTCTCACTGGTGTTTAAGGCGAAAACCACTTCTGGGAGGAGGAGACGCCACTGCTTTTGAGGTAAGTCGCGATCGAGGAGCAAAGCACGTAATACCTCTCTGATGTTTCCAATGTTACGTTCAGCAAAACCATTACCTTGACTGTGGTACGCGGAAGATCTCCTCTTTTCGATGTTGAATATTTCGCAAAGTTCATGAATCAAATTTCCATCTACGTTTGATCCCTGATCAGACAAAAGGAAGTATGGGGATCCATGTTTAAAGATCCATGATTCTCGGAAAGCTTGGCATACTGTTGTGGCATGCTGATCTTTCATGGGCACTGCTTCTATGTATTTTGAAAAGACATCACCGATCAGGAGCATGTATTTGAAACCGCTGTCATCTGGTGGTAGTACTGCAATATCGATGGACACAAATTCCATTGGTGACTCTGGGATGTGCAACGGCAACAGTGGTGCTTTAGGCGCTTGTGTGTCACGTTTAGTGCGTTGACATACCGAACATGTGGCGATGAATCGGTGAACAAATTTGTACATATTGGGCCAATAAAATCGGTCTTTAAGGAGTGCATATGTTTTGTCAGTGCCAAAGTGGGCCATTTCATGAATAGCGAGTGTCACAAAGCGTCTCATTGAAGCAGGCAAAATAGGTCTTCCTGACTTAGTGAGGATGTTATCTTCTATTCTTAATTGACTGGAAACTCGTTTCAAGCGTCCTTCCCGAATGGTATTGCCTTCAGTTATCAAACGCTTAGCAGGTCCTACTACTGGGTCAGAATTTTGTTCTGCTTCCAATTGTTCTTTGAAGTCTTTGGCAGTATGGTTGATTGCATACACCTTATCTTCAAAAATCATATCGAAGTGATCTGTATTAGCTGTAGCTCCAGGTGTCCTTGACAGCGCATCTGCTTTCACATTCAATTTCCCCGGTAGGTATTGGACTGTGTAACTGTATTCTTCGAGTTCTGATAACCATCTTGCAAATTTTCCACGAGGGTCCCTCTGGTTGCGCAGGTGAACTAACGGATTATGGTCGGAGTTCAAAACAAAATCCGTTCCAGCGAGATAGACATGCCAATTTCGTACAGCTGTCAGCAGGGCAAAGGCTTCTTTACTGTGGGTAGACCATTTCTGTTGACATTTTGAAAGCGTGGTGGAAAAATAGGCCACAGGATGGATACTGTTATCATTCTGGACTTGAGAAAGCACGCCTCCTACTGCCACGTCACTTGCATCAACTTCTACAATAAATCGTTCACCACATCGTGGAAAGGCAAGCGTGGGCTCTGAGCACAATTCGTTTTTCAGGGAAATGAAAGCTCTTTCGCAACTCGGGTCCCATTGATACACGACTTGTTCACTGGTGAGTTTATTGAGTGGCTTAGAGATTTCAGCAAAATCTTTTATGAAATTTCGATAGAATCCTGCAAGTCCTAGGAAACGCTTCAAATCTTTCTTGGTTGTTGGGCGTTCAAAATCACGTATCGCATCGGTGAGACGTTTCTGTGGTTTGATACCAGCCATGGACAATTCGTATCCTAAAAATTCCACGCTTTCTTTCGCAAATGCACATTTTGATTGCTTCAATGTGATGCCTGTGTTACGCAATCTGCTGAATACTGCTTCGATGTCCTTTAAATGCTCGTCAAAGGTTCTGCTAAAAATGGCAATATCATCCATGTACGCCAACGTTCGCTCGGCGGGTAGCCCTGAGAGACAAATGTCCATTAATCTTTGGTATGATGCTCCTGCATTACATAAACCGTACGGCGTTACGTTGAACTCAAACTTTCCTCGTGGAACAGAGAAAGCAGTTTTCTCCTTGTCTTCTTCTTTCAACGGCATAGACCAATAGGCTGATGCTGCATCAAGAGTTGTCCAGTAAACTGCGCCAGCCATTTTATCAATAACGTCCCTAATGTGAGGCAAAGGGTAGGTGTCTTTTTTGGTCACATCATTTAACTTTCGGAAATCGCAAACAAAACGTGTTGTATTATCTTTTTTCTTAACCAAAATGATAGGACTATTCCAGGGTGATTCAGAAGGTCTTATGATGTCATTGTCCAGCATGTCGGTGATCTGGGAATTGATTTCTGGTTCCCATGCGGTTGGTACACGGCGTGGCTTTTGATAAATGGGCATTGAGTCATCTGTAATGATTTTATGCTCTATGATTTTGTTCCTCTGAGGCTTTTTTGGATTCTGCGCAAATATGTCTTGGTAGTCAGAAATCAAGGACATTAATGTGGTTTTTTCTTCTTCGGAAAGTTGGGTACCGCAATCAAACGAGGGATTATCTTTTACTGGGCCTTGTGTGATACTTCCCGTTGCGGCAGCGTGTAATGTTCCCACTGGTTTGCGTGCAGTCAAAATCATATCTTCAGCAGAAACATTCAACAGGCTGATCGTGAAAACACCCGCAGAATTTGGAATCACCCGTGTTCTTGATGCGTAGATACCCGTCATCCCTGCTATTGTTGCAGGGTCAAAATCTCCTTCTAAAAATGCCGTTTTGGTATCACATTTGACCTGGACAAATTTTTCGGAACGACCAGGAATGGTGGTTTTTTCAGCTACCCGAACACGTATGGGTGTTTTTATCTCAGCCCCCCTGATCCAGGCTAGGCCAAGCCTTACACGGTTATTTGCAAAATCAAATGTCACTTGACCAAACTTCTGCAAAAAGTCTCTGCCTAATAATATGCTGACTGGCGAATGAGAATCGACAATTTGGAACTTCTGTAGAACTCGTTTCGTTAGGCCAAAAATATTCACGTTTAGAGTTACAAAACCGGTTATTTTCATGTTATTACCTGAGGCATCTGTAAGTGTTTCACTTGAAGCATTTATCTTTACTGCGAGTTTCAAATTTTCAAGAGTTTTCGAGTCAATAATTGATACAGCTGCTCCTGAGTCAAGCAAAACGTTGCTAAAAACTCCTTCCAATTTGGCTTTTAAAACGACGGTTGACGCACCAGTGGTATTGTCCTCTAAATTCAAAATGTCGGGGCCGTCTAGTCATTGGAAATTCGAGCAGTTCTTATCCCAAGCATCATGGCCTCGCGCACCACAGGCCTGGCAAAATCTTGTTGGACATTTTCGGAACAAATGTTCTGTGCTTTGGCATGTTCTGCATCGCATCTGGCGTGGTTCAGTTTTCCCATTTGAAGAAACTGAGCGGCCACGTCCTGGGGCTCTGAAATTACGGGCCCTAAAACCGCGGCCGCGGTTTCTGTCAGCAAAATTAACTTCGTTGCGTGGTCCCCCGTCGTCAGGGCTTATTGAAATGCCCTGCAATTTCTCTATCACCTTGTCAGCGATTGAATCAACAATTGACTTTTCCTCATAGGGATTAGCTGCACCAAAGATTCCTTTGTTGCTCGAAGCATCAGACAACAATGAACGAATTCCTGCCAATTCTAAGCGCGTTGTTTCGTCTGCGATGGTTCTGATTTCCGCTTTATCAAACTTTTCAAGGGATTTCAAAGCAACTTGCATATCTGGGTGCAACCCTTTAACAAAATAGTCTTTAGCAATAGCCTCCAAAGTTTTGTTGTCAAATGAAGGGTAGGCCAATTTGACTAATTCCAGCAATTTATATGCATAATTTTGCGTAGATTCCCCTACCTTTCTTGGCCTATTCGCCAATTCACTCAGTGCTTCTTCGCGGTTTCGCTTTCCTTTCTCAAATTCCTTTTTGAGTTCAGCTTTTAATTTTTCTGGATCCTTTCTATCATCTGCTGAAAGTCGTAGGTAAACATCGAACGCTGGCCCTTCTAGTTTACTTGCCAACGCTTGAGCCAGCTTTTCTCCTGTGTATCCTTTCAGTGCGGCATGTATTTCTACCTTGGTTAAAAAGGCTTGAACATCGCCGTTTCCTGTGAAACACAAAATACTGCTTTTCGACGCATCCATGTTAATTCGGTTACAGTAATGTTGCCTAAAGATTGCTGCAAAGAGAGACTTCTTATTTGGCGACTTTACTATTAGAGAACTGTAACCGAATAAATGAATAACAGAACACGAGTAAATAAGAATACTTAAGGACGGACTATTTACATAGGCAGGGGGTATACTAGTCCAACACTAGGGGTGAAGCCCCAAGGAAATTTGCTTGAGGACACGCCCTTTGCCAGTTCCAAAATATAATTTTTGACTATTTTGTAACAGGTTCTCTTTCATAAATTAGCATCCCAAGAAAAACTCAGGAATGATGATTTTACTGCCCATTCTGTGCATTACTTTAGTCTTCTTTCCGTTCTCTTGAATGGAAAACAATGATGGTTTGATGAGCCGTTCTTGTAACAACGTTGGCACAATCCTTTCTTTTATTCACATGTCACAAATTCAATTTCTTTGATTGGTTAAGATTTTGCCTCATATGGTGATCACGGATTTGGAGTTTCAAATATAGGCGTGATCTTCAGTATAACTAGCCTGATAACCAGACCCGATTTCAAATGGGCTGGTTATCAGGCTACAGTATAACGACTTTTCCACACTGCGAAAACCGAGCGAAAACGACTGGTTTTAGCGTGTTTATCGTCTAAGAAGTCTTTCCTTCGTGATTTTTAGTGTCTGCAGTGTTAGCGCTTTTAATAGAAGCGTAAACCACCTTTGATCGATACTATTTGTAGCCCATATCTCTTGGGGGGGGGGGCATTCTTTTGGGCTCTACTGAAGACGATATACTTTGGCATTTGAACTCTCTCACACTTTCAGAAAAGTAATTTCGACACAATCCCCACAGAACCAATCGTGCAATTATCTTGGTTTTCTGTGACGCTATATAGCTTTTTGTTACTTTGATAAACATCAATTCAATATTTATATTCCAAGCAAGAATTTAAATTGACTTTTTCATGATACGAACTAATCATATTTTAACTTCGCCACAATCTTGAATCATGTGATTATAAGTTTATCGCGGTCTTTTTTTAGGATAACTTTTGTTTTGTTTCATTTGTGAGCCACATTCCGTCTATATTTTCTGTCAGATAAGCAGTTAAACTTGAAAGATTTCTTGGTTTGCGAGTTGTTTTGGTGTCTAGAATTGTACCCCTTAGGGAATTGCAATTCGAGCAACATTCTGCGATGCCATGTTACATAAATTCCCAATTGAGCTTTTAATAAACGCAAATAGTCTTTCTCTCGTGAGTTTTAGGCCCGATTAATAAGTCGTGCCGCGCCGTGCCGTGCCGAATCGAGTGAATTTTAAATGATTTTGTCTGGTTCGGCGCGACGCTACTCTTATGAAACGAAATTGACACTTAGTTCGACTGAGTCGAGCCATAGGCATATGCCTAACGCATCTCGACTGGGTCGACCCGGTGCGACTTATAAAACCAAATTTCAGCCACGCCGTGCCGCATGTGACCATAGTCTGGAGAAGTTTTACGGATTGTACTATGCTAATTTTTGCACTTATGACACAACTTTGCATGGCACGAAATATGTTATAGAAATCAAACGATGTTTTATCAAGGGATTGATCACATGTCTTGAAATGGGTGGTAACAAACCTTAGCCGATTTTGTCTATTTCCAAATACCGCATAACTATACCACCATACCACCGGCACACCCAGTGCAAGATTGGAAACTTTGAGTATTTGTAACAGTATTGTACTTTTGGGACTTCTTTGCGCAAAAACACCTTTTGCTTTGTCTAAGAAAGTTTCTCACAATCCCATGATTCCTTGCCCCTAGCAATGTAGTCCTGGGCATAGTCCTGGGTAATTCTGCGATACATCTAAGGAAATTTTTTAAAATTCCATCCTCTTCTTTGGTTCAGAATGACTCTCCTAATCAAGCTTTACTCGTAAATATTCTAGTTGTCGTCAGGGTGGACCTTTGTGCAAGATATTCAAAATCAGACCAGTTTTTGATTCAAACAATCCCAGCTTTGTCTTTGACTGACTTTTCCTGATGAGGAAAATGTTAGACCAACCAAGAAAATGTGAGGGGGTGTCTCACCCCCACACCCCCTAATATGCGCCCCTGAGCTGGACCACCCTTCCCCAACAGGAATTTCGCTCCTCTTAGTCAAAGCAACTTCAGTTCCTTTTAGTTTCTTCAAACAGAATTTTGGAAAAGTATACAATTTAGGCGTTGTTTGGTGGAAAAACTAGTAATTTTCCTAACCAGCTTGGAAGACAGCTAAACTTGAATAGATAGTTAGTGTTTTTGAAGCATTTCGAACCTGTTGTGTTCTGTTCAAGATATTCATAAGTTAGTCACACCATGAAGAGAGGTGCAAAAGGCCCCAGTGTGTAGAAAGATTCAGTAGTGCTTTTTGTGTCCAATCTCTTTCTTCTTACTTCATTTCGTAACTGGAAACGGGCTTTGAAAAAATTCAGGTTAGGTTTGTTGAATCATAACTTCTAAATTTGGGCTCTTGTTTAGGAAAACACTAAATAACTTTCGTAACCAGCAGCCCAATTATTTGCTCGTGCCTTCGGTGCGCTTCTATGTTCTCTTGCACTTTTGGTACTCCCTCTGCAAGTTGCCCCCTCCAAACTCTGGCTGATTCCCCTTGCAGAGAAGTTTCTAGACGGATATCAGCGTCTAATATTCAATGACTAGGCCCGCTCGGCGCGGCTTCGCTGCGCCTCCGCGTTCCTTTTAGCTTCGCTGTAGTTCGTCTAAGTGGCAGTACTTAAGTGGAAAATGTATCTTCGTTATTTTATTCAGTAAAGCAGTACTTAAGTGGAAATTCAAGTATGTTTTGGGATTGGCTTCTTCCGTGGAAGTTTGGACGTGAAAGAGATGAATCTACTGAAAAGTTCGTTGCGGTCGTTGTTGTGGGTGCCTTGGTTGTTTCAGTTGTTTCAGTTGAGTTAATCTAGCGGCGTTTGTTGCCTGAAGGACTTAGCTGCCTTAGCGCTTTTAGTTGCGTTAGTTGTCTAACAAGTCTCGGTTGGTTTAGTGGCCTTACTTACGTTAGTTGGCTTCTTGTTTCAGTTGTTGAGTAGATGTAGTTGCGTTTCTTGCCTTAGTGGACTTAGTTGCGTCAGGACCTTCAGTGCCCTTAGTTGCCTTATTGGCGTTGGTAGCTTTAGGGGGCTTTCTTGCGTTAGTTGGCGTCTTGTTTTGTTACTGAGTAGACCTAGTTGCATTTCTCGCCTTAGTGGAGTTGGTTATAGCTTGATGCTATTTGATTTGATTTTATCTTTTTTACCGATGGTAGCGCCTCAGTTATAATAACTGATTTACAGGGGTCATGGTAAAACTTAAAATAAGTAATCATTTACAATATATAGGTTATCTGTTCCCTTCCCTCTCAGGGCTTTACGGTTAAGGTGGATCTGCACTTAAGGTGGCTCACTACCAAAAATTTCAAAATGGCGAAACCGCGATAAGGTGGCTCACTACCAAGTAAAAATAGGCAAAAACACTAAAAACAATTGATTAAGGTGGCTCGCTACCAAAATAACGTTAAGGTGGCACACACTTGGTGTCCTATCGCTCATGCTCATATCAACAAAAATCTACTCAACTCGATAGTTTACTCCCTTTTAGAATATGAAGGCAAACAACTCAACGAGGATTGAAGAATGATGCTGCCTCTTGCAGAGAAGGTGAACTAACATTCAAGAACCTACATGTTGCTACAGCATAAAATGTCAAGGGAATTAAACACGGAGTAGTCTAAAAATCAGAGCTGTTGTGTGAAAGTCCAGCAATGTTGGACTTGCCTAATTCGCCTTACAAGACGACTTGGCAAGTCCAGGCCATGGTATCACATGATATCATAAGTAGCCAAATTTTGGCACGAGCATCCTATAATCTACATGTTTCAGCACCTTTTTTTAAAGCTTAGTGATCGATTGAGCATTGCTAATATGCCGAGGAAGAGATAGCCAAATACAAAAGGTACATAACAAGTTCAGAATACGGGTATGTGCCACCCATATAGGTAGGTTTTTGGGCCCAAAATTCTCTAAGCAAGGGTCCTTTTCGGCAGATTTTCCATAAACATGGGTGGAGCTTGCTGAAATTCGCAAAAATGGTTTAAAATAGGCAGTCTTTCGTCAAAATTCATCAAATAATTTGGTACGAAGGCAAGCTTCTGTGATTAGAAGGGGGTAGCTTTCTGAAAACAGAGCGGCATATCCTCATCCATTCGGCATCCATCAGTTATGTACCCCAAAGGGGGGAATTTGCACGGGGGGCGCAAAGAATAGGAAAGAAAGTGAGCGCGTCAAAGGCGCTTGACAATCTTTGAAGGCCTTTAAGAAAATTGTTTGATTTTCTACTACATAGCACCTTCTTTATATGTTTCCCCGTATTTAAATGGGAACAGTTAAAAAATCGGCGTTAAAATCAGGATGAGGGGCGCTTTTCTCTCTACAAAATGGGCCCAAAGATGAGTTTTTATCGTGAAGGTGCCCTCATTTGCCCCCCCCCCCCATCTGAAAAATAGCTGGTATTAAAAATAGCTAATTACAAAGGCTCTCGTTAAGATTTTACATGTATCCAGATATAAGAGCGAGGGCAAAGAGTTGTTAATATCAAAGTGAATTAAGGATTGCTCACACTGTTCCATTTTCATTTCTACTTACTCGTTAAAGTTGAATACAAGAGAGGTGACAAAATCTAAGATCTAATGTGGGATAGACTTTAAAGGACAAGTCCGGGGTTGGTATGATTGATGATAAATACTGATAATACTGCTATGAATGATGTATGATACTTTTGTCCACTATTTTTCGCCTTCTTCTTGTGAAATTGCGTGTTCAAATATGCAATTTGAGCGAAGTGACGTCATATCGCGTAAACGAAAAGGAGGCTGTGCGATTGGTTTTCGCCTCTTAATCGCTGCTAGCTTCTTTATCGTGTACTCATGGATGGAAAATGGCACGAGAACAAGATAAAGAGACTAGCTACAATAAAGAGGCGAAAAAACCTCGTTTTCGTTTGCGCGATATGACATCACTTCGCTCAAATTGCTTAATTGAAAACGTAATTTCACAAGGAGAAGTTGAAAAATAGAAAAATAATGGAAAAATTAGCAGCATTATCTTGCATTTTATCATCAATCATACCAACCCCGGACTTGTCCTTTAAATCTAATTCAATGGTAGTACAAACGATTGGGTATAACGCGAATCAAAATCTTGTATTGGGGTTCAAGTATTAAAAGTGGGATTGCTAACTTTCAAGATTACTAAGGCAATAATCAAGATAATTCCAATACCAATGCTACACAATGACATATTGCGAGAACTTCTTGAAGCACTTTCAGCAGCGGCCAGATCCCCACGACGGACAGCGTTATCAACCTGTAGAAGTACATAAAATTTGAAACAAAAAAAAGCGGCCAATTAATTGTTATATCTGGTCAACTTTACTGTATAGTGCAGAAATATGGACCTCAACAATGCTTTGAAAAACTGAAGCCGCCTTGAAATGTGGATACACAGGAGAAGTTAGAAAATATCATACGCAGAACACAGAAAGAATGAATATGTATTACATAATATGTGCCTATTTTAGATACGGAAGAAGAGATTTCGCCTAGAAGGGATCAAGTTCAACGAGAAAAGAGGGAGGCAAACCAAGAGCAACGTGGTTTGATAACATCAAATATTGGATTGGAATGAACTATGCAGAGGCCACAAGTAGGGCACAGCATATAGAGGATTGGGCATCCATCGGCAGCCTGCTAAGAGCAGAAAGCATCTGACGACGAGAAGTACATACTTCATTTATACGATAGATATAGATGCAATAAGGGGCAAATGCAAAAAAACATAAACTTTTCTTGGCACACTTGACACTTTTCTGAGGCCTTTCAATCTTATGGTATAAACAGTCACACTTTGATGATGACAACATAAGATTGAACATATGATAATAATGATACAAGAGGCCCTTCATAAAAAATCTAACGATTAATAGACTATTAAAATAATTACAATTTTTATGAGTTCAAAATAAAAATCTAAAAAAGAAATTTTTCGAATTTACAGAAGTAAAGAAACATGCAAAAAAAGAAATGAAATATGTTCTACATAAAAGGTGGATTCAGCTGTTTCACTGCTTTGAATATTTGAATACAGAAAGAATCCTTTGGTGGTCATGAGCATCATGCATTAACAAACTAGACAAGCAAAATTTTATAGGAAGGGCGTTCTGTACACAAGTTGAAATACGCACCTTATTTGCCTGGATAATAGCTGCGATACCAAGAGGCCAAAAGCAACAGAGGCAAGTGATCCAAGCCAGAGCCATATAGTTAGGAGGCACCGGCATCGCAACAGGAGCAACATATCCTCCGGGCTGAGACACAACAACAGTTGACAGAACACTTTGGCCCTGCAAAAAGAACATCGATGATCAGCACATGTAAATGTGTTGCCTTCTGAATGAAATGATCAAATTCAGATGATGGGCAAAAATTCTGATGTTGCAACATAGCCTCGCTACCCCGGTGGGTGCAATTCAATAGTAAAAGGTACACCACGCTCGTCCATATACCATTTCATAGGATACCCTTTTCTCTGACTTTCTAGTTGGCGAAATGACCCCTTGTCATGGAAAATTTTGAAGGTAACCCCCCCCCCCCCTTTGAAGAAGTATCACTTGGCCCTAAAGAAATCTGCACAGTGCAAAAACTGGTTCTGAGAGAAAGGCTTGGGATGTTTGCACTTTACTACGATCCCGGGGGGTTACTTCACATATTTTGGGTACGGGGACGTGCCATCGAGAAGGGTATCGATATTCGCGATTTTGTTATAAGGAACGGTATCGATTTTCACGATTTTGGTATGCGGAACGGTATCGATTTTCGGGATTTTGGTTCAAGGAAAGATTTTGGTATAATTTTTCGAAAAATTGGTATGAGGTCGGGTATACTTTTTCGCAAATTGGTATAAGGTCGGGTATACTTTTTCGGATAATTGGTATAAGGGACGGGTATGTTTTTGAAGCTTCGATGGCACGTCCCGCCCGACCATAACCTGGTCAAGTACCTCCCCCGGGATTACGATTCACTTTGCTGATATCTCTTTGTTGGAAAACAGTAGAATCCCATAAAACGTGGGGGTATCAAACTTGGACCAAGTGACCCCGTACACCAGCAAACACCCTGTTTTTCTGAGATTCTAGGTCCTAGAATTCTGCTTCAAATATACCCCTTTCTCAGCTAAATTATGGATGAACGTGGTGTAATGTTTTCATTAACATTGTACCCACCCGGCTCACTACACAAGGACCCTCAACTGACGCTCATCTAATTGAAATTGATGTTGTTGTTGTCGCTCCAGTGAGGGCCTTATGTAGACTTATGACTATTCGTCCCTTATTTCCCTGCGTTCTTTGATTTGCTGATATCCCTTGATCAATAGGACTTTAAGCCTAATCCATTCAAAAGTTTGAAAAACATAAGATGTAACTCAGCTATGTCAAAACCTGAAAAATAGAACACACGACTCCTCCATGAAAGTTACACAAATGGTTTCAGCACATCCTGTAGTTGCTGTGACGGCCAAAACTTGCCTTTGTAATCATGTTATACGTATAAGGCTACAGGAAAACAGTGCAAAGTTTGGGACTAGTTGTGTGATTCTTGTACTGCCTCGTTTTAAAATTTCTGTCAGGTAATAACTTCAGTAGGGTAGTCTATACAACAAATAAACACAAGAGTCACTTACATTGCTTGTTGGTGGATATAATTGATACTGTTGTCCTGCAGTAGAATAAGGAGGTGGGGCTCCACAATCAGTTGGATCTGACTGAAAACCAGCATTCGATTGAGGATGTGATGTGGGTGGTTGCTGTGAAGGATAGCCCTGCTGTGGGGGATAACTTTGCTGTGGAGGATAACCTTGCTGTGGAGAATAGCCTTGTTGTAGAGGGTTCGGCTGAGGTTGAGGTTGAGGCTGTGGTTGAGGTTGTCCATCTACAAACGAAAGGTTTGGAAGTAAGAATTTTCAGATGAACAACCTGAAGCCTATTTGCCAAACCATAAAGTACAGCCATTGCTCGTATAATCATGACGAGAATTTTCAAGGATTCTCATTAATTCTAATAAAATTCCTAAGTGGTGTCATATTTGACGGTTAACTTTTCGGGCCGGGTTAATTTGGTGGAAGTCACGGAAAATACGGAAACTATCCTTGCGTTCCTTTGGCGATCAAAACAATCATGATTGTATTGTTTAAGACTTTAACATTGTTTCATTTGAAACAAATTAGATCCAGCTGGCTGAATTTGAAAGAAATCTTAATTGTTTTGATTGCCAAAGGAACGCAAGGTATGTTTCTCTTCTAACAAGAAATTTAATGCTTACCTTGAGGGGAATAACCTTGCTTTTCAGAATCCATTTTGCCTGGGGAAAAATAGAGATTTTATCACATTTCAAGTCTATTTGGTTTGGTTGAATGAGATTAGCTTGCCGAAGGCTAGTTCTTGTTCCATTCTAAGGATTGCTACCATACCATACTATATAACCATACCTTCTAGTTTTACACCAAAACAAGACCCAATTGCGGCTGGTGTAATCTGCATAATGCAGGTCGCATGATACAGGTCGCATAAAGCAGATTGAAGGTTATCATTTATGGCCAAGGGCTGTATGGCCGTATCAAGGGGCCGTCTCCTTGATGACTCTAACATGAAAGTGATGTGGCGCAGTGGTGTAACCCACTGACGTTGCAGCCAGAACAGTCAAGTGTACAGGGCTCGATACCCTGTAGCCGCCACTTGAGCATCATGAAAAGGGGTCGCGGACACGATTAGGTCTGCTCTACTTCTGTAATCCAGGCACTTGGGGCTAAAACTGCAACTTCACCTTCATTTCCTTTAATCTCATTTTCCATCTCAGGGGGGTCACTATACCATACGCTATATCAGTTCAATTATTCTTGGAAATAGCTTGTGCAGAGATCAATGCAGAGGATTAAATCACGTGGTTACTCATAATTTGGTAACAAGATTATGAGGTTCTTCACTTTGTCTGATATTGTCACATAAACACAAAGAGAAAAAGCTTGTAGACACATGCAAATAACAGTTCAACAGATTCAGTTGCAGTTTTGGTAGCTGAGTTACCTATTTGTGTTGTTTCCGAGAGAGTTGTCCAAAATAGCTTCAAAATTCCATAACATTTTTCTTACTTACTACTTACTACTTGGTACGGCTATACAGCCCTTGGCCATAAATGAAAACCTGCAGCCTGCTTATGCAACATGCAACCTGCATTATGCAACCTGCATTATGCATATTACACCAGCCGACCCAATTGCTGTGCTTTATCGATGATTATTTTGGTTTGATTGTGGTTTCACCCCGGGGGGGGGTGGGGGTCAGGTATATCTAGGATATGGGTGCTCAGGCTGGGATAATAATAATATAATAATAATAATGAAATCAAGACCAGTATCTCCACAGAGTGGCTCTTCACCTGGTCGCTACAGACTAATTTACATGTATTTAAAGGAACGAACTAATTAAAATATTTACAATGTGAACGCTAATTTTAAGAAAGTAATAAAAATTCAATCCATTCTAATGTTGAGCTAAGAGTCTTCTCTTTGCTTCTATGAATAAGTTATTGCGTGTTTTTGTTGAAAATTCCGTTGCAGTCTTAGCTTTTCTAATTTCTGCGGGCAGTTTATTAAAGAGTTCTGCCGCATCGTTCCTGAAAGTGTTGGAAGCCCGTGACGACGCGATAAGCGGCACAGAGCTAGATCTTAAGTTTCTGGTATTTTCTTTCAGCGATATGTCAATATATTTGGGCTTTTGTTGATCGTAAACGTACTTAAATGAAAGCTTCATCAGATGCCAGTCTCTACGTTCTTTCATTGGCAGCCAACCAAGTGTCACCACGTCTCTCTCTTTGGCGTAGCGGCCTAATACAAAACTTGCAGCAGCATTTTGAACCTTTTGCAATCGTTTTAGGAGTCGCAACGGAAGAGGTCGAAAAATAGCGTCTGCATAGTCCATCTTTGATAAAACGAAGAGCTCAGCAACTTGTCTCTTTAATTTGAATGGCATAAGATTTTGAATTTTCGTAGTATGGACATGGTATAGAAGCATGAAGATGTTACTTTGGCTATATGGTCGTCCCATGACAGATGCTCGTTCAAGGTTACACCAAGCAATTTACTACAATGTTCTCGTTCAAGAATTTTTTCCCCGATCTTTAGAACTGGATTGTAATCTTGAAGACTGTGATGCTTTGAAAGTTGCTTCGTACTCATAACCATAACCTTTGTCTTCTTTGGGTTTAGAGCAAGATTTGTGGATGAAGACCAAGAAATTAACTTTTCAAGGTCCTCATTCAAGGCAGTTTCAAGAGACGATAGATCGTTTGGCCTTCCATGCACAAGTACAGCGCACCAACCGAAAAAAGATAATTTCTACCATGAAAATAGACCCCAAAAATAATAAAGTCAGTGTCTTAAATTTGCAGAAAAGTGCCCTAAATGAATTATATTTCTCATAATGCATTCTGATATTTAAGTTTTTTGATTTTAGTAATGTTATTTGATTCTAATTTTGTTTGTAAGTTATATCTTTTCCATTTTGTATACTTTTTCTCATATTTTAGACCCCAAGAAGTAAGCCAGAACTTCAGGAACTGAATAAACAATTGACCGAAAAAAATAATTCTTGCCCAGATTTTTGATCCAAGAAAGTAACTGAACAACCCTATCCTGAATATACTAGAGAACCCCCGCCCCTGGGGGTTTCAGAAAACTCTTCATCCATTGTGTAGGGTTCGCTACTAGACTCAAGAAATAGTTCCAGTTATCGCAACAACAACAACATAACAGCAGCAATGACAGCAAGAACAACAAGCCTTGTCCTTTTTTACAAGATTGCCAACGGTATTACCCCAGACTATACAAGATACCCCATTCCAAAATCACAACAAGCTATGTATTGTTTTCATAAAGCAGATATAATAGGGCAGATAAAGGCAAGAACGACGAGATTCAAGAATAGCTTTTATCCCGACTGTTTATCTGAATGGAACACGCTTGATCCAGATATTAGAATATCACCCTCACTGTGTGTTTTTAAAGCAAAATTGTCGAAACTGATTCGACCTCCTCCTGAACCTGTGTACGGTATTCATGATCCAAAAGGTCTAGCTATTCTCACTCATTTACGGGTAGGACTCAGCAAACTAAATTTTCATAAATTTAGGCATAACTTCAGAGATACAGTCAACCCCTTGTGTCTCGCAAATGATGGGGTAGAGGACACGGAACATTTCCTGCTGCTTTGTCATTCTTATAATGGGCCTAGATCTGATCTTCTCAATAGTGTAAATGCAATATTGCTACCTCATGGTTTTTCCTCTCTTTCAAATGAAGTTTTACTCAAATTCATTCTGTATGGAGATAAAAGGTTAACCATCGACAACAATAAAAAGCTACTCGAGGCAACCCTCAAATTCATTCATGCTACAGAACGCTTTTAAATGTTCCATTGCTGCAAAGTCCCATAGATAAGCACCTACTTTGTTTTCAGTTTCATTGTATATTCATAGCCAATATTTATTTTAGCTTAGTTAATTTCCTTTGTATTTTTGTTTAACATTGTGTATCTTTATGTATTGGCCATGGGGTAGTAATTGTCTTTTGCTCCTCATGGTATCGTCCCCGTATTGTTGTAAAGTAATTAGATAGTATGGTAGAACGTATTGATGTATTGTAATATATTATATGAATAGAAAAAAAAAACAACAACAACAGCATATTATTTTACTCAAATTGGGACTTATGGACTTTCACATCAAAAAGTGGGACGAAAATAAACAATAGGGGCACCAATTTTTCTATTCGCGTTGAAACGAGTCATGGCCTCTTTTCGGTAGTTTGACAAATTTTAGGAGCTGTGTGTAGCATGCACTATTGCTAGTGCTAGCTGAAGTGGCATTTAAATGAGGAAATTCTGATTGAAATTGAAATGTTTGTTGATCCTTGGATTGAGGAAACATTCATCTGGATATTTGTGGCTTTTGTTCATTGCTAACGTCACTCAAAACTTGAATTTTGAGGCAATTTATTAAATGAAGATTGAGCCGACAAGTTAGGCTCATCCACCATTGCCTGGAGCACTCGGCTTTTCGCACAGTGTTGTTATGGTTTAACTATGGGACGTGACGTCAAGGGAAACGATTTCGTCCCAATTTTCAATGTGAAAGTCCATGAGTCGTTGTTATAGCGTCCATCAGCCTATCAATACCAATAACTACGAACGAGTCTAGTACGCTTCCGTTCGAAAAACTACCGCATTCCAATACCGCATTCCGATACTACCGGAGTTCCATAATTACCGCATTCCAATGGCATGACGGCTCTTTTGTGATACATGGTATACAAGTGTCCAGTCTCCTGTGGGCAGACAGAGGCGTACGCAGCACCTCAGGAGTGAGGGGGTCTGGGGGAAAAATTTTTGTGACCACGCCCTTCAGACGCTCGGAAAATGAGGGAAACGCCCTTTTTACTTATATTTTGCATCGTAAACATGACTGCAATGAACACAAAATAGGCAGGATGTTTTGTTGAATTTGCATTGAGAATTTATACTCAGCATATCAAGTACGAATTACAAAATCGCTTTTCTTCTTTACTGTAAAATTGATTTGGCTCTAGTTGTTGTTATGATATTCAGGAAATGCCTCTTGTCGCCACTTCATCGTTGTTTAGTCAGTAAATGGCATCTTTTGCAAGAATCTTTTGAAAAAAGGAAAATTTTGAAAACAGACATTCTACTTTGGCTTAGAATGCCTCTCCCAACATCGTTCAAGCATTTCTTAGAAACCCAAAACATTGCTCCACCAAACCTTAGACAAAACTATTCTTTCCTTGCTGTTCAAGAATCTCGAAGACCACCGCTTGACAGATCAGATCTGTCTAACACCCTCCCCCCCCCCGGAGGTACAAATTTTATTGCATTTTTGTACAAATCTCGAGGACCATCTTCTTGAAAAGTGGGGGGGTCCGGACCCCCCATTCCCCCCCTTGGGTAAGCCACTGTGGGCAGATGACATTGTACTAAACTCAAAAACAAAAGAAGGCTTACAAAAGAGTATGGACAGTCTGAGCAATTTTTGTGACACATGGAAAATGAACATCAATAACAAGAAAACAAAGATAGTCATCTTGTCATCTTTAATAAAATGGGTAAATTAGATAAAAACTCTAAACTCCACATAAACAATAAGCCTATTGAAATTAAAAAACAATTGAAATACTTAGGATTCCTGCTAGATTGCAATGGAGCATTTGGAAATACGATTGAAGATCTCTCAAATAAAGCAAGGAGAGCACTTTATAGCATTTATCGATTATCAACAGATCAGTATCTTTCACCTACAACCATGATCAACGTTTTTCACGCAACAATAAAACCCATATTGTTATATGGATCTGGAATGTGGGGATACCAATCAAAAAGAAATAACAGAATTGAAAATATTCAAACCAGTTTTGCAAAACACATACTAGGCGTACATCGGAAATCTGTTAACAATGCAGTTCTTGGAGAGCTGGGACTGTACCCTTTAAAAATAGACATGAAAATAAATGCTCTAAAGTATATGACTTATATAGAGCTCTACACTCTGGCTTCAGAGCTCTACCCTCTGTTGTCACTTGCCTTCTTAACAACACAGATGACTGGTATGTGAACATGGACAATAGCAGATACACTGCAAATATTTTCATTGATCTCAAAAAAGCGGTTGACACCGTAAATCATGACATTTTACTTGCTAAATTGAGGAAGTATGGTATTGATAATCTTGAACTTACTTGGTTTACGTCCTATCTAACCAATAGAAAGCAATTCTGCAAAGTAAATGGGGTAGGTTCCAAAACAGAAGATATTCGCTGTGGTGTGCCGCAGGGTTCTTGTCTTGGCCCTCTTTTGTTTCTGATTTATATCAATGATCTTCCGTTTTCTCTGAAGAAAGGTAAAGTGACCATGTACGCTGACGATACCAGTATTTCTTACTCTTCTTCGAGCTTAGTAGATATAAACCAAACTCTGAATAGTGAACTGAATGATTTGAAGCGATGGTTGCAGGGTAATAAACTTTCTTTGAATGTTTTAAAAACTCAAGCTTTGATTGTAGGTTCCCAGCCCAAAATTAAGAAAATTACCGATAAGGCTGTTGATCATCCACTATTTTTTATTGGTGACTCTCAGGTTGAAAATGTAAACCGAACAAAGTATCTGGTTGTGATAATCGATAGAAATTTGGATTGGGAAGAACACGTTTACAATCTCCGTACCAAGGTTTCTCGTGCAATTGGATTTTTGAAATATTCCAGGAAATTTTTACCTCAAAACACGTTGAGTGCAATGTATAGGGGTATCGTAGAGCCCCATTTTCGGTTCTGTTGTTCGGTGTGGGGGTGCTGTGGGGTGACTATACTGCAAACCCTGCAGAAGCTGCAAAATCGAGCAGCTAGGATTGTAACTAAAAGTCGATTTTATACGCCTGCTATGGCATTAATTCGCAGTTTAAATTGGCCTACTGTAAATTATATTATTAGAAGCGAAACAGCTATCACAATGTACAAATCACTAAATGGTCTGGTCCCGGAGTACCTTTCAGATTTGTTCGAAAAAAATTCTTCTCGAAATGTCAGAAAACTGAGAAACACCGATACTGATCTCTCGTTACCATTACGAAAAACTAACAATGGGCAGAGGGCTATATCTTTTCGTGGACCTAAGCTTTGGAATCAACTCGAACCTGATGCTAAACAGGCACCCTCCCTTGCCACCTTTAAGAGAAGAATCAAAAACTTGCCATGACGAGAATTCTTATTTTGCTAATTATTATGTAGTGATCTTTTAATTAGTAAATGTTTTGCCACGGCCCCCTGAAAAGCAGTTCTTATGGACTGGCGGGGCTACCGTGCCTAAATGAATAAAAATGAAAATGAAAATGAATAGAGCAAAGTAATAGTAACCTGTTAAAAGCTGCGTTAGAACTCAACAAGCAGTTTGCAAATAAAAAATCTTGGTATGACGATGTTCTCAATACAATAAAAGAAACATCATTCAATCTGAATTCAATAATTGATAAACAACAATTCCAAGATAATAGCCAAGCAAAGGTCAATGCAAAAAAAACCAAATTATAAAAAATAATTGCCGTAAATCTCTAGTGGCAAAACACAACCTTAAATGGTTTGAAGAAATACACAACAACAGTAAATTAGAATTTTATAGATGTTTTAAAAATACTCCAAAGCTTGAAGATTACTTACTTGACAAATATTCCAAAAAGAACACACAGAACATCATTTACAAAACTACTAATAAGTGCACACAGATTGAAAATAGAAACAGACAGATACAATAACTCAGTAAATAGAAAACAAAGGGATGAAAGAACATGCGAGTTCTGTAATGAAATTGGTAAACTTTGTGTAGATAATGAAGTTCACTTCCTTTTCAACTGCAAAAATACCATGCATTTAAGAGGTGAATTTTTCACTAAAATCGGAATTGATGATAAAAAGTTCAAAGACATTTACTTCAACTCAAAAATTGACATCATCAAAGAAATAATGACAAATCCAAATTATACAATAGAACTGAACTATTTTGCAGAATTTATATACAAATCTGAAAACTGTAGAAAAAACACTTAGATCGATTGAAATAATTGCTTGCATATTCGTAAACCTCAGATTAGAATAATAATGTTACATAGTTTTAGTAGATTCGTAGTGAGCAATGTATTAGTAATACAATATTGCTGTAAACTACTAGACCCTATCATTGGGTGATGAAAATATGAAATTGAAAAAATTGAAAATTGTGATAATGATAGCAAAGCATGGGGTAAAATCCAGACCAGTGGAGCTGAGGAGCACCGGAATATTTAGTTTCATATGGCAACTCTGCCAGTTAAAGGGTAAACACGAGGGGGTAACTCAAATAGGGGGTCTGGTATACATGGGCCTGCCTGTGTTATTGGTTAATTTGCGATATTTTGCCCCGGTTATGGGTCATGTTTTGTGAATTTGCCCAAGGTTATGGGTCTGCTTTACGGGTTATGGGTAAATGCTCGGATAAATGTAAGTAGTTCATTGCTATTATTTGTTATTATGGCAACAGACTTTCAAAAAAAGGACTTTAGCACTACACATTTTCAATTGACTCTGTACATCTTGTCTAGCCTAGAGTCACATTTCAAAATTTTGCCATGGTTATGGGGTCATATTTTCAAAATGTGCCCTCGTTATGGGTCCTAACTCTGAATTCTCAGGCGCATAAATACCAAACCCCCTATAGGCGTTGCCCCCCTCGGAGATTCCAACCAGTAGAATAGACTGCTGGAAATATTCTCGGGAGGGTGATCGATTTAGTAGCAGGCAAGCTAAAAATGGTAATAGCTACAGCCTGGCGGACTCATGGCCTAGAAAGTTTGCAAGTACTTATCAAATGAATGCGTAAAACGAGATTGTCACCAAACAATTTCCAACCGTTGAATTTCATATCTTTTACTTAAAGTGCTTGAAGGAATTACGACGTTTTGAAAAATTAACGCCTGTTGTACAAAAATAGCTTCGTCAGTTGCATCTTGAAACACCGAAACGAAGCCAATAATGTGAATATAGCGCAATGCACTTTTCATCCTTCGATATTTCTGTTATCTGTTAGCAAATTACAAATGTTCTTTCCAAACTTGAAGCAATGCACTTCGCACTTGTCTGGTTTAGATTTAGCTGCCATTAACCTCCTTATTCTCCTCCTTGCCATTCTTTGAAAAATGAGACGAACCAAGAAAAACCATTTGACTATCGATTTTTGGGGCAAGAGGTAAGAATTTCAATTAGTCAAAATTTTTACTTTTGCATGTTGGACTGAAATAGGCGTTTTAAGCCAAAGTAGAGAGCGTGCCCCCAAAATTTCTTCTGCAAATTGGGGTCCGGAAAAGGGGTTCTACGCCAAAGTAAAGGGCGTTCTTAGAATCTATTCTGCGAAAGTTGCCCATTTTCATTGCGCCATCAGCGAGACTGGCTTTTTAACAAGGTTGTGTAAAGATACAAGAAATCATCGACTCCGCACGTACTACCTACCCAAATTCTGAGATAAGAGTAGCCAATGACAGAATTACTAAGGTCGATCGATCATAAAATGGTTGCCAAAACAGAGTCTGCTAGAAATAAGTAAACATCTTCTTTATGAAGGCACCACTTTGCTCTTTTTATATATAATCAGTTAAAACGTTTACACACAGATGGTACCCAAGACATTACATATGAGTTACTGTACAACACTACGAGGACGATGCCAGGGAGAGCAAAAGACCATGACAACTCCCTGGCCATTCCATAAAAAAGCATCATACTACTAAATACTATAAAATATACATTTACAAAGAGCTACACATAAACTACCAAATACGGATACATACTAGGATCTGTTTCACATTGGAGGCCACTTTGCTTCGCAACAAATGTTCTATTTGAACACAGAATAGAAGCATTATAGAACTTACTGGGAACATGCTGCTTTTTAAGAGCAATTACCCACCCCCCTCCCCATCAGAGCCTCAATAATTAACAATTTGTAGGAGTATCCGATTAAAGTTATGATTATGAAGAGTTACATACCTGATAGTAGTATAGGCTACAGTGAAAATTTTTAGCTCCTTCTTTCGATCTTCGATCTTTCCAATTGACCCTGACATTTCTTTCTTTTCTATTTCGGTGATTCGTTGTTGCAAATTAGGTCCTCTTTCTCCTCTGCAATGACTTGGCGCACGTAGGAGTCTCTGTAACGTCATCATTCGTAGCAATGGGAAGTTTACTAGCCTGCGTGCAGACTCAACTATCCCGTGTTTCGCTTACGAAATTAGAAAGTAATTTTACAAAGTGAAAATTTGGGCAATGCAATTCAGTTCAGTTTCATGACTACCCGTATTTTTTTTATAAGAAACTCAACTCTCAGGGCTCTCAGATCGCCACAAAATTAAGAAACTCCAGTACTGGGAAAATATAAGTTAAGAAACTATTTAAATTGATAGAGGAAATCCTTGACATACTTTTAATTTACTTTCAACTTGAGTAACGTCTAAACATTGGAAAGGCTTAAAAAGATCTTGGTTTGAATTGTTCACGAGGGCGCAGGTAGTGAACATGCAGATTGTTATGGAACTTCTAAGAAACTCGTAAGAAACTCTGAGATCTGAAAATCTGATACTTTTAAGAAAATTTCAGTACTGGCCCAAATTCTTAGTTTCTTATGAAAGAAATACGTGTAACAACTTGTTTGATTTAATGTTTCATGACTGTTTGCAGCTATGCGGTATTTCATTTTCATTTTTCATTTTAAATTATTTACACACAAAAACCCTTCAGCTAACAAACGCAATACTTAAATAAGAAAATAAATATCCTAATTACATTAATATAGTCTATATACAGTTAAAGCAAAATTATGTACAGTAATCTTTGTAGTAGCAGCTGCTCTTCCAGGGCGTCGTGTTTTAGTTTGTGTTCAGCTCATATAATAACTTTTCAATTGTTTTTTGAATCTACTAAGTGTAGGGAGCTCTCTGATATTGATGGGTATATTGTTCCAAGCTTTCAGAGCCGAATAGTGAAAGCCTTTCTTGACATATTCAAGATTATTTCTTGGGATTTGTAGGTCCCTGCAATTCCTTGTTCTGTTACCCCAAAGGCTTTCGGGACATTGCCTGTTGATTATTTTGTATGTCATAACTGATCGATCAAAGTTTATTAGTTGTTCAACGGTCAACCAATTATGAGACCAATTGTCTTTTAGTCTGGCCTTATCAATAATCGAACGGGCTCTGTCCTGCAGACGTTGGAGGGTATTCAATTTTGATTTAGGAAGACTCCCCCAAATAACATTGGCGTATCGCAGATGGCTTTCTACAAGTGCACGGTACACATGCTCCAGCTGGGATTGGGAAATGAGATTTTTCAATTTTTTTAGTGACTTAAGACCGCCACTAATCTTCCCTTTCACTTTGTTGAATTGTTCATCCCAGTTTAGCCCTTCATCCACAATAACCCCCAGTGATTTAGTCTTCACCACACGCTTAATTTCTGAATTGTTAAGATTCAGTGGTTCTGAGATTTCAACCTTATTTGTCCTCCGTGGATGGATGGCCAATGATCATGTATTCAGTTTTTTTCGGGTTGGCACTTAACTTGTTTATCCGCATCCATTCCGAGATGTTTCTTAATTCTTTGTGGGCATTTGTAAATGTATGGTTCCTTCGATGCGATATAAAACGGAGTTTGACTTGAGAATTTTGTAAATTTTGCACACTCGTGCAGAGTGAGTGGTTGCAAATTAAATCTTCCGCCCGCCGCCCGCCCCTTTCATATTTTTCATGCTGGATCATCCTTCTTTTGCAGATGCATCTGGAAAAAGCTTTTTCCAACATGGACGAGGGGACTAGTTTTGCGGGGAAAATGCACGTTTTCCTTCCAACTCCACCTTCGGGAGAATGATTTGCTTTTTCAAGAGATGGTAGTTCCCTCAAAGCCCAACTTGCCCTAGTGATGAGAAAATGCATCCAATGCTTCTGAGGAAAGATTTACAAAAAGGTTGAAATATGTCTGAAGGGCAGCCAAGCCCCAGCAGTTTAGACCTATTAATGGGAGTGTAGCTTTAATGGCTTTTTTCTTACCACGGCCGTCGGTCGTGTGACGTGACAGGTGCATTAACTCAGGAAAAGTAAAGTATTTTCAGTCCAATCATCGACTGTGAAAGTTGTTGCGGTATGTTCGTGCTAGCAAATTCCGGGCGGATGCACTACTGCCCAATTTTCTAGCAATTTTTTATTTTTGGCCTATTTCGCAAAATCATCCAAATTTTCGCTGAAAGATCTTTTGTCGCGTTTTCATGTGTTTTGGAACCGCGGACAAACCTCAATGATAGAATATGTATATCGTGCCTATATTAGCCATACCAGACAGTGTAAACCTCAGAGGGGTAGGGCTTGTCCTTTTATTTCATAATAATAAAAGGAACCATTAATTACCCAAAACCGGGGTACGGGGACTTGTGGACCCCGGTTTTGGGTCATAAATTCCGATCAGTCCCCAGTTTTGGGTCATAAATTTCTCACAATCCCCGGTTTTGGGTTAGAAATTCATACCAACACCAATTTTTCAGGAAGATCCTATCATCCTCAGTTTTGGGTAGGAATTCTACCACTCCTTACTTGTCGAACACAAATTAAAGTTTAAGCTCATCTCTATTAGATGCCTGATTAGTTACTGATGCTTGACAACTCACGCCAATTCATTTTTTGTTTTTGCTAATAAAGCAGTTTTCAAAGTCTTTTGAAGTTCATAACATCACATGGTTTGACACTACTGGTGAAGTGGAGCAGATATTCCCTGTTCTCTTTGATACAAAGTCTTTGCTTTGCCTTTGTAGTAACTTCTCCTGGAGCATTTCTGCTCTTGTTAATACACCACATTATCTGCGCTCTACTATGAATTAGTGACTGTTATCTGCCTGCTCTGTCTGATGCTTCGCCATCCATCGTTGTCGTTCTACCATGGCATGAAATCATATCAATGCTGGATGGGATATGTGTGTGTGACACATACATACCCCAAAGGCCAAGCCAAGTCTCTACTACTGTGGTTTCAGGTTGATAGTATTATTAATCCACACTATTTTCAAGTTCCTTGAAATATTCAAGATTACTCCATCAAATAACATCAGATGAGATGAAATCTTCAGTAAAAGCCTTCTTTCGTCAGTTGTGAAAAATTCTAAAAAATTTTGCTCGGTCATTTTCGAATGACCTCGCTTTCACCCTAAAGGGCGCGAAACTAAACTTGCTGTTGTTGTTGTTGTTGTTATGTTGTTGTAAATTTTGAGAACTTGAAAACTGGAGAGATGGCAAAATTACAAAAGGCGAAAGATAACAATGCCACACACCAGGGAGGGTATGTCTCCGCTTTTATTGTATTATAAGTTCTAATTATGCCATAACTGAACAGGATTTTTTCTGTCACACTCACACAGAAAAGGGGAAGTATGTAAATTATTAGGCCTCCTCTACTAGCCTTGGGCGTTATCTCAACCTCAGATTTCTTTGGCTGCCAGATCTTGCCTCATTATTAATTAAGCAAACAGAGAGGCGAGAGCTCAATAATTGTAGTCAAAACGGTATAACAGATGGTTATTAGCTTGATCAGCCAGCATGGTGAATCCCTCTCCATCTCATCAAGCTTATTCATGAAAGGCACACTACTGATGATGATTTCTTGTGCAGTTTTTGTACATACATGGAATAATCTTGCAGGTTGCTGTGTTTCTTGTGATATTTAGACATTTAGATAATATGCAGTGAAGCACTAAAGTAAACATTAATTAAGCAATTAGAAAAAACGAATACAGCACAGTGTTGACCAAAGTTGCCCACTGATTAAGCTCTGCATTTGCTCATTACCTGTTGACCCAAGAATTTTGCTGTTTTGTTCTATGTATGTATGTATGTTTTAGAATTTGGCCTTGTTATCATTAATACAGACATTAAACAGCAAAGGCTCAAAATATACATGTTTCATTTATACAATTGGGATAGTCACTTTACACTGTATACCACAGTTAGCGAGGAAGACTAAATAAACCGTATCTTAGAAATTTTCCTGCTATGGTTCATATCCACCTTTGACCTTTCCACTTGTAGGCCAATTTAATTCAACCTCCAATGATGGGGGTGAATACAAGTGGCATAAATGGGGTGGGTCTGAATCTTAGGTAATAGAATTCTTGCAAAGTTTTGAAAATATAAAGTTCATCGTAACTCCTAAATCAATGAAGGGAAAAATGTGCAATTTTCAAGATGAAAATAAAACTCTGAAATATGGTGGTAAGCATTACTCTGTCGCTTTTACGGTTTACGACTCGATGACGTCACAACCTCAACAAGACAATTAGAAAGAAAAACATCAGAAAGCATTGTGGTGGTACCCTGGCGTCATTTTCAACAAGGGGGCTTGGCTCCAATCACTTCCCTGGCGTCCAAGGACCCTCACGCGAATGCGGACAAGTTGATGGAGGAAAGGTAATTTTCTATGACATTCTTTATTCAGTGCTCATCGCTACTTGTGTATAAACTATTGGAATCATTCGAGGTATCTATCAAATCATGAAACTTTCGTCTGTCTCACCTTTTTTTTTGTATTCATAAAATGTTACATTACATGTTACCTACTATACTTTCTAATTACTATATTACAATACCACACTACAGGTAGGATACCACAGGCAGCAAAAGACAATGACTACGCCCGTGGCCATTAACATAAAGACATGCAAATAATGAAGATTAAATAAGACAACTACAAAGAGCTACGCATACAATACAATTAATTACTGACAAATACTGGGAACTGTTTCACATTTGATGTAAGGTCAGCATAGTCACATGTCTCACTTTTAGTCACTCGTGGAATTCAATTGCACGTCACTCCAAGTCATTGTACTTAACTTCAACAAATTTGCCAGACAAGATGTGCGTTGAGCGGCGTGGCAAGGGTATATTAAGTATGGGGGCATTGAATTGAGGGGAATGGAAAATTTTTAGAGCCGCGCCCTTTACTTTGGCATAGAATGCACCTCCTAAAAGCATGCTTGCCATTAACGATCAGAAAAATTTGATAATTTCGCGACAGTTATTCTAAACATAAGATCCTTTTGGATGATTACAAAGTCCGTCCTGAGCTAAGCAAGCATAAGAAAATCAGAAAATTGATATCTTCATAACCCCAAATGATCGTTGATGCTGTTTTTAGCTACAGTCAGAGAGATGAGTGTTGCTGCTAAAGTCGCCTTCAATAGAAAATCAAGCGCCTTGTATGTCTCAAATTAGATGTCATGTGAGATTTCCGATAATGCAAAATTACTGATGTTTATGCAGAACCCTGCAGAATTTTTCTATTCGCGGGCATCTAGTTTGAGACAAGCAGTCACGAAAATAGCCTCCGTGCAGAATCATATGCATGAAGATGTTTTAGTTCAGTGTGATCATGTGCCTTCCCCCAGTCAATGGGGCCATTGTTTGCTGGAATTCTGCACCTTTCCCTCAACTTCACCTGCGACGCTTGCATCCGTAGCTGTGTAGGAGGACGGTCCTTCTACCTTCGGTGATGCTGCGAATGCTAGCCTCTGTGCAGGCCGCCGGTCACATCATCCCCCAAGGTTGACTTATTTGCATAATGAATACTATCAATAAGTGGCTAATGATGCGTTCGTTCTAGAAAACGATTGTTTTAACATCATTAAGCTGCTAATGAAGTCAAGAACGTGCCAATTCTGAGTAAATTTGTTGTTGTGCCAGGGTAAACATCATGGTGATTTATCCATCTTACGGTGTCAAATCTGTCTAACATGAAATAAGCCGACGTCAAATGTTGCTATAGGATCGCGGGAAACTTCTGTCTTGCATGCGCTTTCTGTGCGCTTTCTTTACTTCAGTGCCAATTAGCAGAGATAAAACGTTAATTAATTGTTTTAACGAGCGTGACGGACTTTCTTTCTTTCTTTCTTTCTTTCTTTCTGACTGACATCGGAGCCAAATCAGAAAGCGAGGAAAATGTTTGGCATCTCCTGATTCCAAATTTACCAGTACTAACAAAAGCTTTGATTGACGGCAAAATTCATTTACGTAATCTCCTTTTGGTACTCTCGGAAAAATTCTTGCCGAACCTATACCCTGCCAGTTTCTCTTCAATTTTAAAGGAATTTTGAGGATCATCTTTCGGAAAAAATTGGGGGCGGTTGCCCCCGCCCCCCTCCCTCCCATATAATCTATGGCCACGCTACTGCATGCGGCAAAACACTTGTAATGACAATGTTTGATATGTTGGCAACATTTTCAAAAGCTTTTTGTTGTATTCACGCAAACAAAAATGGAGGACTTTACCATTTCTGGTGGCCTCAAGTATTGCCAAGTTCTTGCTAGAACAGAGCTACTCTCGGTCTGCCGTTGATAGCATAGGAATCATTCGTCGTACATAGCCGATTGCTCGTGGCCCATGGTCGAAACCGCCAAAGCCTCATTTTCATGGACAAATCAGACGGCTAAAAAGCGAGGGAGACAAAAGAAATCCGTGAAGATTTTCCCAAATTTTACCTACCTTCATAAAACGCAACCAGGATAAAAAACTGCGTGAGATTTCCCGAATTTTTTTAAAGCAATCTACTCTCCAGATGTTTGGGAGTAAAAGTTTGGATGCCGGTTAAAATATCTCCAGGATTGGTGGAGTTATGGCCACAAACAAACCGACAAGGCACTGAACCTTGAACAATACAGATTCTGGCCGGGAGACAATAGTGATAACAATAGTGATTGTTGTAAGAACGACCCGAAAACGCAACAACCCGTGTTTTCAATTGTTCTTGCTATTGTCTTTTGCTAAATTTTCTTTTATTGAAGATTCAATGCCCCTACGGTTTCTATGTGAATTGAAAAAGTCTACAAAGGCTCGTTCGCGCATTTCAAGTCATGTGGCAATACTCTAGGGAAGTTTCTGTATTGTACTCCTTTTTACATTCATGGCAAAAGTTTGCTCGTTTCGAAATAACTTATAAAATTCAAAAGAGGTTTTATCAAGAGGCTTTATCACCTGACTTGAAGTGGCGTAAACAGGTCTCGACAAGCCTTCGCCGATTTTGTCTATTGGAGAGGCAATAACTCCGCCAATCCTGAAGATATTTTAACCGGCATCCAAACTTTTACTCCCAAACATCTGGAGAGTAGATTGCTTTGAAAAAATTCGGGAAATCTCAAGCAGTTTTTTGTCCTGGTTGCGTTTTATGAAGGTAGGTAAAATTTAGGAAAATCTTCACGGGTTCCTTTTGTCTCCTTCGCTTTTTAGCAGTCTGATTGGTCCGTGAAAATGAGGCTTTGGCGGTTTCGACCATGAGCCACGAGCAATCGGCTATGTACGACGAATGATTCCTATGCTGCCGTTGATATAAGGCAAGCAAACAGCTAAGAATGCCAAGAATGCAATCAGTTGCCAACTGCTGTATTGTTGCTGCGCCTCCGCACCATCAGATCACTGCATTTGCTGAGACTTGTTGCCAGAGCACCAGGAAACAAACCAATTGCACTAAGTATTTTCGATGTCATGTGATCAACGAAAATTCTAGAAGAAACGTTGTGACGCAGTTTCGATTCATGTTCAAATCGACCACCAACAGCCCATTAACCATATTGCCCTTTCCCTCTTTACAAAAGTGTTGGCAGACTTTCAATTCGACCGCTTATGGTAACCAGGCTTCTGCTTCGAAGCCAAATCCCACATTGGCTAAATTGCTTTCATGTGCCACCATGACACTGGACTGTCGACGTCAGGCCTCAATCAATAACTTGATGGGGTACAGGAATGTCTGGTTTGAAATATTACTTTCTTGGGGCAAATGTTAGAGTTGACTCAGTGCTGCTGTGCAAGCATTAATCCACTGGAACAAGTTGTATGAGGGTCGGACAATGGATGCAAGGACCCCTTGAGAGCTAGCTCTCGTGTGCTGAAGGGCTACCCCCAGTAGAAAATAGAAATATGAAACATGAAAAGTATAGGAATTGAATTGCCGCAGCTTCGAAGAAGCTCATTGCTCCCATCTGAGGGTCACCATGTGCTCTTTCCTGTCTGCAATGGTTATTTGGCAGCTTCTTCCCTAAGCTGTTTTAAACTTTGTTCTGTACCAGCGTTCTTCGTACATGGCTAATGGGCCCCTTTAACTTTATTGTTGTGTTGTGTAACACTCGTGCTCTCACTCGCAGAAGGCTGCAGCGAGAGGCCGATGAATGTTTACACAATTTTACCATAAAGTTTTACAAAATCTTTGTAAGCAGAGCCGAAGAAGAGCCCCAAGGAAAGAAAGATGTCATTTAACGGCAGCTTTAAGGGATCATCATCTTATATGGACGCAAAGAAGTGTTGAAGAATGTACTTTTGGTACGATCCATCGCTGCTGTAAAGACTGTAAAGATCGCCTTGCCCTGGCTTCAAATTCAGGTTTATTATGTTTTAGATTCCATGGCCAACCTTCATTCAACAAGAGATTTCTCGCTGCCACTTTTACACCATGAATTGATTAATGTTGAGAGCATGTGGAGCACTGCTTTACTGCTCGAAAATTGTGAAACTGGAGCTCACAGATTTGTTTCTTTACTGACTCTAGTTCACTTGCAACATAGTGCGCCGCCAGCTTTCAGTACTGACCCAATTCTTAGTTTCTTATAAAAAAGTATGTGTACTGGAGTTTCTTAAAATTTGGCAATCTGAGGGCTGCGCTTCTTAAGTGATGCAACTGTTGGTAATTGTTGTCTGTGAAATTTATTTTGTTTTTACAACTCCAACAAACCTTTTGATACAGAGGTAGACTTTTGATTTTAGTTGGCAAAAATTCTTGTATATTCTCTCTTGTCGAGACATATCATCAGGCAGTCAATGTAAATTTGTTCATAGCGCCTTTCTTTTTTATCATTCTTTAAAGTTGGTTATTTACAAATAGTTATCAGCATAATATATACATCAACTAAATTAAACCAACTACAACTAAAAATAATTACATAATATAAAGTATAATACAATATCCTATTTACAGCATAGTTTACAGCTGCAGTTTGCCCCCTTCCATGTTTTTATTTTCCTTTTGAAAGCTGCCACATTTTCACATGTTTTAATATTGTCACTTAGTGTATTCCAAAGGATGCTGCCTCTGAAGGTTACAGAGTGTAGTCCAAAAGTGTGTGTTTTAATTTGAGGCAATTTTACCAAATTTTTTATCCTAAGGTTGTATTCCACTTGCTTAGTCCTGACAAAATCCCAAAGGTATGATGGATTCAACGAATTCAGAGTTTTGAATACCTCTAACATTAGTTTTTGGAGATTTTTGACGTGGATTGTTGTATCTGCCTCTCTCCTTAGACACATATCAAGGATGCATCATAATCCTTATGGAGCACCCTTAGTGCACGTTTATGTGTTCTATTAATCTCTTTGTTTGCAGCTTTAGAAGAGAACATCCAAATTAAAGGGCAATAATTGAAATTTGCCAACACCGTTGTATTACATAAGAGTTTAGCTTGTGTATCATCAGGATAGTTCCGAAGTCTTGAGAATATACTCACTTTTTTGTTTATTTTACCCATTTACCGCACAATTCAGCAATATGCTTGTCAAAATTCAGCTTAGAATCAATCGTTACTCCTAAGAGCTTTACTTGTTGGCATTGATTGATGATCTGATCATCAATACTAAGATACATTTGCTGATCACTCTTTAGCCCTAGGCATGAGCTGGAATTTGTCAGGGTTTGCTACCATCCCGTTTTCGGTAAACCACTATAAAATCGAGCTCAGATCATTTTCCAAGTTGTTTATCACTTCATCAAGGGTCCTACTCCTTGCGTAGATTGTATTGTCATCTGCAAAGTTACAGATTTCTGATTCCAAGTCAATTACGAACAAGTCATTGATAAATATGTTGAACAGCATTGGTCCAAGGACCGATCCTTGCGGTATTCCTATCTTGATCTTTCCAAGGGAACTGTAGGAGGAGCCCACTTCAACTCTTTTTTGGCTACGGCCTGTCAAATAGCTATACATAAGTTTCAGGCTATTTCTGTCGAATCCATATGCCTCCAACTTAGCTATCAACAAATCATGCAGGATACAATCATAGGCCTTGGAAAGATCCATTAATACGGTACCAACAATCCCCGAGGCATATGTAATGTTGAACAGCATTGGTCCAAGGACCGATCCTTGCGGTATTCCTATCTTGATCTTTTCAAGGGAACTGTAGGAGGAGCCCACTTCAACTTTTTTTTGGCTACGGCCTGTCAAATAGCTATACATGAATTTGAGGCTATTTCTGTCGAATCCATATGCCTCCAACTTAGCTATCAACAAATCATGCAGGATAGGCCTTGGAAAGATCCATTAATACGGTACCAACAATCCCCGAGGCATCGAGGCATTTTCGCCATGATTCGAGCATGAGCAATAGGAAACATACAGATTGGGTCATTTGGAATGGCCTAAGTAAGCTACTCTCACTCTGTGTTTATTCAGTTTGCAGCGTAGTATATTCAGTTTGCAGTGAACACTAAATGACAACTTACTTGTCTTCTTCTTTGTCATTTCCTAATGTCGCAATTACTGTAATCTCCAAGCCAAATACAGACAGCACCGAAGCAAGCTTTCTCCCTTTCCGCCATTTTTCAAAACCGTCGTACGAGTGTCGTCGCTGCGCTCCTCCGCAATTAACCTTTCAAAAAACTGGCGCCACTGGGGAAAAAGCTTATGGGTAACTAGCCAATTAGAATCCTTTGTGATTCATTCGCCATGGGCCCGTGATGCTCCACTTACCAAATAAAGAAAAAAGATCTAGGTGTGACGTAACAACTGAATCTCAGTTATAAATGAAAATTCTGAGTGATAAGGGGGGATCCCAAAGCAGTATTTCTTGATAACGAGGTTTTGAAAAAGGGCGGGCTTTACGAAATATTTGGCGGCATGCAGGAATATGGAGAACAGATGGAAAACAATTGTAAACCTTTTTTAGTTGTATATTTTTCTCTTAAGGTTGTGTTTACGGAGGTTAGCCTGCTCCAGCTGGGGTTTTTTTTAGGGAGGGGACTTATTAGAGAGGGAGGCTTATTCACAAAGGCAAATAAATGACAAGGATATATAATGATAGCTTCTTACTACTTTTGTCCCGGATGGGGAGTGGGGGGGGGGGGGGTACTTGACCAGGTTTTTTAGTCGGGGACGCGCCATCGATGCTTCAAAACATAACCATTCTTTATGCCAATTTTCCGAGAAAGTATACCCCCACCTCATACCAATATTCCGAAAATATATACCCGACCTTATCCTAATTTTCTGAAAAATTATAGCGATACCGTTTCTTATACCAAAATCGCGAAATCGATACCCTTCCCGATGGCACGTCCCCGCACCCAAAAAATGTATAGTGCCCCCCTCCTTGGGCTTTATCCAAATTGTTGGGGGTTATAAAACAAGTTTACGGGTCAATTTACAAACGCGACACAGTTTCTATGCGAAACCATATCAAAATTAACATGAAAAAATTCGCCTAGCTAAATCGACAAACTTTGGGATCCCCGGTATCTTATATATGTAGTAGGGGCTAGAGGGGGGCTTGTTCAAAATTTTGGAGTGAGGAAGATTTCAATAGAGAGGGGGCTAAATAGGGCTTTTATTGCTCGGAATGTTTCTCTTGGTTTTTGAATTTTATGAAAATTACAGTTTGGCAATGATGGGGTAAATATGTGAGTTTGGGGTAAAATGGATATGGGGTCAAGTGTGAAGTACTAGAATATCAAAGGATGACAGCTACTAGACTTGTACATTGATTACACCTAGCTATAATGGTAAATACTAAATGCCCCCCCCACCCTTTTGATTAAAATAATGATCATGATCATGACAACAATGATAATACTGATAACGGTGGTAATAACTTTCTGATGAGGATTCTTGGTCAAAATGCACAATCTCACAATTTCTATTTTTACAATTAATCATTAATGATAAAATAGATACTAATGATACTAATAATAACAAAAAAATTCAGTGTGGCTTCAGCATTAAGTTACATTCTGGGACCAAATTTGCATAAAGCTACACATGATAACAAATCAGAGTTGTCTAGATGTCAAAGTAGGATTGTGAATGGGGAGAAAATCTTTGTTAGACAACAACTAATTTCCTTTGATATTGGGAATTCAGCTTTCCTTTTCAATGAAAAACTAGTTTAATTTAAAAAACACGTTTTAAAAGAAACACGGGTATGTGGCTGGTAGTTCTTTTTTGTAAGAATAATTACTCAACTGTAGAAAAATTTGTTGTTAAAAAAGCCTATCCAAGTAAGTATGATCGCAAACCTTGTAAGATCTCTCATAATGAGTATAAAGAGGAAGCACAATTAAAGACACTAGCAAAACATTTGTCAATATTTTACTTTCTCAAAACAATTTTGAGTAATTTGAGAAAATTGAAACTGCAAATCACAAAAGCTTTTGCTTTTTCAACCTTGGTACTACCACAGAAACCACAAATAAAGACAACATAAAACATTTGTCAATTTTTCAACTGTATCAACACACTCTTGAGTCATTATAGAATTTGAAGCTGCAAATCACACAGTTTTCCTGTTTAAATCCAGCCTGTACCAAAATACAAGGCCATGTAATAGCCATGCACACACCTTGTAGTTTTAGTCTTGTTCTAGCCTAGAAAAGCCTAGCTGTAACCTTGTAAATAGCTTAAAAAATGCAAATTGGTCTTGGGGAAACCTTGTGGAAGCCTTGTGGAAACCTTGTGTTAGGCTCCTGTACCAAAAAAGCTGATGTTAATTAATAGCTAGGTAATAGTTAATGAAGATGGCAAACAAACTTGTAAGATCTGTAACTCCAGATAATTTAAAGAGACTTTCAGCTCTTCAGCTCTGACCCTAATTCTTAGTTTTTTTTACAAATGCATGCATCAGGGCCATAGGAAGCAGTTTCTGATTGGCAATTGTATATAAAACAATGGACAACAATAAATTTAATGAATGCTTGTGATGTAGCACCATTGTTTTTAATATTAATGGGGGCTGTCAGCCTCCCCCTGCCCCCACTTACTATAGGCCTACATGCATTGCTGCTCTCTTCTTGGAAATTGCTGTCTTATTGTATCCCAAAGAAGAGGAAGTAAAATGGTGTGACATGGTAGTGAAGAGTTTCCTTCAACACAGCACATCCCATATTTTCAGGTCCTCACAGTATGCACAGAGATGGCACATTTTCAAAGCTTGACAATGCATTTACTGCAAACTTTCTAAATAACCTTTTGGCCATATCAAAATGTTGAAAGATGCACATCTAGAGATGCATAATTTCAGAGTTTATTTCAAAGCAAGGTGATTTCACATAATTAGCTCAGTTCCGTTCAAAATGACACACAACATTTCTTCCTAACATGTCATTACAACAAACTTTGAAAATAATCACACACCATGTCAGTGCAATTGTCCGTCAAAGACACACAGACTTCATCATATAATAAGCTCCTTCCAAAAAATCAACATCAAAGAAGCATCAAAGAATTCAAATAATAGAAATTTTCCTTTTTGCCTTTTCTTCATTTTCACTTCATCAAAATATGATCAAAGTAAGTCTATTTACACACAGAATAAAGCAGTAACAAGAAAACAAATGTTTCATTTCCATTCTAAAGAAATAGAATTATGTCCTATTTTTACTGCTTTCTCCTTATGTTTTGTACAATAATCATATCCCATCAACTTGTTGCTTGTAGCTATATGCAAAACTTTTGAAAAATTGTCACGTTTAGGCCTAGGGAAATAATTTCCAAATGCCCTTCATGAAATTCCTTTCATGTACAGTAATTTTAACATCCCTTTTTCATGTAATGTTGTTCAAACAAGCTCTTGATAAGAGATTCAACTCAATGATTGCTTAATAAACAAGGGACTCCAGTCTGGAGCATGGTTGTTTGAAAAACCTTTCATTACACAAGCTTACTCTCACTTTATTCCACTTTGTTTATTGTATCATATTTTTAGCTTGAAAGTTCTAAAGTACTTCCTAGAAAATGGATTATCTTCATGAAATTGCATTGTGAAATGTTTAAGTGGGCAGATGGTTGAAACATGAAGAATTCACAGAGATCCTACAAGGAACCATTTAATGTGGCTACTTAAAATTTGAGAAATTTCAAGAATTTTAGCTCTAAGTTAAATTCTTAGTTTCTTTGTAAGTCTCTTCTCAGTTTCTTTTATTAAGTTTCAGTTTCGTATAAGATTTGGGTACTCTGCAGTTTTCCAAATTACTCATTGCAACAATGGCTGTACATATATTTCATTCAGACCATAAGTTAAGAAACTATCTTAGCATAGTACCGTAAAAGCTCTATGGGGCTTATTTAATTTTGGACACTCCAGTGGGGGGCTTAAAAGCGAGGAGATTTATTAAAGAGGGGGCTCAATCACAAAATCAAATGATAAGGATGTGTGTGGTGGCTTTTCAGTTCTTTTACCAAATACTATTATTACAAGTTAAATACAATAATTTGACATGGTTTTTTCCCAAAACGTATCAAAATCAACATGCAAACTTGTTTAGATAAAGTAATGTAAACTATTTGGTAGCTTCTGGAATTTGATATCAGTTAGGGGGGGGGGGCTTTAAAATTTTTGGCCCAGAAGAGGGGAGGGGCTTATTAGACAATGGGGTTTAATAGATAGGGGGCTAAACAGAGCGTTTATGGTAGTGCTAAAAATGTTGGTTGAGCCAGTCAACTTCATTGCATCTTTCGATTTTGGCTTAATGTTTCTTATTTCTTCTGTTCTGTCAATATCAACCCAATCAATGCAATGGTTCCAGTGCAGTATACTGTACATGTCAATAATTCACGTAGCTAGTTTGTTTGATGAAGTCCAGACTCATCTGTATCCCTCCTGGCTCTAATTCTGTTCACTGGCACATCAAGATTAATATTTGTTAGTCAACTTGCTTGTAAGCAGTTGTGTCTATAACTCTGCAAACATCCCATGCAGAGCAAACAATTATGAACAACCGAACCGACGATGGTTTCCAAAACAGGCCTCATCCCTGTTGTGTTGTGGGCCGTTGTGTTGTGCACGACAGTCTTGATAAAAATAATCATTTGGGCTCTGAAATGTTACTTTTTTTGGTTCTTAAAAGCGTAATTCAACAGTCTGAATGGCCTTCTTCATTGAAGATTTCTCTAAATCCAATGACAGCTGTTCAACAAGATAAATTCTTCATCATTTTTCGTCTGCTGGTCCCGCTGCTTCATCTCCATCTTCTTATCGGCCTAAGATAACGGCTGAATTGGCTGACTCACAAACTGCCGTTTCGACAAATCGATGGATTCGACCATCTAGATCGTTTATCGACATTGGCATTCTTGATAAATGCGGGGGTTTTCTATATAATGTTTTCTATGACGATCAGCATCTATTCTTGTTCAGCACTCCACCGATGTTACCAGTCCGCCATTATTCCTTGTATAAAAATAGTCTTAACAGTCCCCCCGTTCATCGGTCGTGTTACGAGCCATACATTTAGCATAGTCTCCCTGTGTTCGGATTGTGGCACATCACGAGCCCTTCGCGAAAGTGCGCTGATAAAAAAACAATAAACCTATTGTCCCCAGCCTTCTGGCTAGTTACCCATAAGCTTTTTCCCCAGTGGCGCCAGTTTTTTGAAAGGTTAATTGCGGAGGAGCGCAGCGACGACACTCGTACGACGGTTTTGAAAAATGGCGGAAAGGGAGAAAGCTTGCTTCGGTGCTGTCTGTATTTGGCTTGGAGATTACAGTAATTGCGACATTAGGAAATGACAAAGAAGAAGACAAGTAAGTTGTCATTTAGTGTTCACTGCAAACTGAATATACTACGCTGCAAACTGAATAAACACAGAGTGAGAGTAGCTTACTTAGGCCATTCCAAATGACCCAATCTGTATGTTTCCTATTGCTCATGCTCTAAGTAGTGCATCTTGCGTACTATAACCTTTTCTGAATGCAGATAAGATATTTGACAATTTATTCTCGAGAAAGAGATTTATTTGCAAACCAATCAACCTTTCAAAGATTTTAGATATTGGAGGTAGTACACTTATTGGTCTATAATTTGATCTATCTGTTTGTACTCCTCTCTTATAGCCCGCAGAAACATCGGCTACCTTGAGATCGTTAGGAAAGCTGCACTTATTTATTGCTGCATTAACGCAGTCTGTTAAGTACGGGACCAAAATGTCTTTGCTATTTTGTAGTATTTTCACTGGTATGTTTCCGCTGTTAGAATTACTGGGATTGATTGCATCTATTTGATCCATCACGTTCCAGGGGAAGACATGTAAAAATTTAAACTTATCTGTTTGTGGTGTAGAGGCTTTAAGGTTACTGTAACCGTTCAGGCGGCGATTAAGAAACTCCGTTTACCACGGCCGTTCGTCAAAATATACCAAACAAACTTATGCATCATTCGACGCAGAATTAAACGAAGAATATCATAAAAATATATTCAGTTGATTCAATAAAATCACGAATGATTTATTCTAGATTTAAGGTAAAATCGACCACCCTTGCGAAAAAATCTTTGTGTACCCCAATGTTAATCGTTGGACCACGACTATCTACTTACCAAAGACTTAAGGCCCTGAACTGCAAAACCGTGTCACGAATTTTTGATAAAAGGTATTTTCTTGAAATGATATCATTTTAAATAAATGCAAATGTCTTAAGTCTTTTTTAACTTTCAGACCCTTGTAAAAATCGGACCATTGGATCTATCACAAATCGCTGACACGGCTTCGTAGTTTTATGCTTTGTGACCCTGTGTGCCAAGTTTCAAGCGATTCGATTGGCCTGTTGGGTACACAAAGATTTTTTATTATCCACCAGTACCCCGGAATCCTGTTTCGAGAAATCAGGCTTTTATCGAAATGAAGCAAAAATTGCGGGAAATACGATTATGCATGAAAGGTCAAGCAATTAGGCTTAAGCGCGGTATTGGTAAAGCATTATATCAATAACATAGCAGCACGGGATGTCACGAACATAGCTGGAAGGTCAAGTGAGTTTACTTTAATCCCCTAATGTATATTCCCGCAACTTTTGAGAAACATGATTGCTCCTTTTAAAATGCTCAAATTTATACGTAATTGTGACTATTTCTGGAAGTGAGTTGGTTTAAACAGTCCTCAAATACTTGTACCATCAGATTATGACAAAAACGAAAAATCGAAAATTTGTCGTCTGAACAGTTACAATAACCTTAATTGCCTTGATGCCTGGGTGATTCTTGTACTTTTCTATGGCTTTTCTTTACCATTTTATCAATTTCTTTCAATGTGAATGCTTTGGAGAAGATATTGCCAAGTCCAAGACAGTCTTTCATATTTAACAAAACTATTGTCGAACTCTTCCAGTCAGACTATTCTTTTCCTTTCCCCGTTTTTGAAGAAACATTTGAGACGATAAATGATTTTACCAACAAACACATTTAAAGATTTCTTTTCCCGCCTTTTCTTAAGAGGTCTAAAGCCAAAGTAGAGGGAGTGTCGTCAAAAAAATTCCCTGTGGTCCAGCTTATATGCGTTAAGTCGGTCCGAAAAAAATTAGTTGATCCAAAACATGTTGACACTCACTCACCAAAACAAAATTTGAATGTGCGCCGCTGGCAAGCTAGCATAGGTTCCAAATCTTTAAAAAGACTGGTGTAAAATTGAGTGACCTATTTCTTTGAACTGAATGACTTCAAAGAAACTTTAGCTATTTCTCTATAATTCTACCGTTGGACTTTCCTGAAATCTCTAATATTTTCAGAATTAGAGTGTTTTTCTTCTTTTTCAAGAATTCAAGAAAAATTTTCAAAAAAACTTAAAACCATCGTAATTTCTAAACCGTGTGACGCAACATGAAGTAAATTCGAAGAGAACTATGTTTTATGGATGCCTACAATATGATATCAAGCAAAAGTCCGTCACTCATCTGGTTTATGAATTAGAAATTTGATGACGTCACATCCTAAAATGAGCTGAAATGAAACATACGCTGTAATTTTGAAAAATATTCAAAATTTCTGGAAAGCCCAACGGTAGAATTACAGATAAATACCTAAATTTTCTCTTAAGCCATTTAATCAGAAGAAATAGGTCATTGAATTTTACACCCACCTTTTTACGCCAAGTTAAAGCTTTGGAACCTATGCTTGGCAAGCTGACTTTCATTGATAGCAAAGGAGTATTCATTGGTCTTTATTATGAAAACATCCAAAACAGCAGTATTTCAAGTATTATTACAACTGAAAAATCATCACTGCACAAAATTCATCCATTACTGCACATTTTTGACCCATCAATACACAATTGGTCATCACTGCTCCTTAAAATAAACCTTGGTAGGTGGATTTGATGGATCATGGGTAAAGATATATAGTAAACATTAATTAACTGTGTCTTAAAATGACAAAGGAACTAACACTTGAATTGAGACCAATTTTGTATTGAGCTGTAATGAGTGTTGTAGTGATACTAAGCAGTCTTGAAATTTGCAAACAGTGCTCATATTGTTTGCGACTAATTTTACCTCTAAAAGCTGCCATTTTGCTCGGCAAGGCACACATGCTCCAAAACAACATTAATTCTTTGACAAATTTGCATGACAAAAGGCCCTGGGGTCCTGGGGATGAGGCTGAAATTTGCAGAAATAGCATGTTGCGCACTAAGGTTTGAGCAGCCTTACTCAACTTCGTTTAAAGGTGACCTGAAGCAAAATTATTTATTAATGCAAATGAACAGCACTGTCGAATGATAAGAAATCCAGATTAAATTGCTTTGATATCTCGTTTCGTTTTCAAGTTATCCACTGATTTCGCGTTTCAGCTGATGACGTCATTTTGTTTGCAAATTACTATAACATATGGAAATACAGCTGTATTTGATCTTTGAAAGATTACAATAGACGATTGCGCTAAAGATGAAAGAACGCAGAACGCTAAAGAACGCAGTGCATCTTGGTAAAAATTCCTCGCCGCCATCTTTAGTGCAATCGTCTATTGTAGGAAACATTTGAGCTGAGCTGAATAGATATTATGTGGATTGCCTCATGACCTAATATGATGTTTAGAAAAGCATGTTAAGGGACAGGGCAAAATTTATTATATTACATGGCCGGTGGAGAACGAAAAATTCTTGCAAAAAAATCTGCTCGCCCTGTATGAAATTATTGCCAAAAAACCAACTGCCCCGTCCCCCTTTCCTTAAAAAAATGTATTTGCCCCGTATTCATGAACAACAAATGTTGTATCGTACCACCGATGAATTAGCCAAAGACCATAACATAATCAATTCTTGCCTTACGAGACTTTGTCAATGAAGAAATCGACTTTGAAGATGAAGAGAAATGACTGATGAATCGTTCTTGCAAGTAACTGACAAGGACATTTTGCTTCATGTT
Source organism: Aurelia coerulea (assembly GCA_039566865.1). Lineage (NCBI taxonomy): Eukaryota > Metazoa > Cnidaria > Scyphozoa > Semaeostomeae > Ulmaridae > Aurelia > Aurelia coerulea. The sequence continues at coordinate 21,175,181 of CM076943.1, forward strand.
CATACACATCCTTCCAAGCATTTCTCAACTTGCATGATCCACAATTTTTGCCTCAAAATTAGCCATTTGATATTTCAAACTTCATCTTGAGCTTATAAAAAGGTACTGCCCTGTTAATATTTGCTTTGTAAAAAGTGTTGACCTAGTTCTGTACAAGCTAAAAACAGTAGTTGCCCCGTTACGTTTTGCACCGGCCATGTCATAAAATAAACTTTGCACTGTCCCTAATTGTGCAAAGTTTTTTAAATAGATTTCTCTTTAGAAACCTGGCCAACCTGGTATACTTTCTTTTGTTTAAAGGCAGAAACACCGCAATACAACAAAAACAACAGCAAATGGTTGAATAAATTTTATGCCAATATTTCGTCCTGTCATGCAGGACTTCTTCAGGGCTGTAATACTCTCTTCACTTTTTGCAAACAAAATGACGTCATCAGCCAATCGTACAAAACAGTGGATAACTCTAAAATGAAACAAGGTATCAAAACAATTTAAACGACATTCTTTATCATTCAACTGCGCTATTCATTTGCATCAATAAAAATTGTCGCTTCATTTTAGATAGTCTAACAACAAAGATGCGGAGGGCATGCAAATATGATGGTATCATCAACATAGTTAAAAATACTGGTGTAATTTACACAAAAGAATATATTATTTTCAAAGACACTAAACAGCAAAGGCTCCAAAACATACATGTTACATTTCTACAATTAGGATATTCACTCTATATTGTATACCGCAGGTAGCGAGGAAGACTAAATAAAACATATCATAGAAATTTCCCTGCTAATTGCTGTGGTTTATATCCACCTTTCCACTTGTAGGCCACTTTAATTCAACCTCCAAGGATGGGGTGAATAAAAGTGGCATAAATGGGGTGGGGTCTGAAACATAGGTAAAAGAATTCATGCAAAGTTTTAAAAATATAAAGTTCATCGTAACTCCTACATCAATGAAGGGAAAAACGTGGAATTTTCAAGATGAAAATAAAGTCTGAAATATGATGGTATGCACTACTCTGTCGCTTTTAGGGTTTATAACTTGACGACGTCACAACCTCAACAAAACAATCAGAAAGGAAAACATCAGAAAGCGTTGTGGTACTCTGGCGTCATTTTCAACCAGGGGGCTGGGCTCCAATCACTTCCCTGGCGTCCAGGACCCTCACGCGAATGCGGACAAGTTGATGGAGGAAACCGGGCTGACAATAAGGTTGTTTCTATGATATTCTTTATTCAGTGCTCATCGCTACTTGTGTATGAGCTATTAGAATCATTCGAGGTATCTATCAAATCACGAAACTACCATCTTTCTCAACATAGGTGTCAGGTGGAACTTAATTGCATGTCACTCCAAGTTGTTGTGTTTAACTTCAACAAATTCGCCATTAATCGATAGCAGAGAAGAGGTACGATCAGCAGCATGGTAAGGTTACAGTAAATGTGGGGGCATTGAAATTAGGGTCATCAACAATGGCACTTTCGGTCAAAACTGAAAATGTACCAAGTCTAATCTAGCCTGACTCACAGACCAAACGAGGAACTCGTTTGGTCTGTGAATCAGGCTAAGTTTAATCTTAACCCCCATGGTCGATTTAGTACAAATCAAGCATAAAATCAAAGGTTAGCAGGTTGTTAGATGATTAAAGGAAATTGCCTGTCAGGGTCAGCCAGCTGGGTTTGCGAGACCTCACTTGACACTGACGAGATCTTAGCAGGCCGGATGAAAATTTTCCCATATAAACAAGGCTACTGAGACGAAAATATCTTTACTGTTCATGCGCTTCTAATTTCGTTTTATTTATCAATGGGCATGTGTCAGTTTTTGGTCTGTGACCACTTTCTGTCTCGGTGAGCGGGCTGGAATTTCCCTCTTTAGACAAGTAAAATCAGCTGGCTTACAGAGCCAACCCGCTTGCCGGGCGCATAAAAACAGGCCCTTAGTTGCCTCGCTCTTCACAATGTTTGTATACAGGGTGTCCCAAAAAAATTGTGCCCCGTTTGTCTGAAGATTGCGACAAAACGGCAAAAGATTCTCGCCAAACTTTTGCATGATGGTGCTCTTCAGATGTTCAATTAAAGTTTGCCACCATCCCCGCAAAAATCCGTTGAAAAAATAATGAAGCTACGACCTTCAGAAGACCAAATTTGCCTGACGACTGAAACCAGCAGTCGGCCATTTTGCCTTACTATTTTGCAGTGATAAGTATCTTCACCTGAGGTAAGAAATAATTTCTGTGAGGTCAGAAATAGTAGAACTCTCCGAGGATTATCAGAATTTCACGAGAGCTATGACATTGGAGGCTGCTGTCTCATTTTCATTCCATAAAGCTATTTATCGCTGTAAAATAGTAAGACAAAATGGCCGACCGCTGGTTTCAGTGATCAGGCAAATTTGGTCTTCTGAAGGTCATAGCTTCGTCATTTTTCAACGGATTTTTGCGGGGATGGTGGCAAACTTTAATTGAACATCTGAATAGCACCATCATGCAAAAGTTTGGCGAGAATCTTTTGGCATTTTGTCGCAATCTTCAGACAAACGGGGCACAATTTTTTTTGGGACACCCTGTAGATTGATGCAAAATTCGTTGAAGTTGAATACAAGAGACTGGAAAGCCCATACTTAAACGCCACCTAAAATCTAATGTGGGAGAGACTTAAAATCTAAGTTAATGGTGTAGTACAAATGATTAGGTAGAACAGGAATCAACATCTTGTGTTTGGGCTTCAGTATTGGTATCGATAAGTGGCTGCAGCTGATGCATAAAAGATGATGAGGACAATACAGAGAACATACGAGGCGACTCCAAGACCAATGCCAATCAATGATAATTGGCGAGAACTTCTTGAAGCAGCATTTGCGGAGACAATATCCCCGCGACTGGCAGCTTTATCAACCTGCGAAAGTATAGTTAAGATAATAATAGTATACTAATAATCAATCTATTTAACGTTGGCGGTACATTAAAACTTAAAAAATATTACTATACTAGCTAATGCACGCCAACTGCGAGAACTGATACAATCCAATAAATATACATACATGATTAAATAAGTAAGATGAGAAATGCATAGCATAAAATTTCAAAAAGGAATAAAAAACGAAGTAGTATGAAAATCCGAGCTGTTGTGTGAAAATCCGGCCATGTTATGACATGATATCATAAGTAGCCAAGTTGTGGTGTGAGCGTCCTACATAACCTCCATGTATATTCAGCACTTGCCAACTTTAAAAATACTTCTTAAACTTAGTGATTGATTGAGCATTCCTAACATGCTGAGGAAGAGACAGCCAAAGACGATGCCCTCTATATTTGATAGTTTCGGATCCGTAACTTGCTGTTCCTGGTGCGCCAAAATAAACTATGCACTTTTGGCAGGCCGTGATAAATCGTACATTGGACCGATTATGAAGATTTATGACTTAATTTTTAGCAGAGAGCCTGAATTAGATTCCAGGATTTTTTTGCAAATTTTTCCGTTTTCAGTTTCTTTCATTTCTGTATCTGCGCGCATTGATTTTCTTACAATATTTTCCTGAAAAATAGAATACCTGAAAAGTTCACGCAAGTGCTGAAAAAAGTCACAATAGGATCGTTAAACCTGCAACTCGAAATCCCCACCAATCGAGATTTTTGAACAAACTCCAACAGCAGGGAGCTTTAAACCAAAGAACGGGACCGAAGAAAAATACTATTTGTCTGTTGTGCTGGAAAAATTTTAATTCCTCAGACAAGGTCCTGTGGTCCGCACTTCGCCAAGTCCGAATACTTAATCTATAAAACTGACGAGCGTGTGTATGCTAACATGTAAAACATGGAAGGATTGGAACATATCTTTTTGCTAGATTCTCCTCCTTTTCAAAGGTTTCTCAACCAGAATCTTTTCGACAAATACAGATTTTGGAGGCTTCTTATCGGTAAAACATCGGCAAATATACCGGGTGTCCCAAAAAAAAGGTAACAGATTTGATTGGGGCTAGCGATAAGAATTTGAGTTGAATCGACCCCTGATAAGTTTTGATGTACTCTTAGATAGTTAACTTGAAGATTGATACCTTATTTGTTGATATTGGTGCATCAAGAGTTGGAATATTGATCTTGAAAGTCCAAATTTGCCTCGTACTCCAAACCAGAGCTTTTCGGGTTTGGCCTAAGCTGTTAACTCGCTGTGCTGTGGAATTTCCTCAATCATAGCTAAGTACAAACAAGAAACCTCGTGCTTAGGAACACATCTTAGTGGAAATCTGACTCTGAATTTTACAGTTAGATTCAAATTCAAGAATTTAGCCCCGAAGAGACCCCTTTCTTGATTCTGCAAAAACTTTAAATTACACCTGCCTGAGAATAGTTATTCATCAGCGAAATAAGTCCTGTAGGCTTTAACACATAGACTATCTTGCAATCTTCATTGCCTGAATGAAATGTTTTTTGCATCATCTCTCACGAAATTATTACGAAACAAGCTATCGTATATGCCCAAGGGAACATAAAAATGCTCATTCGTGCTTGGCTTGGTGTACTTTTGTAAATGCATTTTGACTGGAGAAAATTATTCCTTGGTGACTATATTCATTAATTTGTTTGTTAGTTTTCAGTTTTTTACGTTCTTTTCAAACGGGTACCCAAAGGACCGATCCTTGTCCAAAAATGTCTTTGACTGAGGAGATGCCCCTAACCAGCGCGTTAGCAGTTTAGGCCAAAACCCAAAAGCTCTGGTTTGTAGATGGACACAAATTTTGGCTTTCGAGATTAATATTTCAACTCTCGATGCACCATTATCAACACGCGAGGTATTAATCTTCAAGTTAACTATCAAAGAATACTTCAAAACTTATTTGGGATCGATTCAACTTATACTCTCATCGCGAGTCCCCATCAAATCTGTTACATTTTTTGGGACACCCGGTATCTGGATCCAAATTTGTCTTGGAGCGAGAGATTGCCTTTAAGTCGCTTCAAACGAGACAAAGGTTTTTTTCTGGATCTGTTCAAAAAAGGAAATTTATTGGCGATACCCAGTAGAATCAGATGCATAAAACCCAGCAAACATAGCATTCTAAGGCCTTTCTAAGTATTTTGTCATAAGAGTATGACTGAAAACAAAACAAGACAATATAAGGCAGGATGGCCTAACTGAGCTAAATCTTTAGAAGTTGTTTTCGAAAAAGTTACCATTTACACTTCGAGAAATTTCATTTCAATCTGTCGCATCTACGACATCTACCACAGTTAAATAAATATAAACCGGGCGACCCATAAAAGGTGAGACTTTTGAAAAATCATAAACATTTGACAACGTTATCGATCATGAAAATTTCTTTATGTGCTTTTTTTCAAAGATCAACTTAATTTTCGACAAACTGAAAGTCTTGAAGTTTCAAGGGGTCCCATGCCTGGATGCGGCATGCATAGTGGGCCTAAAAATCCATTCAGCCCACTTAAACTAAATTACTGAAAAAAGGTTGGCATTGACAGGCATTACATTTACGATTCGGACCATCGCATATTGTTTAATTACACGCTTAAAACTTTGCAAACTTTCTGCTGACTGCCACTCGTTTGGTAGGCCATTCCATATTTGTAGCCCAAGAAATATCAAAACGTTGCTTGATTATGCCTGACGTTGGGCTAAGATATTTGGATTTCTTAATGAATAGCTTTCAGACCGTAATTAAAAAAATATTCTACATATTTCATTGTTTTGAATATTTCGATACAAAGGAATATGAGCCGCCAATGAGCACCATACATTTATCTAACTTCAAAAGCAAATTATCATACGAAGGGTGAACTGTACACAAGTTGAAATACGTACCTCACTTGACTTGATAATAGCTGCGATACCAAGAGGCCAAAAGCAAAAGAGGCAAGTGATCCAAGCCAGAGCCATATGGTTAGGAGGCACCGGCATCGCCACAGGAGCAACATATCCTCCGGGCTGAGACACAATGACAGTTGACTGAACACTTTGGCCCTACAAAAATAATATCGATGATCAGCACATGTAAATGTGTTGCCTAAGATCAATTTCATGACGTGAAATATTTTACCCAAAAATTTAGATGATTGGCGAGAATCTGCCATTTCAAAATGTTTGGATTTTGCAATAACAATAACAATAACAATAACAATAGTAATTCATCTATTTACGGTTGGCTCGAAGATAACTGCTTTAACCCTATTGTATCCGGGCTCTTTGGGTCACACTAACCATTGCCCGGGGGGGGGGGGGGGTGGGTCCAAAACCATAATTTTCATCGTAACTAATAGTAATTACATCTATTAAGAGTCAAATTTTGGTATTAATGCTAATTGGTCACAAGGTTTGTTGCAAAGTGACCAGACAATAGGACCATACCACATACGAGCTTCAATGCTGAAAAAACAACAAGTGCTAATTATTTCAGAAAAAGGCCCGAGTTACACGATACCGGATTGCTTTTCGCATCAGATTGGTTTCAACTCATTTTGGTCAAAATCGCACACAATTTTTTGGTAATTTGGAATTGAGAACACTTCCAGACTAAGCTTTAAAGCCTGTTTTAGTAGATCTGGCGTGCAATCGCTCAGATATGGGACAAGTAAGTCAAAGTTTGAGGATGACTATGTTTTCAAAATCTGAGCATTGTACGTGCACCCGAACTGTTAAAAACCATGGTGATATTAATGCCAAAGCAGTACAACTTTAGATCTCTTATTTTTCAGAATAAGAAAAAGTTCATTAAGTTTAACTGAAGCTGTGAAAACGCAGCAACAATATTTGCTCTTTCTGGAGAAATGATATTGTGTCAAACAGGGGTGGAAAAAATATTTTCATTTCCAGGACCAAAACAAGTCCTGGAAAAAATTTCTCGGAGAGTCGCTCCAAAAAAGTAATGAATTTGACAGAATTTTAAGACTGATGTTGGAGAATCGCTTCAAAAATGTAACGAATTGGGGAGAATTTGAAGACTGAATATCAATCTTTAATCACAATCGCAATGATACTCGTTAGGCAAATTTTCTTGGAGAATCGCTTCAAAAATGTAACGAATTGGGCAGAATTTGAAGACTGAATATCAATCTTTAATCACAATCGCAAATGATACTCGTTAGGCAAATTTTCTTGGAGAATCGCTTCAAAAATGTAATGAATTGGACAGAATTTGAAGACTGATTATCAATCTTTAATCACAATCAGAAATGATACTTGTTGGGCAAATTTTATAGGAGAATCGCTTCAAAAATGTAATGAATTGGACAGAATTTGAAGACTGGTTATCAATCTTTAATCACAATCGTAAATGATACTTGTTGGGCAAATTTTATAGGAGAATCGCTTCAAAAATGTAATGAATTGGACAGAATTTGAAGACTGAATATCAATCTTTAATCACAATCGCAATGATACTCGTTAGGCAAATTTTCTTGGAGAATCGCTTCAAAAATGTAACGAATTGGGCAGAATTTGAAGACTGAATATCAATCTTTAATCACAATCGCAATGATACTCGTTAGGCAAATTTTCTTGGAGAATCGCTTCAAAAATGTAATGAATTTGACAGAATTTTAAGACTGATGATCAATCTTTAATCACAATCGCAAATGATACTCGTTAGGCAAATTTTCTTGGAGAATCGCTTCAAAAAAGTAATGAATTTGACAGAATTTTAAGACTGATGATCAATCTTTAATCACAATCGCAAATGATACTCGTTAGGCAAATTTTCTTGGAGAATCGCTTCAAAAAAGTAATGAATTTGACAGAATTTTAAGACTGATGATCAATCTTTAATCACAATCGCAAATGATACTCGTTAGGCAAATTTTCTTGGAGAATCGCTTCAAAAAAGTAATGAATTTGACAGAATTTTAAGACTGATGATCAATCTTTAATCACAATCGCAAATGATACTCGTTAGGCAAATTTTCTTGGAGAATCGCTTCAAAAAAGTAATGAATTTGACAGAATTTTAAGACTGATGATCAATCTTTAATCACAATCGCAAATGATACTCGTTAGGCAAAATTTCTTGGAGAATCGCTTCAAAAAAGTAATGAATTTGACAGAATTTTAAGACTGATGATCAATCTTTAATCACAATCGCAAATGATACTCGTTAGGCAAAATTTCTTGGAGAGTCGCTCCAAAAAAGTAATGAATTTGACAGAATTTTAAGACTGATGATCAATCTTTAATCACAATCGCAAATGATACTCGTTAGGCAAATTTTGCTCATTTTTCAGCTGACCAATTCCAGAATTATAAAGAGTATATTTCGTATGAAATTCCTTGGTCTGGTGACAGTCTAAATTTATATGATAATGGCTACTAATAAAGAGAAACTGTATTATTTTGACGTAAAATCAATTTTCCATTTTTCACTTTTCTGTCGTTATTCCTTTTCCTATCTTCTTTTCATTCTTTCTGGAGACCTGAAAACATTTCTGGGACCACATTTTCCACCCCTGGTGTCAAATCAAATTTACCAAGCATTTGATGTACCCATGATAAGAGCTACGTCCCGAAGATAAAATGCTGTTCATTGATACAAATTCTATCTCCAAGTACTTCTCCAGTTTCTTCAGAAGATTTAGAACGAAGAGTTAAGGAACATTTGAGGCATTAAAAAATTTGAAAAGAAACTTAATCCGCGAAAGTCTATTCCCTCAAAATTTCCCATCTTTCGTTGATTTATAACAATTTCAAAAACATTCACGTCTTTTCCCACTAGCAACAGTTTCTTCCTGCGAAATTTCTTTCCCTTCGGAGCCATTTCAGTTTGTCACAGAAAATCACCGGTTCCTACGCAGGTTCTTACTGAGTATGTCAACTCAAAATCACTTTTGTTCTGAGACCCACCAAAAAGTTACAGTATGTGCTGAAAGAAGAGGCCCTTGTTTTTGAAGTAATCACAATTTTGGATTCCTTAAGCTTTGCCCATTCAAAAATCGAGACAAAATTCAATGCAATTCAACTATATCAAAAACTAGAAAATCGACATAAAGCTCCTCCATAGAAATTACACACAAATGGTTTCAGGACATCCTGTAGTTGCTGTGACGGCAAAAACGTGCCCTTGTATAATGTTATATAAGGCTAGGGGAAAACCGTGAGAAGTTTGCGACTAGTCACTGGGAATGGTGGGGTTCTCGTACTGCCTCGTTTTCTAAAATGTCAGTCAGGTAATAGACCTTTTAGCTTCTAGCTTTTCGATCCAGGCTTTGTTGTAGAATAGCTAAAAGGTCTATTACTACAGTAGAGCATACAAGAAATAAACAAATGAGTCACTTACATAGCTTGTTGGTGGATATTGATACTGTTGTCCTGCAGCGGAATAAGGAGGTGGGGCTCCATACGCAGCTGGATCTGACTGATAACCAGCATTTGCTTGAGGATATGATGTGGGTGGTTGCTGTGGGGGATAACCTTGTTGTGCAGGATATCCTTGCTGTGGGGGATAACCTTGCTGTGGAGGGTACCCTTGTTGTGGGGGGTACCCTTGTTGTGGGGGGTACCCTTGTTGTGGGGGGTACCCTTGTTGTGGAGGGTTTGGCTGAGGTTGTCCATCTACAAAAGAATTTGTTAATTTTTTTCAGATGGTACAACCGTAAACTTATGATTTGCCAAACCATACGTACAGACCGTTCTCATGTAATCATGACTAGAATTATCAAGAATTCTTTATGTGTATTCTGGCAAGAATTCTTTAGTGGTATGTTACTGTAAAAATTTGTAAAGAGCCATTGTCACACATGCTCTTTTGTCGGTAAAGTAGAAGTTCAAACTGTCTGAAACTCCAATTAGTCTGCGCAGAAAATAAGGATCTTATTATATACTTTGAGAGCAGGGGCGGCGGACAGTGCTATTAATGCTATTTCGTTAATAGCAATTTTTTTCCAAAGTAACGTTCTGCTTCTGTATTGAAAAGATAAATGTAACGCAAATAATACGAGTAAAAGTTTTCAACGGATCTTTGATTTTCCTTTCCAGTTTCTTCATTCCGTCATTTCTTTGACCCCTCAGTGGTATTTGATATTGTGATTGCCCGACTTAATCCACTTAAAGGATGCCGCTTGCATACTTTTCTGAGTCGGACAAAAGCCAGACTTTATTGAAACCCACGCTGTGGCCACCGATGGCCATGCTATTATGTCTCGTTCAATTCCTACCCTGACCATCCCCCCCGGGACACCCCCGGGTATTTGCACGAAAAATATTCCCGGCCCCCGGGCATTTGACCGTAGATTTTTCCCCGGCCCCCGGGCATTTGAATAGCATTTGACTAGAACAGGAGCTTTTGCAATATACAGTAACTGGGAAAATGGCATTTTCTCATTGCCCGGCCCCCGGGCATTTGACCACCGATTTTTTCCCGGCCCCCGGGCATTTGAGCAAGAAATTTTTGTTGACCCCCGGGCTGCCCGGGGGGGGGGGATGGTCAGGGTAGGATTTGAACGAGACATTACTTGGCCCGTTTGAATAGCAAACGAACGAGAACAATTGGAAGTTGCATCATAGTTCCTTTGTGTGTGACGCAACGGGCTGTTGTAACATATGCAAATCTGACAGCCTTGCTATTAAATTCTCAGAATGAATAGCAAGAGATCACAAGAGATCTCGCGTACAGATCCCGGGGGGGGGTACTCCCATTATAGCCTGACAGGGGGGTCCAGTCAGGGATAAAGAGGGCCAAAGCAAAAATTGTGAAAAGCACCCTCAAATGGTAGTATCTTTTCACAGAAACCCTCAAATGGTAGTTTGTGGACCTAAAATTGGGCCATTTGGTAGCATCTGGTAGCGAAAATTTTCTGCAGTTTTTCAAAATTTTCTATTGCAAAAACTGATTGAACAAAGCAAGAAAACTTCACAATTCAATGATAATTATTGCTGTAACGACCATATTGACATGCGGAAGAGCCTACAGAGTTGAAATCTTATAACTGGCCAGGAATCTTGGAATACCCCCAATTGGTAGTAGGAGTTAACAAATAGGGCCATTTGGTAGCCATTTTGTAAGACCCTCAAACCGACTGGACCCCCCTGTTAGGCCATAAAGGGAGTACCCCCCTGGGGTACAGATCGTCAGTCGATACACGTTTAGAAGAGAGTAGAGACCTTTTACGATATAAAATGAATCAAGTTGCGCCAGGTGGTGTACGATGGGGGTGGTTCGACTGTCTTTTCCCTTGTCCACTTCTGCTCTGTCTATGTAAGGAAGAAATTCAACTCACGAGCAGCGCCTTCGTTTCGATGGACGCCCATGCCTTAATTTTAAAATAAAAGTTGTTCGTGTGAAGCTGTGTGTAGAGGTTTTTCGTGGACATGCGGTGATTCAGAGAAAATTTCTGTTGGCCATGTTTAGTCGTGGGAGAAGGTAAGATGAAAGATTCGGGATTCTACTCTACCCAAAGAAAATATGTTCTCCTATTTCCCTCTCCTACATGGCGGCTCGCAAGGCGGCTGTGCCAGCTTTGCTATTACAAATTGGAAATGAATAGCAGGGCTTTTACCGAGCGGCGGAAAGCCGCAGCAGTCTAAACAGCCCTCCATATATAGCCACCTTTTACAGACGATAGCCATGACAGACTTATTCATAACGCACCGATTGCAAAATATTTTGTTCTGTCCGAAAAAAACCTTTCTGAATGTTTTAGAAAAAAGTATGGAACATTTAGTTTTTAAAACAGATCATAATCCAGGAACAGTATTAGCTTCATATTCATATCCCCTTTACAAAAGATAGGCGTTTACGGCGTTCTGAAGGGCGTGGCCCCAGAAAAGTTTTCCGGGGGCAAGCCCCCGGACCCCCATTGTTCACTCACTTCGCTCGTGATTAATAGCAACTTGTTATCGCTCCCAGCCGCCCCTGTTTGAGAGTTCAATCAGATAAGGAATAATACTAACATCCACTGTCGCATAATCTCAGGTTGAAATCTGTTTGGTATCCCTTAAAATAAAAGTTCAGCATTTAACCAGCTAGCGCGAGCTTGACGCGAGCATAATTTTGGCTTGAAGGAGCTTGAATTGGATATGTTGACACAAGTTTGACCACACAGCTTGACCAAGCTTCACAACATTCCCATGCTAGAGTTATTCTCAAGCATACTGCAACCAAGCTTGATTGAGTTTGCCTGCAGTTCAAAAGATGCATCCTGCAAGCTAGTATAGCGGTGCCCAGGGCTGGTGGGCTGGAAAAAAGGTTTTTCTTCCTGGCAGCAAAATTCAAAAATCAGAATTTCCTGCGAAATCTAGCGGAAATTTCCTGCAAGTAGGATTATAAGATATTTCACTGAATCAAGCAGCATCCTTGAATTTTCTCCAGAATGAACTTGCATTCTAACTAAAGTACTAACTTGTACTTAAAAAAACAGCCCATCGAATTAAAATGTTACTTGAAAACAAGGTCACTATTTACATTGAATGGTATAGCATGGTCATGGAAAGTCTTTTGACCACACATCTAGTCTTCAACGGGAAAGCTTAATCTTACATAACTATAAACCAAGGTAATGTTTAGTGAATCATCTATTTGCTTTGGGTTTCATGGTTGCTGTTCCATTTGAGGATCTAATGAAAGACTCAGTTACAAGGATAAAAGCTTTATTTTGTGTTTTGATGGCCAAAAAAGGTTTTTAATCAATGAAATGATACTTCCTATCTTCATCAGGGGTTCAAAGCTTAAATTAGCAAAGACCTCAATTGTTACCAAATGTTTGGTTCATAAAATATTATCAAGAGGAAACAGTTTCGTTGGATCTTCTCTCCTTTAAAATTTGTTTTCATTGATGCTATCTCAACCCGATTTACGTGGCAGAGGAACATTCACATTGACCGTCATTCATTAAGTACAGATTGCAACATTTATGGAAATGAATTTCAGACTTTCAGTTCGTGATTGATTCCACCCTTACACGTGATTTTCATAAGAAGATAAGAATTGACCAGTTCCTGAATAAAGCTTGTTGATTCTAGCAGATTTTGAGTACTGAAAGTTTCAGTTTCATAAAGGCTCTTCAAATTGATTTTGTAGTTAATTGTTGGGATCTCCTGCACCTTCGTGAATACATCATAGCCAATTTTATAAAACTACGCCTCTGTTTATATGCATGTAATAAAGTAGAACAAAAAGCGGAAGCATGCCTCAATGAAAATGTTTCTTAACTGATATTTTTCCAGTACCTGAGTTTCTTAATGCTTTTGGCGATATCAGAGAGGTTGGTTTCCCATGAAGAGTCTTTTGAAAACGGGGCACCGGCTGACCAAGAAAGAAGCTTCGGAAGCTGGATCACGTCTAGGTTTTTGAAGGCAAATTTTATGAACACAAACAAGGTGTCAGCATGTAGCTGAAAGGCTAAGCTATTTTTGAGATATTGCTTCGTTAAGCTTAAGACTACCCTCTGAAAAACCAGTCCTAAAATATGGTGATTGAGTCATTTCATGGAATCTTTCCTCCTTCTCCCGTCCATGTTTTGGAAGAGGCAACAAAGCTGAATTCCAAATTTTGGATGGTAGCACGATTTTTGAATAAGGAACAGATATCGATTGTTTTTCAAACAACAAATTTCCCCAGATGACCTCAAGTCCACCTCTTGCGTTAAGTTTTCACAAACTGTTGACTGGAAAAGGAGTCTTTATTATTTCACTGAAAATGAGAAATAATGGATTCGAAATTTTCTTTAGATCTCCTTTATCGAACAGTAATCATAGCCTGAAAAGCCTATGCAGCAACTCAAAAGATAGTTAAGCCTTTTGAATAAACAAACCTTGTTCGATAACTTTTGTTTTCAGAAAGCTACCTATGATCTAGCTTTTGAAGTTTTTTTTTTAGTCCACCGGTGACCGGTATTTGTATTGTACAAATAGTGTGAAATAGTGGCAAGACGTCATTCAAACAAAAACTATCGCAAAAATTGTGTTGCAAATAAAAGGAATATAGAACAAGAAAATAAGACGATAATGAGGAATATGCCAGAATATGCCAGAAATTTCCTGCGAAAAAGTGACAAATTTCCTGCGAACCATTTTCGTCAAAAATTTCCTGGCAGCGCCGCTGCCGGCGCTGCCGGACTTTTTCAAGCCCTGGCGGTGCCACATTCGTACTTGAATCAAGCTCTCAAATTTAGTGGTGTGGCAACCAGGTAATTCAGTTACCAACCATGTGTAATGTCCATTATTACACAAACTTTAAACAATAAATTTTAAACAAGACAGAACTTTGAATATGAATTAATTGTTTACTCAAATTTCATCATTGCACATTTCAACATAAGTTTTTGCATTACATTATGACATATTATATCATTGACAAGGAATCAACTTGCACTGAAGGGCATGTGTTTTATTGTCTGTACAGCAATAAAACAGTTGATCAATCAAAATATTGAAAAGTTGCTAGAATCGAGCAGGTGGCTTATTTTGAATTTTCTGTCTTAAGAATATTCTTCAGATGAACTTCTACTACCTTGCAAAGAAATAGAAACAAAAACTGATGGATATATTTTACTTTAACACTGATGAATCTGCAAAACATTATTTACCTCCATTACATGGAATCGCCTGAAGATATTATCAATTTGCGGTGCTCCTGCCTTCAAATAAGACAAACTGGAACCTGCTTTCAAATGAAGAAATTCAAAGCTTACCTTGAGGGGGGTAGCCTTGTTTTTCAGAATCCATTTTGTCTAGAGAAAAATAAGGATCTGATCACATTTCAAGTCTATTTCATATTTCAAAATTCAACAACATACACATATCAAGGGTCCTGTGTTCCCCAGGCAACAACAAGGACATATTTCGTATGACAATAGCATGAGCTGATCTAGCTCAGGAAATCAATTTGTTTGGTTCAAAAGCTAATTGGGATGTGATTCAATTCAATTATCTTTTGGGTGTAATTAAAACACTTACTGCACAGCTTCTGAACCAAAAAAATAAAATGCCTGAAGTAGATGTTTAGATATATCCTTCTTCTAATGCTCATGTTAATTGCTCTAAAAAACAATTCCCAGCTTGCACAACAAGCGTGCTATGGGCTTATATAATTCGTTATGAGTATGTCTGGGCAGATAGGTTGAGAGATATTTCAGCAGACAAATGTCTTTTCTTGTTTTAGAGATAAGTCCATTAAAGACGATTCCTGCTTTGAGTCCATCTGTTATGATAAGTGAATTAGGTTGGGCAACGCTAACAGGGCTAGATCAAGGGCAATCCTTGTGTACAAAATCCAAAATGATTTGGTTAATATCCCACAAAACATTTTTAAATCATCAAAGATCCATTGTCTTTGTAGCCAAGCAGTATTCAACTTTCAAACCTCTAGTTGATGGCTGGAAATATTCTTTCAGCGTCAACCGCAGTAAAGTAAAGATTTGGAATAATATACCCATAT
This sequence comes from Aurelia coerulea, assembly GCA_039566865.1. NCBI lineage: Eukaryota > Metazoa > Cnidaria > Scyphozoa > Semaeostomeae > Ulmaridae > Aurelia > Aurelia coerulea. The sequence goes on from CM076943.1 coordinate 21,190,556, forward strand.
GTTTGTGTCATCAGCAAAAAGATAGAAAGATAACTTGTATGAGGTTGGAAGAAAATTTATATAGACGAGAAAAAGAAGTGGACCAAGGACAGAGGCCTGGGGAACACCACAAGTAACATTAATGACTAGAGTTCTGGGCATTTACAGATACATACTGACATCTATTGCTAAGATAGGAGCTAAACCATTACCTCGTACATGATAATATTCAATTTTCTTGACTACGAGAATCTGGTGATTGGCCGTATCAAAATCTTTTTGTAGGTCAATAAAAATTCTACATTGAAAGTGTTTATTGTCTAGTGAATTTTTAATAGATTCTGTTAGACTAATCAAAGTATGCTTTGTTGAATGAGAAGCAGACATCATCATTTGAGGCACATACACACCTGCGCCTCATCGTGCACCTGGGCGTGATTCTTCACTCTCCTTTGTTTTGAAGTTCTCATAAAATCTTGCGCCTTGAGTGTTTGTTCATTTTATTACTTTGCAATCTTTGGGTTTCCTTTTGTAAATGATTAAAGGATTAGTCCTAATTCAAGAACACATAACAAGGCAGTGAAATGATATTGAACTATTTCATGTGGACAATATTAAAATTCACAGGTAATTTTCAATATCGGCCTCTCATTCCGAAACAAAAGAGCGAAAGTTTAGGTCATGAAGATACAGTAGGTCAGCAAAGCGAACAGCTTCCAGGGGCTTTCCCACAGCGAAAGTCAAGTATCGTCAAGCCCTCCAAAAGAAGAAACAGTCTCTTTGAACCAGATGTCATGTCGATATCGCCATCTCTCGCTCTTCCCAGAACAAAGATTGGATTGGAATAAAATTCTCAGAAAGCTAAGATGAAGTGGACAAAGCTACATTTTATACTTTATAGATGCCCAAGTTTTTGTTTGCAATAGAATACTGAAGATAATACATACCACAACTTTACCAAAAGCTTAATTCCCTGATGTAGCGATAAACATGGTGCAGTAAGATGTTCAAAGATCTATTCCTACATTACTTCTGTCATTTACAGTGTTATTCTTATGAATCAAATATCACACCCCTCATTTGATATGGAGCGTAATCTGGCACGCAGCCACTGAAAATCAAATGAAAAAAGCCAAATCTGGCTAACATCTTGTTTTGATTTTAATAAAATATGTTGTAGTTTTAATTGTTTTTATGGAGGGGGGGGGGCTCTCTCTCGATTAGTTAACCTATTTAGAGAGCTCCACCTTAATCTACAATCTTAAATACAATCTTGTAAAGTTATTCTTTTTCTGTAATTTCGAAGTTTAATTAATTTTTGCATTTATTGTACGGTATCTTGTAAGTATTTAGGTGTAGTGTAATTATGTAGAATTGTATTTAGGATTGATGGATGAATGAACAAAGCTGAAACTGAAGGCCTGAGAGAACAAAAACCACACTACTGAAGGTTGTACATTAAGATTTTATGAACCTCCAAGAAATTGTATAAGCGCTTGTACATCAATTTCTCTGAAATTTTACTGAAAACAGACAGGAGTGATACAGTATTGGTCTATAGTGAGAAACTGTTGCAGGACAGCCTTTTTATGTACAAAGTAAAACGAGTACACATAGGAGTGGAGCTGTGTAAACACACTAACGCCGTCACTCACACACACACACACACTCTCTCTCTCTCTCACTCAAGAACCAAGAACGCATTACATGAACCAGCCAAGAATGCCAAGAATGCCATGAATGCAATAAGTTGCCAACTGCTGTGATGTTGCTGTGCCTCTGCACCATCAGATCACTGCATATGCTGAGAATTTTTGGCAGAGCACAAGGAAAAGAAACCATTTGCATTAATTATTGTTGATATCATGTGACCAACCAAAAATCTAGAAGAAATGTTGTGACGCAGTTTCGATTCATGTCCACTTCGACTGTCGACTCACAAACCAAGAATGCATTCCGCGAACCAGCTATGAATACCAAGAATGCAATCAGTTACCAACTGCTGTATTATTGCTGCGCCTCCGCACCATATCACATCATCGTATTTACTGACTAGACTTTCGTTTGGCGAACCATTTGCACTAATTATTTTCAATGTCATGTGACCAACGAAAATTCTAGAAGAAACGGTGTGACGCAGATTCGATTCATGTCGAATTCGACCTAGACTTGCCCCAAGTCTATTTCGTCAAAAAATTTCTTCAAAAAAAATTTGGAAGGATAAGTGGCTTTCAGATAGACTTATTACAGTTGACGAAATAGACTTGGGGCAAGTTTAAATTCCACCACAAACAGCCCATTAACCATATTGCATTGTCCTCTTTTCAAAAGCGTTGGCAGACTTTTAATTTGACCACTTTTACAACTTTGGATACTGGAAGTAAATAGCTTCAATGATACCCAGGCTTCTGCTTCCAAGCCAAATCCCACATTGGCTAAATTGCTCTCATGTGCCATCGCAGAGGTCACAGATCACCGTGGTCAACCTCGAATATACTTGCTATTTTCAAGATTGAGTTGGGTTTAGAGCTTTTATCACTACTGTGCACATTCCAAAATTCTAGAAAATCTATAAAAATATTGTTGATTCAGATGTTTTTAGAATGGTGAAGTGAAGGTGAAGTTGCATTTTTCAGCGCCAAGCGCTGGGATCGCAGAAATAGAGCAGGCCTAATCGAGTCCGCGACCCCTGTCATGACGCTCAAGTGATGGGGTCCTACCGGGTATCGAACCCACTCCACCTGACTGTTCTGGCTGCAAAGTCAGAGGATTACACCACTGCGTCACAACACATTCAACTCTGAATAGCTAAAGTAGTATATTTGCATATTGCAGATACAGATGCTCTAACTGCTTTTAAAGCCTGACACTGGACTGTTGACGTCAGGCCTCAATCAACAACTTGATGGGGTAAAGGAATGTCTGGTTTGAAATTTTACTATCTTGGGCAAATGTTAGAGTTGACTCAGTGCTGCTGCGCAAGCATTAATCCACTGGAACCCAGGGCACTTTTCACGTAGGAATTGTAATCATGCACTTTAGTTTGTTGTTTGTCTCTATGCATACATACTAAATATAGCCTCATGCTTTTGAAAATCTGTATTCTGAAGATGAAGCACAGTGTTTGCTTCGAAAAGTCAAACAAAAACATGGCTTAGTCTTAATAATAAATTTTTTTTTCACTGGATTCGTCTAAATAATGTCAACTCAACATCTTATGGAAATGTCAAACTGAATTTGTCTTTGTCTCTGCTCTCTGGACTTTGTCAATATGACTGGGAAGGACTGAAAATGAAATTTAAAATGATTATCGTCGCAATCTTGTTTTGTTTCTTCAATTTTTGGTGAAATCAACTGGATTAAGTTGTATGAGGGTCGGACAACGGATGCAAGGACCCCTTGAGAGCTAGCTCTTGTGTGCTGAAGGGCTACCCCCAGTAGAAAATAGAAATATGAAAAGTATTGGAATTTAATTGCCGCAGCTTCGAAGAAGCTCATTGCTCCCATCTGAAGGTCACCATGTGCTCTTTCCTGTTTGCAATGGTTATTTGGCAGCTTCTTCCCTAAGCTGTTTAAAACTTTGTTCTGTACCAGTGTTCTTCGCACATGGTTAATGGGCCCCTTTAATTTGAACATATGATTTGAATAATGGTATGGTAACTTCATGTTTTGCTATCAAAATATGTTTAAAGTTTGTCAATGTTTGATCTCTTCCTTGATTGCGTGATCGATAAACACATTTTGGTGGTGGAATCGTTGGTTTCGAGTTCCTTAAATGGCCACATGACGGCTGAACCGTTTGGGGGTCCAAGGGCCTTGAAGGGCCAACAGTGAAATTCGACGCCATCTTGTTTCGGCTGTCCAGATACTTTGGTGACGGGAGTGTATTTCATCATAGGTTTTGTATTGCATCACACAGACCAGGTTGGAAAACCTGCTTTCGCTCGCAGCTATGAAACTCTGTCAAACTCGCTGCTCGCAGCTACAATAACCAATCCTCGCATGCGAGAACAAAAGATCTATTGTTAATTTTGCTTCTCTCGCAGCTTTTTAAACTCTTTTTAAATTCCACTCGCAGCTCGCACCTTCAAATTTATTTCACTCGCTACTACGCGTAGGCCAAATCACGCATGTTTTCCAACCTGGCACACAGATAGGTCTGGCCGGCCTAAATTTGTCATGAACTGGTTGTTTGTTTTGCATTCTTTTTCGTTGAGATCTCTCATTATCCTGCACAGAGGCTTTTCTTGTCAATTTAGAGAAACGTTGTCAAGAGTTACATACCTGATTGCAGTTAGGCTACAGTGAAAATCTTCGGCTCCTCCTTTCAATGTTCGATTCGATCTTTCTTTTCGTTTTCGACTCAGAGAATCGTTGTTGTTAGTTCCTTCCTCTTTATACTGCGCAACGGCTTTGCGCACGTACGAGTCCCTGTGACGTCATCGTTCACAGAAGTGGGAAGTTTATGGTCTTTTTACCTTCCGTCTCGTCGTTCGGCGTTCCTGATTCGCGTATGATTAGACAGTCGTTTGTTTGTCACGAATCTCATCATATGAATATAATTTTGGAAAACGACAAGTGTTTTCAAGGATTTCAAAAGGTCCAGTTGGTCAGAGTTTTTTAAGGGGTTTTAAGTGGGGAGGCAAATCCTAAAAAGGGGATATGTTAGTCTGATTGGCTAGAAAAGCAGGCTAAAAAATAGGAAATTTACGAATCCAAATGTATATCAAACGGGCTAGCTAAAATCAAACTACAATAGGACAAGAACACTTTGTCAAGAGTGTTGTGTAAGACTCATTTGATATTTGACATATTTGATTTACAAAGCTCATTGCGAATTCTCGTTAGCAGTGGCGTGGCCAAAAATTTTAAGGTAGGTGAAATGAGGGGGTCTGGGGGCAAAGCCCCCAGAAAAATTTTCAGGGCCACACCCTTTACTTTGGCTTAGAATGGCTCTCCCAATATCATGCTTGCCATTAGTGAAAAGGAAACTTTGAGAGTTTTGTGACATTTATCCTATGCGTGAGTAACATTTTTGAAGAAACATCCTTGACTTTGGCTGAAACATCCTGTCTCTGGTGGTAAACAGTCCTGTTGTCGTATTCCATTCACTTACACATGGCTTTTGCAGGTTGCCTACGCAGTGGTGGTGGCAATAGCTTACTTTCTGAAAATCACTTACTTTAAGTAAGGGATGATTTTCTCGCGTCAAAAATTTCGACACTGGGGGGCAAAGTCTAGGGATCGGGGGCAATTTCCCCCCAGTTTTAATGTTAAAAAAGGCCATGCAGTTGGCACATTTTAATCCATAGAATACAACCGGTATCACCAATTTCTATTTTTAGCAACGATTAATTCCTGGTTTCCCTGTGGTATCACGTAGGTGTTAAAGATCTTCAATTTTTGATAGTGGTTGGGTTTTTGTCTTCTCATATAGTTCTTCGTTTTTCATCTTATGACGCCATTTGGGGGCCATTTGAGTTGTTTTCTGTGAAAGCTATCTGTATTCTTTTCATCTGTTTTCGACATACCCTATATGGCCTATGTGCCTGCATTGTAATGTAATATACTTTGTACTCAGTACTAGGGTATCATGAAGTTTGATTCTGATTGTTAATTTAGTTAACTTTTCTTTTTCCAAATGTTCGTGCTGCTGTTCATAGCTATATTGTTGCTAGTTTCTTCTTTTGATGTCTTCCTTATCCCAAAATTTTGATCCTAGTTTTATTGCATTACGCCATGCTTTGTTTTTCTACTTTCCTTTCCTTTTTACGACTGTATTTTGAGTCTTATCGTCATTTATTAAGAGGTTTTATTCCGTTAGAATTCCTTGAATATCAACATTCAAGGTAAAACGATCAAGTCGGAAAAAACGGTCAAATTTTTAGGTATTCAGATGACAGAGGAACAAGCGAAATGTGTCCAGGGAACAAGGGAACATGGCCAAAATTAAAAGAGGAACGAGTCCCATGGAGGGTACTTCACATGTTTTGGGTACGGGGACGTGCCACCGGGAAGGGTATCGATTTTTGCGATTTTGGTATAAGGAACGGTATCGATTTTCACGATTTTGGTATAAGGAACGGTATCGATTTTCACGATTTTGGTTTAAGGAACGATTTTGGTATACTTTTTAAGAAAATTGGTAGAAGGTCGGGTATACTTTTTCGCAAAATTAGTATAAGGAACGGGTATGTTTTTGAAGCTTCGATGGCACGTCCCCGACCAAAACCTGGTCAAGTGCCCCCCCCCCGGGGGAACGAGTGAGCTTCGGATCTTATCCAGGGATTAGGGAAATTTCTTTCTGTAATAATTTATTCAAGGATCTTTATATCTAATGGAATTCATTTACTTCTGCCAAAGCAAAGGATGGTCCTCCCTTCATATATCTTTTACTTTTGACTGCAAACAGTTGGTTAACTTTTTATCTTCATGTGCATGAGCATGGCTTGTTCGTGGTGACAATATCAATGCAAAATGCAAGCCCTTTGTAGCCTGCGTGCAGACTCGACTACACTTTAGGATAATCGAGTCTGCATGCAGGCTAGCCCTTTGTCGATAAGAAGTTCAAATCATAATGCAATTTTATGCCTCAAAAATGAGAAACTAATCAAGAAACTTTTACTACCAAAACACCGCAATTTTCATACGAAATTAAGAAACTTTTAGTACAAGTGCTGATCCAAGCTTCTTATAAAAAACGTGTACCTTTCAGTAATGCTGATTTTCAAGGAGCCATCCACTACCAAATTTACAAAAAATAAACACTATCATAACCTAAATTAACCCAATACAATCAAATTTCCTGTACATCAATAAAAACCCTGTAATTTAAATAAAATGAATATCTACAATAAAAGAAAATCCATATTGCAAATACGTTATTTACAACTAGCTTTTCCTACATATATTGTTTAAATATATTCAGGAGGATGCAAGCTTACACTTAGCCGAGAGGCCATTCCAAGAACTGGCACCTCTAAAAGAAAACATTTCTGTCCATTTTTGGAGTTTTTCTTTGGTAACCTGATGTCAGTTGCTGTATTCCTAAGATTCCTAGAGGTTAGCTGGGATGTTTTTGTGAAAAGATTACACATGTACAACAGAGTTATGAGAGGAGAACTTGAATATTTCCAGCAATATGAATTTTTTACATATGGACAGCTCGGTCCTTTGGGAATCACTTCATTCAAAGCATTTGGCGCAAGTGGTAACTGGTATGTTTACTCTCGCGTTAGACCTGCAAATTTACTTCACTTGCCCTGCAGAATGAAGGTGCCGCATAAAATAGGATGTTGTTGTTGCGTTCACATTTAGGCCCATTCTTTCAACCGTCCTGGCTCCGAGAGCCGTAAAATCTCGAAATCGGTCAAATACAAAAATCGTCTCAGCCGTAAAATAGCAAAATCCTAAAAATTGTAATAAAGCACTAAATCTTTACTTTCTGTAGCTAAAACTATACGCTGTATCCTCCTACATCCATTACACTCAAATTCGGTTGATATTATCCACTTTCCATGGCAAAATAGACGATTTTATCATTTCCGCTCTTAGAATTGCTTAGGCCCATATGCAGCTTTGTATTCTTGAATGAAAACGAGGCCTAGACGCGCGGACAACTTATGTTGAATAAGAAAAACATCAGGGTGACGCGCGGTTCGAGATTCTCTTCCCGTAAAATAGCAAAATTATATAAAGACGATCAGTGCAGATGAACTTCGAAGGAATAGTGAGTCACAAAACAATTATAAAATAATCCACAACAGTCTAATAGTTTTTCTATTCTCAAACTAATCTCAATTGCTTTCTAAATAGTTGAAAACTACAGTTTTCTGTCCGACGTAAAATAGCAAAATCCTATATGACTGTCTTAAAACGCGAAATTTCAACGATTTGCAAATTGAAAATCAGTTCGAAAACACTCTAATACAGTTACAGTGCTCGTTTTATTACGAAAATGATCTAAATTCCTTCTTTGCGTTGTTGAAAACTCGTGTTCTCTTTAGGTTTTCCTCCAGCCGTAAAATAGCAAAATCCTATATGACCGTCTTATAGCGCGAAGATTTAAAGATTTAAAAATTGAAAATCAGTTCAAAAACACTCTAATACAGTTGCAGTGCTCGTTTTATTATGAAAATGATCTAAATTACTTCTTTACGTTCTTGAATTTCGCGTTCTCTTTAGGTTTTCCTCCAGCCGTAAAATAGCAAAGTCCTATATGACCGTCTTATAGCGCGAAAGTTCAACGATTTGCAAATTGAAAATCAGTTCAAAAACACTCTAATACAGTTGCAATGCTCGTTTTATTATGAAAATGATCTAAATTACTTCTTTACGTTCTTGAATTTCGCGTTCTCTTTAGGTTTTCCTCCAGCCGTAAAATAGCTCCTCCAGCCGCAAAATAGAAAAATCCTATATGACCGTCTTATAGCGCGAAATTTCAACGATTTGCAAATTGAAAATCAGTTCAAAAACACTCTAATACAGTTGCAGTGCTCGTTTTATTATGAAAATGATAGAAATTACTTCTTTACGTTCTTGAATTTCGCGTTCTCTTTAGGTTTTCCTCCAGCCGTAAAATAGCAAAATTTTATATGACTGTCTTATAGCGCGAAATTTCAACGATTTGCAAATTGAAAATCAGTTCAAAAACACTCTAATACAGTTGCAGTGCTCGTTTTATTACGAAAATGATAGAAATTCCTTCTTTACGTTCTTGAAAACTTTTGCGTTCTCTTTAGGTTTTCCTCCAGCCGTAAAATAGCAAAATTTTATATGACTGTCTTATAGCGCGAAATTTCAACGATTTGCAAATTGAAAATCAGTTCGAAAACACTCTAATACAGTTGCAGTGCTCGTTTTATTACGAAAATGATCTAAATTACTTCTTTACGTTCTTGAATTTCGCGTTCTCTTTAGGTTTTCCTCCAGCCGTAAAATAGCAAAATGCTATATGACTGTCTTATAGCGCGAAATTTCAACGATTTGCAAATTGAAAATCAGTTCAAAAACACTCTAATACAGTTGCAGTGCTCGTTTTATTATGAAAATGATCTAAATTACTTCTTTACGTTCTTGAATTTCGCGTTCTCTTTAGGTTTTCCTCCAGCCGTAAAATAGCAAAATCCTATATGACCGTCTTATAGCGCGAAATTTCAACGATTTGCAAATTGAAAATCAGTTCGAAAACACTCTAATACAGTTGCAGTGCTCGTTTTATTACGAAAATGATAGAAATTACTTCTTTACGTTCTTGAATTTCGCGTTCTCTTTAGGTTTTCCTCCAGCCGTAAAATAGCAAAATGCTATATGACCGTCTTATAGCGCGAAATTTCAACGATTTGCAAATTGAAAATCAGTTCGAAAACACTCTAATACAGTTGCAGTGCTCGTTTTATTACGAAAATGATAGAAATTCCTTATTTGCGTCGTTGAAAACTCGTGTTCTCTTTAGGTTTTCCTCCAGCCGTAAAATAGCAAAATTTTATATGACTGTCTTATAGCGCGAAATTTCAACGATTTGCAAATTGAAAATCAGTTCAAAAACACTCTAATACAGTTGCAGTGATCGTTTTATTACGAAAATGATAGAAATTACTTCTTTACGTTCTTGAATTTTGCGTTCTCTTTAGGTTTTCCTCCAGCCGTAAAATAGCAAAATGCTATATGACCGTCTTATAGCGCGAAGATTTAAAGATTTAAAAATTGGAAATAAGTTCGAAAACACTCTAATACAGTTGCAGTGATCGTTTTATTACGAAAATGATCTAAATTAGTTCTTTACGTTCTTGAATTTCGCGTTCTCTTTAGATTTTCCTCCAGCCGTAAAATAGCAAAATCCTATATGACCGTCTTATAGCGCGAAATTTCAACGATTTGCAAATTGAAAATCAGTTCAAAAACACTCTAATACAGTTGCAGTGCTCGTTTTATTACGAAAATGATAGAAATTACTTCTTTACGTTCTTGAATTTCGCGTTCTCTTTAGGTTTTCCTCCAGCCGTAAAATAGCAAAATTATATGACTGTCTTATAGCGCGAAATTTCAACGATTTGCAAATTGAAAATCAGTTCAAAAACACTCTAATACAGTTGCAGTGCTCGTTTTATTATGAAAATGATCTAAATTACTTCTTTACGTTCTTGAATTTCGCGTTCTCTTTAGGTTTTCCTCCAGCCGTAAAATAGCAAAATCCTATATGACCGTCTTATAGCGCGAAATTTCAACGATTTGCAAATTGAAAATCAGTTCGAAAACACTCTAATACAGTTGCAGTGCTCGTTTTATTACGAAAATGATAGAAATTCCTTATTTGCGTCGTTGAAAATTCGTCTTCTCTTTAGGTTTTCCTCCAGCCGTAAAATAGCAAAATCCTATATAACCGTCTTATAGCGCGAAATTTCAACGATTTGCAAATTGAAAATCAGTTCGAAAACACTCTAATACAGTTGCAGTGCTCGTTTTATTACGAAAATGATCTAAATTCCTTCTTTGCGTCGTTGAAAATTCGTGTTCTCTTTAGGTTTTCCTCCAGCCGTAAAATAGCAAAATCCTATATGACCGTCTTATAGCGCGAAGATTTCAACGATTTAAAAATTGAAAATCAGTTCGAAAACACTCTAATACAGTTGCAGTGCTCGTTTTATTACGAAAATGATCTAAATTCCTTCTTTACGTTCTTGAATTTCGCGTTCTCTTTAGGTTTTCCTCCAGCCGTAAAATAGCAAAATCCTATATGACCGTCTTATAGCGCGAAATTTCAACGATTTGCAAATTGAAAATCAGTTCGAAAACACTCTAATACAGTTGCAGTGCTCGTTTTATTACGAAAATGATCTAAATTCCTTCTTTGCGTCGTTGAAAATTCGTGTTCTCTTTAGGTTTTCCTCCAGCCGTAAAATAGCAAAATCCTATATGACCGTCTTATAGCGCGAAGATTTAAAGATTTAAAAATTGAAAATCAGTTCGAAAACACTCTAATACAGTTGCAGTGCTCGTTTTATTATGAAAATGATCTAAATTACTTCTTTACGTTTTTGAATTTCGCGTTCTCTTTAGGTTTTCCTCCAGCCGTAAAATAGCAAAATCCTATATGACCGTCTTATAGCGCGAAATTTCAACGATTTGCAAATTGAAAATCAGTTCAAAAACACTCTAATACAGTTGCAGTGCTCGTTTTATTATGAAAATGATCTAAATTAGTTCTTTACGTTCTTGAATTTCGCGTTCTCTTTAGGTTTTCCTCCAGCCGTAAAATAGCAAAATCCTATATGAGCGTCTTATAGCACGAAATTTCAACGATTTGCAAATTGAAAATCAGTTCGAAAACACTCTAATACAGTTGCAGTGATCGTTTTATTACGAAAATGATAGAAATTCCTTCTTTACGTCGTTGAAAATTCTTGTTCTCTTTAGGTTTTCCTCCAGCCGTAAAATAGCAAAATCCTATATGACCGTCTTATAGCGCGAAATTTCAACGATTTGCAAATTGAAAATCAGTTCGAAAACACTCTAATACAGTTGCAGTGCTCGTTTTATTATGAAAATGATCTAAATTGTCTCTTTACGTTCTTGAATTTCGCGTTCTCTTTAGGTTTTCCTCCAGCCGTAAAATAGCAAAATTTTATATGACTGTCTTATACGATTTCATGTGCGATTTCAAGGAAGGGGCACACACTGTGGTCTCATCTAATGATAAGAACAAACAACTAAAAAGAGATAAAAAGAAAAGGGGACAAAGGAAGGCTAAGAGAAATCCTTTGTTCAAAAACTATCTAAAATCCATGAAAGAAAATGATACAAGCAATGATCGAGATAACGAAAAAGCGGAGCGGAGCGATAGCTCTTCTTCGTCATTTTGATTATCATTGAGCTGCACAACATTTCACCATCCAATTATGTTCCAATCATACGAGGATATGCGCCAGTTTTTGGTAGTTTTTGGCACAAACATTCTGGAAATGGGATGTATATTTGAGAATGGGATTGGGGATGGGATTGGGGTATGATATTACTTGAAATTTTTGGGATGCTCAGGTTTGGAGAAAACAAACATTTTGCAATTGTTTTGTACTTAAACACAATTCGGAACCTCATCCATATTTTGAGATTGGGTCTTAAAATCCCGCCTACTATGTTTTGCATTTAGGTCAAAACGAGTATCTTGCAGAATATACCCCCTATATGACCAAATGGTGAAGTATGTGCCACCCCTCCCTCGGAATCAGGCGGAATTGGGCATAACAGTCAAAGGTCATTCCCAGTCAGAGGCGGATCCAGACCGAACTTGAAGGGGGGGGGCAACTTGTAAAGAGGGCGCCAAAAATATAATGGAAAGTGAGCGTGCCGAAGGCGTGTGAAAATATCTGGACGCTCTTTAAAGAGAATTCTTTGATTTAGGACTAGATAACGCCTTGATTTATATGTTTCCCCCATATTTATGTCGAAACTCTAGAGTTAGGATGAGGGGCTATTTTCGCGCCAAACAAGGGACGCCAAGCCGAGTTTTCATCGTGAAGGGGGGAAATTGCCCCCACTTGCCAAGATCCACCACTGTTCCCAGTGAAAGATAATCCATCGTCGCTCTTTGTGACATATTTTTATGTATCAGAGTTAGTTAAAGGCTAGATTTTGTATGCAACAATATAGTTAATTCAATGAAACCAATTAGTATTTGAATCAAATGTGTAAAATGATGTTTGTTAGACACGAATTAAAGCCTCTTTATCTGATCTGCCTCTGTCTCACGTTCAAATTGATACATTCAGAAATATCGGAGAACCAGCTATTTCATTCTATTTCTTCAATCCTGCCCAAAGATGCAAATAGAATTAGTCATAATGTTCACAAGAAGTGATTTCAATTAAATGAAAACCAACCCATGCACAGTGACCATTTCAAAATATTTTTGTAAGATTTTGTTAATTGTACTTCCATAAAATTTCACGTAAAATTGCGCGTATTATAGAATTTCGCTATTTGCGGCACAAAGAAAAAATAATTTTTCAATACTTTCTATGGCAATAGTTTTGATCAATATGAGGAAAGACCAACAGGAAGAGAACCTAAAGAGAACACGAGATTTTGACGACACAAAGAGTTAATTTCGATCATTTTCGTAATAAAACGAGCACTGAAATTGTATTAGAGTGTTTTTGAACTGATTTTCAATTTACGAATCGTTGAAAATTCACGCTATAAGACGGTCATATAGGATTTTGCTATTTTACGGCTAAAAGAAACTAAAGAGAACACGAGTTTTCAACGACGCAAAGAAGGAATTTCTATCATTTTCATAATAAAACGAGCACTGCAACTGTATTAGAGTGTTTTTGAACTGATTTTCAATTTGCAAATCGTTGAAATTTCGCGCTATAAGACGGTCATATAGGATTTTGCTATTTTACGGCTGGAGGAAAACCTAAAGAGAACGCGAAATTCAAGAACGTAAAGAGACAATTTAGATCATTTTCATAATAAAACGAGCACTGCAACTGTATTAGAGTGTTTTCGAACTGATTTTCAATTTGCAAATCGTTGAAATTTCGCGCTATAAGACGGTCATATAGGATTTTGCTATTTTACGGCTGGAGGAAAACCTAAAGAGAACGCGAAATTCAAGAACGTAAAGAACTAATTTAGATCATTTTCATAATAAAACGAGCACTGCAACTGTATTAGAGTGTTTTTGAACTGATTTTCAATTTGCAAATCGTTGAAATTTCGCGCTATAAGACGGTCATATAGGATTTTGCTATTTTACGGCTGGAGGAAAACCTAAAGAGAACGCGAAATTCAAGAATGTAAAGAAGTAATTTCTATCATTTTCGTAATAAAACGAGCACTGTAACTGTATTAGAGTGTTTTCGAACTGATTTTCAATTTGCAAATCGTTGAAATTTCGCGCTATAAGACGGTCATATAGGATTTTGCTATTTTACGGCTGGAGGAAAACCTAAAGAGAACGCAAAATTCAAGAACGTAAAGAACTAATTTAGATCATTTTCATAATAAAACGAGCACTGCAACTGTATTAGAGTGTTTTTGAACTGATTTTCAATTTGCAAATCGTTGAAATTTCGCGCTATAAGACGGTCATATAGGATTTTGCTATTTTACGGCTGGAGGAAACCTAAAGAGAACACGAGTTTTCAACGACGCAAAGAAGGAATTTAGATCATTTTCGTAATAAAACGAGCACTGTAACTGTATTAGAGTGTTTTCGAACTGATTTTCAATTTGCAAATCGTTGAAATTTCGCGCTATAAGACGGTCATATAGGATTTTGCTATTTTACGGCTGGAGGAAAACCTAAAGAGAACGCGAAATTCAAGAACGTAAAGAGACAATTTAGATCATTTTCATAATAAAACGAGCACTGCAACTGTATTAGAGTGTTTTCGAACTGATTTTCAATTTTTAAATCTTTAAATCTTCGCGCTATAAGACGGTCATATAGGATTTTGCTATTTTACGGCTGGAGGAAAACCTAAAGAGAACACGAGTTTTCAACGACGCAAAGAAGGAATTTAGATCATTTTCGTAATAAAACGAGCACTGTAACTGTATTAGAGTGTTTTTGAACTGATTTTCAATTTGCAAATCGTTGAAATTTCGCGCTATAAGACAGTCATATAAAATTTTGCTATTTTACGGCTGGAGGAAAACCTAAAGAGAACGCGAAATTCAAGAACGTAAAGAACTAATTTAGATCATTTTCATAATAAAACGAGCACTGCAACTGTATTAGAGTGTTTTCGAACTGATTTTCAATTTTTAAATCTTTAAATCTTCGCGCTATAAGACGGTCATATAGCATTTTGCTATTTTACGGCTGGAGGAAAACCTAAAGAGAACGCGAAATTCAAGAACGTAAAGAAGTAATTTCTATCATTTTCGTAATAAAACGAGCACTGCAACTGTATTAGAGTGTTTTCGAACTGATTTCCAATTTTTAAATCTTTAAATCTTCGCGCTATAAGACGGTCATATAGCATTTTGCTATTTTACGGCTGGAGGAAAACCTAAAGAGAACACGAGTTTTCAACTACGCAAAGAAGGAATTTAGATCATTTTCGTAATAAAACGAGCACTGTAACTGTATTAGAGTGTTTTCGAACTGATTTTCAATTTGCAAATCGTTGAAATTTCGCGCTATAAGACAGTCATATAGGATTTTGCTATTTTACGTCGGACAGAAAACTGTAGTTTTCAACTATTTAGAAAGCAATTAAGAGTAGTTTGAGAATAGAAAAACTATGAGACTGTTGTGGATTATTTTATAATTGTTTTGTGACTCACTTCCTTCGAAGTTCATCTGCACTGATCGTCTTTATATAATTTTGCTATTTTACGGGAAGAGAAACTCGAACCGCGCGTCACCCTGATGTTTTTCTTATTCAACATAAGTTGTCCGCGCGTCTAGGCCCCTCGTTTTCATCCAAGAATACAAAGCTGCATATGGGCCTAAGCAATTCTAAGAGCGGAAATGATAAAATCGTCTATTTTGCCATGGAAAGTGGATAATATCAACCGAATTTGAGTGTAATGGATGTAGGAGGATACAGCGTATAGTTTTAGCTACAGAAAGTAAAGATTTAGTGCTTTATTACAATTTTTAGGATTTTGCTATTTTACGGCTGAGACGATTTTTGTATTTGACCGATTTCGAGATTTTACGGCACTCTAAAGGACAACGTACACTGCCAGGTGAAAAGGATTTTGATTTCGTTATTTATTTTCATAAAAGCTGAAGGTTAGTAAGGTACGGTCTACACAAACAAGAAGAGTGAAGTGGTCCCGAAACAAAATTAAATAAACAAGGCACTGTTTCATTATTATTGCAAATTATTGGGGGTGCACGTGGCCCCTTCCTGTGCTCACGTTTCCTACGTCTCTGTTCCTGTATCATATTTCCTGGAAGGTACTTGTTTGGCTTAAATTAAAGAGCTTAGTTTCGAAATGTTCAAGGCCTTGATAATGCTATAAAAGAAGCATATACAGTATGCTGACAGGCCGATGGGACAGGAAGTGACGATTGTTATGATATGATGATGGTGCCTTTTACTAAGAAACTCAACTCATAAGGAACCATGTAGAGTTCTCAAAATTCGCCAAATCATTTTTAGAAACTTTCAGTTATAAGCGTATGAGACAGGGGGCCCCCAACTTTGGAAAAATTATCAAAAATCAGCCCCAATTGGGCAAAAATCTTTCCTCAGTTGGGTAAAAATATTGGTAAACAATGGACTTTTTGTTGGGCAGCCCCCCTAAATTTTTTCTTCCCATACGCTTATTGTCTTTTCCAAGGTAATGTCCGTTACAGCAATAAAACAACAGTCGGTAAATCAACAAAATTGAAAAGCTGTTAGAACTTGAACAGGCTCCTGTTTATTTTGAATTTTCTGCAAGAAAACTGAACTTCTACTTTGCAAGAAAATAGAAATAACAACTGATGAGATATTTGGCTTTGAAACCAATGAATTTGCAAACCTTGTAATGTCAGTTACATGGAATCCCCCTTATGCTTGCAGTGCTGGCAGGAATTCTTAGTTTCCTCATGAAGAAATTTCTTTTCCAATCGCATTGTCTGTGTCTAACCAGATTGCTTTTTATGTTGTACGTTCGAAAGATCTTCCACGTGCAATTTCAAGTAAAACGAAGGAAGAACAATGGAGTATTTGTTTTTAAAACAATCGCCATATGGGCATCTTCCTTGCACACTTTTGTAAACTTATCAGTCTGGGTGTCTCATATCTTGGCAGGTCCAGCGAAAATGTGCTACTGTACATGCTACCTTGTCAAAAACAGTAAGAGATTTTTGAAAGGTAATTTGGCTTGTTTTGGATGGACCAACCATTCAAATTGGACATTTGTTACAAACCATTGTAAACAGCATGATGTGGATGGGTTTTTTGCGCTTGGTGCTGGCAGTCTGCAATCAGGTGTGACCTGTTTGGAGATGATGTCACATACAGAAACCGCTTACCAAGGAATAAATGTTATCGTGCTTACAATATGACATCCAACCTTCTCTCGAGCACTGAATAAACAGGAAGGGGGTGAGAATATTTTGAGGGAGCTGGAAATGGTTCGATTTTATAACAATCAGGGACTGGAACAATAGGAGGAGGTTGGAAACATTGAAAATAGTTGTTTTCTTGTTACTGCAGACACATATCTTTTTCATATCTATTCAAAAATTATGTTCTCTATCATTTCAATTTTTCAAGAATTGATAAAAGGGGGAGTTGGAATAAAAGTGGGGGTATTGCAAAATTTTTCAAAAATTAATAAGCAAAGGGGGAGGAGTATTCGGTGCTCGAGAGTACTCTGATTTCTAAGGTTGCTAACTTTCTAGTCCATGGCCAGACCAGAAAGTTTGTATTTTGCACGTGCAAGTTGAGATGGCCTATTTAACTAAAATTTTTGTGGAAATTTTGTAGTTTTTCCACTTTGAGAACAGTTGAGAACAATTGGTTAAAACATAGATCTTTTGTTCATTGCCAAGTGCATGGCTCAGATTGAAATCCGCATTACAATTTCCTGCATACATATACAAATTTTCTAGTCTAGGTCTGTGGTTTTGCTGTCGAGGGTGGGGAAGGGAGGGGCTGTGCCTGTTGGTTGTTGCGTCATAGGTGAATTGTCTGTGCATGTCTGTTTATATGAGCATCCAATTAGAAGCCTTCAGCTGTGGACATAATTTTCAAAATATACGGTAGTTCAAAATTTGTGCACAGCATTTAGTGAGAAATTGTTGTACTATATTGGGCTCAAAACTTAAAGGGGTTGGGTCACATGACTGTACCGGGTGACCCAAAAAAAAGTGACCCAACGCAATCTTTCATGGAAAGAAAAGTAAGTGGCTGATTGAAATACTCCAAACGTTGTTATGTCGCTAAAGGACTAGCCTACATTATGAGTATTTTTCGCAATTTTTTTCGACATGGTAAATTTCCCGAATTAAGGATTTTGAGAAAAAGGACATGCTTGAAATCTTCAAAATGTCGTCCAAAACAGGGGATCGATTTGTAGCCTTTTCAGATCTTCAAAGTAATGAGGAGCATGTTTCATTTCAGCCTGAGAATTGGCAACTCAATCGGATGTCGTCAGAGCAAGTTTATAGTCCCTAGATACCTAAATATTCTTGTCTCAAGGGACAAGGATACTCCTGCTTTTCTGTAAGCAATTCTTGAACATTTCGACTTGCGTGGTAATTGAATTTCTTTGAAATTCCACAAGTTTACAAAGAACATTTTATGCTCAGCTCCAAATGTTTAGGTACTGTACCTAGGGACCATAAACTTGATCTGGAAACTTTTAACTGAGTTGCCTATTCCCAGGTTGAAATGAAACACCTTCCTCATTGTTTTGAAGATCTGAAATGGTTTTTAATCGATCCCCTGTTTTTGATGACTTTTTGTGGATTTCAAGCTTGCCCGTTTTCCCAAAATCTTTGATTTGGGAAATTAATATTGCCGAAAAGAATTCCAAAAAATACTCATAATGTAGGCCAGTCTTTTAGCGACAGAACAACGTTTGAAGTATTTCAAATAGCCGCATACTAATTTTTCTAAAGCAGATAGCATTGGGTCACTTTTTTTCTGGGTCACCCGGTACACAAATCTGTTATCTCTATAATCTATATTTTTGGCCACATGTGGCCATTGTGTTCTAGGCAAATTTTGGTGGGTGGGGTGAATCCACAATGAAATTATCACTAAAACTCCACCATTGCAATCTTACAACGTTTGGTTGTTTTGTTTGTTTCTCTCTGAAGTTCAAGAGCTCATCTTCAAAATAGCACTTTCATTTTGAGAAAAATAGTGGAAAATCTGTCTGTCAAAAACTGCAAAATCGTCGTTCCGAAAGAAATTTGTTTACTTTATGTGACCCAACCCCTTTAGAATTGCAGCAGTACCATAGAAGACTGCTCAGGAATATTAAGTAAGTTCAGAGCCATCCTTGCCTAATATCCTTGAATTTATCTTTTAAAAGGCTTTCAGCAATTCTTGAAAATAGTTTTAGAGGCTCTTAAAAGGGAATGTGCAATTGGTAAATACTGCCAGTGCCTATAAGTAGTAGAAAGAAAGCACTCAGACACGATAATTGTTTCTTGGGCTATCTGTTGTTCATGCATTGTTGCATATCATTTAAAGCTTAAGTTGATTTTTCCACAGACTTGGTAAATTGATCATTGTAAGGCAGTTGCCAAAGTTGGTTGATCCAGCTATAGCTGAATTCAAAGACAGAGCAAAATGCCTATGAAATTCAACCAGAAAGAGATGACGGTAATTGCCATGAAGCCAAAAGAGGAGTTTGACATGGAGGGTGTTTTAGCTATGAGGGAAGAAGATGGCAAACTTTTTCTTAAAACTGGGAGTAAGTTTTATACAGTTAAAGTTTTGAGCATGCACAGGACTATTTTGGTTTAGTTGCTTTCCTGCAATTAAGTTATTAGCTTTTAAAGTTTTACAACAGAGAGTATATACTGTACATAGGACTACTACTGTATGACTCCATTTATACTCTGGATCCATAATATAGTGTGATCGATAATGCGGCCATTCACACTCATGTTTCTGTGAATCTGTGAAAACTTTTTGTTCCTTCAACCTAATTGAAACATTTTTCTCTCAAGCATTTAAGTGCTCTTGAACCACTGCAGCAACTTTGCAATTATCAAAACTGAGCCACAGTGTAGATTTTGTCTTTGTTTCCTTTGCCTCCCTGCAACTCTGTAAATATCCGTTTTTCGCGCGAGATATCCAGAATTACAGTTACACATCTTGTGCAATATTAACATACTGTTTACCAGCTGTTTACTGTATGGTATTTCTGCCTATTCTCTTTTAGCTTCTTATGAAATCTGGGAAATAGAAAAAATGCATCATTTTATATTTATCTTAATTGCCTTGGGGTAGACACAGTCTTTTGCTCCCCAGGGGTATTTGTCCCACTAGTATTGCAGAATAATTCTTGGAATTAGTGTAGGTTGTAATATGTATGGAAATATTTTATTGGATTATATAGATATAAAAAGAAATGCATTGTCTTTCATATGGTTCAATTGCAAGTTCTTGAATCTAAGGTAAGTCCCAGCTTGCTTTGCTTGCATACAGGCAGGTTAATTGATTTTGATATTCAGGCAGTTTAGTTTCCAACGTATTTTTTTAACAGTATCTTCTAAAGTATGAAAA
Source organism: Aurelia coerulea (assembly GCA_039566865.1). Classification (NCBI taxonomy): domain Eukaryota; kingdom Metazoa; phylum Cnidaria; class Scyphozoa; order Semaeostomeae; family Ulmaridae; genus Aurelia; species Aurelia coerulea. The sequence continues at coordinate 21,210,736 of CM076943.1, forward strand.
TTTAGGAGACCGCAAAGCAAGGAATAATTTTCTGATATATAGTAGCTTTGAAATTAGAAATTAAAGGGAATAGACATAGCTATATGTCGTAGCCGCTATAAATAGGCTGAAGAAACACCCACAAATCCATTGTTTCTTCAGCTACACAATGAGACCGGATGCGTCAAAGTGGTGGAGTATAATAGAATATATTTTTGACCTGGACTGGGCCAGCTTTTAACTGTCGATTCCCTTTAAATCTTCATTTTTTATTACTGTTTGAGTTATTAAATGAATGCTTATTCTTTCTGTTTGACAATTTAGTTATGATTTGTTTTTCTGTTCCTCAATTTCGAATCTATTTCTTCCCTAGAATACACAGAGAGGCTATTCAGACTAAAAGGAAACCTGTTGTTTTACTTCAAGGCACCAGAAAAGGTCAGTTTTGGTGTTATTGAAGGAGCCACAAACAAGGGCAGATTTTGTAATACAATAGCATGAGTTGCTTTTGTTGACACCGCAATTCAAAGTGATTAGCGATCACAGCCAAAGGAAATTCTGTCAACCAGTAATTCAAAACAACCAAAGCCGCAAAAGTTTCTCGGAAACCCAGGTAGCTAGCACGCTCGTTGTGCATTCCAGACATTATTTTTAAGGGAAAACATGAGCATAGATCGAAAGAAGAAGGATATATCTACACATTTGCCGCAGGCATTTTATTTCTTTGGTCCAGAAGCTGAGCAGTAAATGTTTTGATAACACCCAAAAAATAAGAAAATTGAATCGCCTCCTAAACAGCTTGTGAACCAAACAAATAAAATGCCTGCGGCAGGTGTGTAGATGCATCCTTCTTCTTTCGATCTATGCTCATGTTTGCCCTTAAAACCAATTTCTGGAATGCACAACAAGCGAGCTAGCTACCTGGGTTTCAAAGAAACATTTGCGGCTTTGTTTGTTTTGAATTACTGGTTGAGAGAATTTCCTTTGTCTGCAATCCCTAATCGCTTTGAATTGAAGTATCAACAAAAGCAACTCATGCTATTGTATTACAAAATCTGCCCTTGTTGGAGCCACAACAAAAGTTTTAACTCATAGTTCTTTTTTGTATATCAGGTGCACCAAAAAAGTATTCACTTTTGGCAGGCCACAATAATTTTTACACCAAACCGATTTTGAAGAATGACTCAATCTTTAGCAAAAACCCTGAATTAGAATCGAGGATTGTTTGCAAATTTTTTTATTTTCAATTTTTATAGCTATTTTTGAAAACACTGAAAATATTTCGCATGAATGGAAAAAGACGAAACCTTTTCCTGGTGATTTGGGATTTAGAAATTCAAAAATAGCCTTAAATAACGGACTCATCATATTAAACCCATAAACGCAACAAAAAAACACCGAAATCAGTAAAAAGAAGACTATTAACTCCTGTAAAAGAAACAATAATAATTAACTCCTGTAAAATAACCAAAATAAGCCTGTAACACGAGAAAAACTGTTAAATCCTTTAAGACAAAACCGAATTAATCTTAAAACCTGAAAGGAAGGAATTAAGTTAATAACACACCAGTAACTGCTGAAAAGATAAACGTGAAATCACCAAATACTAGTTTCGTCGCACTCTCATCAGTTTGGTTCGTGCGAAGAACAAATTACCAATAAAAGCAGGCCACTTTTATAACAGACGAACAAAGTAAAATCGAAAATCACACGCCATTAGCACCTAAGCCACTTGTTGGCTAAACCCAATAGACAACCGCCAAAGATCAAAGCGTTTGGCGCAAATTAGAACAATTGCAACGTGAAAACAAACTCCTTCTGTCGGCAGAGGGAGGGATCCGAAGTTTAATAAACACCGCTTCTAAAACCTTGAGGCGGAAGGCAGACCTAGCCCTACCCAAAATTTGGAAACAATCCTCGCTTTAGTTGTTACCACACTCATTACTGCTCAGTAAGTGAGTACCAATGGCAGAATCACTTTCTTGTTTAGCCGGACCAGCTTTAAATTTTCGTTTTGGTTGACACCGACCGTTGCACCTGTCTGTACCTTTCCTTCTTGCTAGGGGCACAGTTGTCTCATCCTGTCACCAAGTCTTTGGGATGTCCTACCTACGTAGCGAGCATCATTAATTCAGGCATTTTGCTAAAGATTAAGTCATATATCTTCAGAATCAATCTAGGCATCGATTCATCGGGGCCTGTCCAAAATAGACAAATTGGTGCACCTAGTATAGAAATGATGTTGGGAGATTTGGACGATAAAAAATACCAGGATATATATATTTTTTTTTTATACAAATATAAAAATTTACAATGCATTTTACATTTAACTATACCTTTCTAATTACTATACGACACTACAAGTACGATGCCATGGGGAGCGAAAGACAATGACTACCCCATGGCCAATATAAAAGACACGCAACGTTCAACTAACTACGACTACACTACAAACGATTAATAACTACTGGATACTGTACTAGATTCTATTCCACATCAGATGTCAGGTCAGGGTTGCGATGACTTAAATGATGTCGCAAGCGCAACTCGTTCGTTGTAGTAGATAAAATGCCTGACATCTGATGTGAAAAAGAATTTACAAAGAAAAAGAACATTTACTTTACGGGACTTGGTGGTTGCTTAATAACTAAGGTTGGAAAATTCTCAATCAAACCGACCAGTTTCGTGGATAAAACGTAAAGTCAATTCGAGTATACTTCTATTCAAGTCGTTAGAAAGGTCGTGATCACCATATAACGAAAGCTGGGTCAAAGCAGCATTTGAAAGATCGGCAATTTGTACGACTGGTCGTAATGATTCAACAATTCCAGCGAGAAGATCTTGTCGTTGAACATCAAATGAAGGGCAGAGCAACAAAAAGTGCTCCGTATCCTCAATCCCATCGCTTGTTGGGCACATTGGGTTTATGGTATCCCTAAAATTATGCTTGAATTTGTGGAAATTCAATTTGCTGAGGCCAACCCTGAGTTGAGTAAGATAGGATAATCCTTTTGGATCGTGAATTCCAAAGACAGATTTTGCAGGAGGGCGAATTATCGACAAGAGCTTTTTCTTGAAAACAGCAACAGAAGGTGCATGTCTCAATTCAGGCTCAAGCTTATTCCATTCGGATAAACAGTTTGGACAGAAGCTAGACTTGAATTTTTCAGTCCTCGCCTTTAGTCTCCCAATGACATCCTGGTCACGAAGACGGTACTGTGACTGGTGAAGAGGGGGAATTGGATCTACTGTATACTCAGGGCTAAGATTATTTACAAACTTGTAGAACAGCGTGAGGATATATTCCAGCACGTTAAGGCCTTTTGGACTTGCATTCTCATCAGAGTGTGATTTCGATTCACAATGAGTGATTTCAAATATAGGGGAGACCGGGGTCGATTGCAACACTTTTTGGAAAATCAGCCATATCATCTAAATAATTATTAATTGTGCTCTGGAAGGTAAATGATATTATAGTTAAGCATCTCTTGGAATAAAATAGACATTAGTTTCCATCACATAGAACCAATTTTTGTGACGCTGTGATAGTTTCAAAATCAGTGGTCCAGTGTTACAATTGCCCCGGTAACACAGGGCAATTGTAACAGATGTTTGGAGCAATTGTTACGTATCTTCAAAATCATCACAGATGATTATTGCACGACTCTGCTTTTTCCTTACACAAAATGTAGCACCAGGTGGCAGATTATTCATGGCTTTCAAAAGAACAAATCAAGAAAATAAGATGTGGTTTTCATTTCTTTGTAAATTTGGGTGCATCCGTTGAAAAAAATTGAATCGATTGAGAAAAGTTTTTTCTGCCTTTAAAAATTTCAATTCTAAAATCTTTAATACTGCATAGATGCACATTGTTCGACTAGATTAGAAAATGAATCAAAACCAAAGCATCGGACAGCTTACACCGGGGCAATTGTAACGGCGTGTTACAATTGCCCCTGACCTGGTCAGCTATCGTTATTTTCCATTTTCACACCCCATAAGCTGTGGAGCTTAAAAGTTTTAACGTAGTTTTGATCCTAAGTTGATGCCATGTCTGTGATGTGAAAATAAAATTTTTTACTAAAGAGCAAAATCTGTCAGACAAATTTACAGGGAAAGCACGTATTCATTTTGTACTCAAAAACATGTTTTCCCCCTGAATATCTTCCAAACTTGCCTGAATATTCCTGTATCTCAAGTCGTATGTAGTGGGTTAGAATGAGCATGATCTGTGCAAAAATCAGATTTTTGCACTTTTATGCAAGGCGTGAGAGTCAGTGTTACAATTGCCCCTTGTTACAATTGTCCCCGGTCTCCCCTATATTAGTTGAGACAACCCATATGGATGTGTTTTGAGGTAGCAGCAGGATATTCTCTAGAAATGGGTCCTCTTTACTGAAACAATGGAAAATCTTACATTTAAATGGGTACATCGTCATTTTTTGGCAAAACTGGATATCCATCTGAAAACTCAGCAGCACACCTCTTTCATACCACAAATCATTCTACCCCTTTGGGTTAACAGTAAAATTAATGAATCTGCTCAATCTTTCTTTCAGGATTCCGAAGTTGTTGGTGTTATCGTTCTTGATCAATGTTTTGTGGACGTTACACACAGCAATCGAGAATTTTCTTTTGCGATAGGTGAGATATAAGACTTCTCTTCTTGGCTTCCTCTTGCTCTTACCAATGATTGTCAAGATAGCTATCAAGGTTTTACTGTGCGCATACTAACCGGTTTTGTGTTGTACCATGGGTATTGTGGACACGATTTGTGTTGATCGTGTTCACAATACCTGGCCTAAATGTTACTAAATGAATGAATGTAGTTCGTTACCTTGCTCGTCTTCATTTCATGAGTATCTCTGCGCTTTTGCCTCGGCAGCGATTCTTGCTTACTCAAGTTTATAACGGCCTGAGGTTTTCTAACAGTTCCGCGCTCTAAACTAGTTCCCAGATCGTCGCAGCCCTGGAACGACTCATCCTGAAATTGAAAATTGAATGGGAGGGCAATCGACCGCAAATCCCACTAAGGCTTTTCAATTTCAGGATGAGTCGTTCCAGGGCTGCGACGATCTGGGAACTAGTTTAGAGCGCGGCACTGTTCAAAAACCTTAGGCCGTTATGAACTTGAGTAAGCAAGAATCGCTGCCGAGGCAAAAGCGCAGAGATACTCATGAAATGGGTTGACCTATTGGAACCCACCTGGTTTAGTTAAAGCTTGTTTAGCTTGTAAATGGGGATGATGGGGTGATAGACAGTTTAACTATTCTAAAGAAGAATCTTAATCGAATGATATCCTTTACATTTTGAAGAATTTCGGATGTACCATGTGCACAATAGTGATCATAGTGACAGAAGCTCTAACGCCACTTTATCGAACCTCTCGTATAAAGATGTACAAAAACTATCTCTCGATTCATTCTCTTTTGTAGACAAGCTATGAAAAGTCTCTCGATAACTCGTAGCTAGATAACTCGATAATAAATAACTCAATAATAGATAACTTGTAATTGATATCGTATGTTTAGTAGTAACTGAAGATGGTGCAGGCACATCGAAACGTGTTTTGGACAATCACAAAGGTTGTTTTATTTCTCAATGTTTCTATTTGCAGATTGCAAAGACTGTGATGATGGAAAGTTTGAGCTTGCTGCTGAATCAAGAGAAAAAATGAATGAGTGGATAAATATGTTGAATCAAGCAAGGTATATGATCGATGCTGCATTGTTTCAAAATTTTGCCTCGCTTTTTACCCTGTCCCAAATAAATTTTGCCCCGTTTGTGTGACTGCTGTGGAGAAGCTGTAACTTCCATAATCCATTGTGCCGTTTTTTGGACAGTTGCATAGGACAGGCTTCTACGTAGAGTCTAAGGCCCCGTTCGCACGGGAACGCAATCGTTCCGTTCCATATCGTTCCGTTCCGAAAAGTGGAACGCTCAGGGGTTGCGTTCACACGGGAACTCATCAAATAGCATTGTTCCGTTCCAAAAAGTGGAACGAAAAAAAAGTGCTACGAGAAGTGGAACGTACGGAATCGTTCCGTTCCGTTCTCGTGTGAACAGGCAGAACTGTTCCGAAAAACGGAACGATAAGATTTTAGCCCGAAGCGCATGAGTGTGTGCTGTTGTTGCATAAAAATGAAATAAAGAAAAGAAACAAGTTCTTTTGCGATTGGATGGACAGGTAGTCTTTCACGACCTCGAGAAGCAGCTGTGTTTCGTCGTCAGTCCATTTGAAAGACTCCACATCGCTCTGCAAATTTTGGCTTTCCTTCCTTTTAGGTTTGGCTTTTGTTTTGCTTTGACCTTGCTCTTTCTGACGCTCTGCCGTATTCTCCATTTGGAAATTCGAATCCATTTTGTATTTACTTATTGTGAACTCAGCATAGTGTGAATTTGATAAATCTGTCCCCATTAAGGACGTGCGCATTACAAAGCCCTTTGTTCATTTTGGCGCGCAAGTTGCAGAACGGAACGATTGCGTTCCCGTCTGAACACAAACAAAAATCGATACGCAATCGTTCCGTTCCCGTGTGAACAGTCTGCTTTTCCGTTCCAAAAACTGGAACGAAAGTGGAACGGAACGATTGCGTTCCCGTGTGAACGGGGCCTAAGACCTTGCTGGATTCAATCGGACAAGTGTGGTTGCTGAAAATAAGTGGTTGCTTCATAAGCAGCACTTCTATTTTCCTCCAGCAGTGTCGAAATCCAGTAAATTTTGAAAGAAAGGGTCCTAGTATTGATATTGGAACAAATAATGATATTGGAACAAATAATGATATTGGAACAAATAATGATATTGGAACAAAATGCAAAGTCCAGTCTCTTAATACAGCGGGTACCCGCAAATAAGAAACCACTTTTTGAATTGAGGCCTCAGAAAGTTTCTTATTTAAAGAGACCTTTTCATGATCAGGGTCAAAGTTTCTTATAGATAGGGAATCAAGTCAAGTGAAGGTATATGACTGTACCATACATGCATGTGTATTGCACATTACTGGTACATTTTACATGTTCACCTTGTTACCTTTTTAGTTGTGTGAATCTTTAATTTTGAAAATGTTAATTCTGTTTAGAGAATGCTACATTATATTCCAGTCATTTATGGGCATTATTTTCTAGCATTTTGGAACTATGACAAACCTGAAAATAAGAAACTTTTAAATTTCAAACCTAGAGTTGTTTCTTATTAAAGGAGCCCCTTTTGAAGAAAGTGAGGCCTGTTTCTTAGACAAGGGGGTTTCTTATTTGCGGGTACTTACTGTAGTATTTATTTTCGGCGAGGTCATTCATTGAGTCGAATGCAAAGCACAGAACTGTTCACTGAACATTTCACTCAACCTTTTTTTGCCCTGGGATTCAACAAAAGATCACCAATGATCATCATTATTTTTCAGGTATGAGGCAACGTCACAAAAACTATATTTGCTGCGGGATGAAATCATGAAAATGTGTGGCGAGGTTTGTTTAAAATTCTTTGGAATCGATTTCTGTCACACAAATTTTTTCGGCACAATTTTTGAATGTAAAATTAGCAAGGTTGACACGTTTCTTATGGGAAAAGAAACAAGCTATTGAATGGATAAATGCCCGGTTTTAGGAATATTGCTAAGTCTTGAAATGGCTTTTAATTTTTATGGAATTTCTGCTTTAAGAAGTTACTTTAGTTTTCAAACATGCCCAGAAATCACATAAATTGATCATCAAGTTGCTTTTTAATGGTTCACTGCCACTTAAATTGGTTTTCTTTTGCCATTGATGTACTTCTTTTGTCGTGCAGGACCACAGGGGAACAAGTTTTCTGCTTTCATTTTATTGCTTTTTGTTATTTGGACGCTGCGTAGCTTCTGCGGCACTATGGTGGTGGAATAAAACACTCCTCCACCGCAATGCCGCAGAAGCTACGGAGGGTCCAAAATGAAAAAAAGCAATAACATGAAAACAGAAAACTGGTTCCCCCGTGGCAGGACTCAAGCTTTAATATGAAATTGCAAATTATAATGGGTAAATCAAGCACCACTTTCTCATGGGGGGGGGCTAAAAAGGCCCCCCCCAGATTTTCTAAGCAACCGTAGTGCCTATGGCAACGCAACTTGGTACACATGATTACCAAGCAATTATGATTCTAAAAATAGCATCATATGCTAATTGGTCACATGATCCGTTGCTAGGCAACGCAAAAACAATGGAAATTTGCTGATTTTGGCTCTCCTCCTAAAAACGTAATATTTTCAACCAAAAATAGTCAATAAATAACTTTAAAGTTATAAATATGATACATATTGATTGTTCTTAATGAAAACTGTCAAAAATTCTATTTTTGGAATTCTATTGTTATCACAGCTGTCAATCAAAGTCATGGTTGATACCTAAACAAATTAGTTGATGCTTTATTGGCATTTTAAATACGTTTTTAGTAATAGCAACGATATGAAATTGATCTTTAATTGTTAATTAGTCAATTTCGATCATAATACACTAATTATTTCATATGTTTATCATAAATATGACGTCATATATAAGTATGACGTCATATATCTTAAATTTTGCTGATGTCAGCAAAATACAAAAATTTATATATCAAATGAAAGTAGACTTCAAGACAAACTGATTGGTACCAATTGCATTGAAATCAGATGTGTACGAGAAAAGTTATGCATGTTTTACTGATTTTCTGAGAGACCTGTTGCCAAATATGGGCATGTAATAGTCACGTGACCAACTATATAACAATGAACTATTGTTAATTTGATGCAATATTAAATTTGATTAAAAGTCACCCAAGTTCCAGTGTTTTATCATGCTCAGTTTAAGAGTAATTACAGGAAGTATGGTTGGGGGGCCTTTTTTGCCCCCCCCCCATGTAGAATAGGGTTAAAGGAAATTTCCTGTTTTGGTCTATTCGCGAAAGCTAATTAGAAATGTCGCGTTTTTTCGAAATCGCGAAAGTTTCTACCCGCGAAAATTTCTTCCCTTGAAGTGATCACATTTTGGTGATTTTCCGAAAGATGCAAATTTTTACTCACCTTGTACTACAGTAAATGTTTTTATTTCAGGATCCATTACCGGATTATCCAGCTATCGAACAAGAAAATGTAAGTGTATCATTTTTAGGATGAAATTCTTCCTCTTTCTTTGAGTTTGAAATATGTCAAACAGCGGAGTGTCCGCTAACTAAATTTGTTTTATGGATTATCATCCGAAGCACATTATCAGAAGGCTTGTGATATCAACCTACTCCTCATAGGCGTACGTTGCGTTGAGAACACTCCACTATGATTACGACTGAGCATGCGTTGAGAACACTCTTCCACAATGATTAGGACTGAGGGTGCGTTGAGAACACTCCACAATGATTAAGACTGAGCGTGCGTTGAGAACATTCCATAATAATTACGACTGAGCATGCGTTGAGAACACTCCGCAATGATTACGACTGAGCATGCGTTGAGAACACTCCACAATGATTAAGACTGAGCGTGCGTTGAGAACATTCCATAATAATTACGACTGAGTATGCGTTGAGAACACTCCGCAATGATTACGACTGAGCATGCGTTGAGAACACTCCACAATGATTACGACTGAGCATGCGTTGAGAACATTCCACAATGATTACGACTGAGCATGCGTTGAGAACACTCCACAATGATTACGACTGAGCATGCGTTGAGAACACTCCACAATGATTACGACTGAGCATGCGTTGAGAACATTCCACAATGATTACGACTGAGCATGCGTTGAGAACATTCCACAATGATTACGACTGAGCGTGCGTTGAGAACACTCCACAATGATTACGACTGAGCATGCGTTGAGAACATTCCACAATGATTACGACTGAGCCGTGCGTTGAGAACATTCCATAATAATTACGACTCTTCCTTTGATATAGACTGATTACGATTGAGTCCTAGTAATCGCTACCACCCACCCACCCTACTCGCTCATACTAGGACTCATGGCTTCCCAGCCAAATGGCTGGCCCTATTTAGGCCGAGTACCACAAGAAGTTGTGTTACCAATCACAGAGCTTCATTTTGGTCACATGACCTAATTTCGTGGTCACATGACTTTTTTCTTGCCAATGATTGGTTTATTTTCAGTAGCTGCCAAAAAGAGGCTAGAAATGATATTTCCCGGACCACTGATTGATGCACAACCGAAAGATGGCGGCAACTAGTCGCAAAGCTGCGAGGCCGAAGCACTTCAGGGCTTAAGGGCGAAGGCTCTGCAACAACAATCGTCTTTCGCTCCTTGGTGAGCTCAATGTAATACTTGCAGCAGTTGCAATCATTGAAGAGAAGAGGAAGACTACATTCGTAAGAAAATGAGTTCAGTCTCGACAATGCCTTTGACCAGTCCAAAGCTGCGTCGACAGGGTCGACACCCCTTCGCGCCATTTTTCTCTCTCACCCAGACCTCAAATCAGACCGTTGTGAGCCGTTGTGGCGCCAAGTTTCGTCAGTATTCGTCATTTCTTCTCGTTCTGTTTTTACTACAATTTAAAAGTCAAGCAGAGGTGAATGCTTCTTGGGAGTTTTCAACATATTACAAGGTGATGATGTTATGTTGAACGGGACGAGAAAATGAATGTTCTGCCTGGATAAAATAATGCTCGGTTGGGCAACAAAGAATACATTGGCCAACAACAGGCCGGACATTAATATTTTGAAACAGTTCTCATGTTGAAATGTTTGATATTCAAACTTGAGAAAGCTTTCCAAATCTTAGCGAAGAAATCCAAAGCTGCCTCGAGCATCGAGCAAGTAAGTCAACAATAAACTGTACATTTCTAAAATCTTTTCAGAATGGAAATTGGTTTATGGCATTTTTGGCATCTTCATTTACTCTAGATTTAGCTCTTCTCTGCACGTATTTCTCATAGAAAACTAGGAAGCCCCTAGGAAGTCGAGCAAGTACTGAAAGCTTCTTTAGTACCCAGAGTTTCTTAAAAGTTTCTGAAAAGTTCCACAACAATTTTCCTATCTGTTCCCTCGACTCGGGAAAAACCTTTCAGAACAAAGTCCAATGTTTAGAAATCATTCAAGTGCCTTCCGAGTAATATTACACCGGTAAAAAGTGAAAATGAATTAGAAATAGGACAAGGATTTCCTTCATTAAGAAAAACAGTTTCTCGATTTACATTTTCTTTGCACAAGAGTTTCTTACACTTTTGGTGATTAAAGCAGTTAGATCAAAAATATGTAAAAAAAGGCAGGCCCACTTCGCTTTATGCATCACTAGATGCAGGTAGGCCACAAGTTAAGTTTTTGCTAATTTTGCTGCATATCCAAGGGCAGGGGACAACAATTTGTTGAATATCAAATAGTATGCATAGAATTACTCAATTAAATTTGTTTACTGACCTCTGTCCATGGTCAAATTTCACTGCTTTTTTCTCTCTAAATCCAAACATTTTTTGTTTACATTTTCATCATAAGTTGACTTTTTATGATATTTGAAACACTACCTTGACTTCATGAGTTCGTACTTCAAAATCACACACAATTAGAAGTTTAGTTTGGCTGGGAGTTTGGCAATGCAATGCAATTTGAAAACATTTAATTCCAAAGCATTCCAGGATTTTGTGCTGAGGTTTCTTGTTCTTGTGCAAAATATTTTAACCTAGTTTGACAAATTCAATTCCTGGGATCTTGATGCTTTTCAGTGTAAAAGCAAACTTTTCAGTGTAAAAGCAAGCCTTACAGTGTCAAAGCAAGCTTTTCAGTGCTAAAGCAAGCTTTTCAGTGTACAAGCAAGCTTTTCAACGTAAAAGCAAGCTTTGGATAAAAAAGGATATTAGATAACAAAATTAATGTGCAGTATTTGCTGCAGTATTTGATGAAAGCTTGACAAGAATCGTAAAATAGTTGAGCTTAGGATAAAATGGGTACAGCAAAATTATTGATAACTTTCATGGAAAAGGAAAACTTAACTGACAAACTGTTCTCTATTCATAACTGTTGGAACTACTGTAATCCTCCTTGAGCTTGCAAATGTTTAATTAACAGTTCAGTCTACTGTACTCCAACAATCAGCATTACCGATTTTATTCCCAGCCATTTCAACCTACGTACCCTACAAAGTGTAGTTTTTGTCAATCAAAATTGAAAATCATTTGGTTAAATGATAGCAGAAATATGTTGACAAGGAGTCACAGGTCAATATGCAAGAAAAACAAAATGTTCTAGAATTCACAAAGTGTCAATTCCTTTCACAATAAAATAAAGTACATATTGAAAACATTCTAAATCCTAGATTGCACATATCAAAATGCAAAATTGTTGATGTTACAGTATCTGCCTTTGTTCCTGCAGCTTAGGCAAACAACAGTTGTTTGCAGTAAGATTTTGAAGATAATGAAATTTTCTGCTTTCTCCATCATGGATCAAAACTATAGGATAGGATTATTTGTTTCACTGATGCAGTTTTTTTTTCTGTTAAGTGCCTGGAATTTGATTTGTTGATAAAAAAAGATATGCAATGAAAGAAAACTTCATATGAAAGAATAAAAAACTAAATTTACTAGTAGAAATTCTGTTTCTTTAATTCCTTTAGCCCTCCCGTCAACAATGAAATCTCATACTTTCGATTATTCATGATGGGTGACTCAATGTTTTGCTCATACCTTTCTTTGACAGTTATTTTGAAAGATTTTCTCATCTGCTGCAATGGTAAATTTCTTGACATGAGCTGACCAAAGCTAGATCAAGTCAGTTTGACAGCGAGAACACAAACTGCTTAAAAACGTAGCGAAAACGTTTTGCCGGGTTTTGCCACAAGAGTAGGCCATACATATTATTAACATTTTCTCATTACCGAGACTTGGGTTTTCTATGCCTATACTATAAATGCCAACATTTTGATCAGATCATGACAGAACGATATCAACCTAGCTGTGTTATTGCCATTTAATGTATTCCTAAACAAAATGTAGGACCCGAAAAGAACTTTATCTTACCTTTTTTCATCAAGATCACTCCCTGAAAATGTGCATTACCGACTTGATGAAGAATCGCGATGGCGGTTGCTGGGCAACTGTTGTTGCTGTTTTTGCTCTGCGCTGTTCCGTAATTTAGCACTGGTCAATTCTGAAAGCGAGGCAAATCCTTTACAGGGCCAGCCATTTGGCTGGGAAGCCATGAGTCCTAGTATGAGCGAGTAGGGTGGGTGGGTGGTAGCGATTACTAGGACTCAATCGTAAACAGTCTACCTTTGATACACTTTTGGAAAAAAGTGACACTGTAGGATTGATGCTAGAACTCTATAAATCAATGTGCCATCTAAATCCATCGCACAGAAGGAAAGAGATTCAATATGATCTCAGAACTAAGCATCTGTGAAATCGCAATGCAAATTACAGATTATAAGAACGATAATATTTGGCATGGAGTCGCTCCCATTCGGAGGAAGCCTATTGTGGAACACTCTGAATGATGAAATAATGGAGCAACAGTTGCAAGCTTTAAAGGAAAGATCAAAACCCGGACGGGTGAACAGTGTAATTGTAAACTTTGTAAGTAGCCTGTCCATTGTGTTATGTAGCTTGTAAATTTTATTTTTCTCTATTTTTGTAAATTATATTTTTGATTTTTGATTTGATTATATTTGATAACCTTACTCCACAAGGACCCTTAATATTCGCTCATCTCATCTCATCTAATTCATGTTGTTGTTGTCGCTTCAGTGAGTTGTTGTAGTTGTAGTGGTATCAGTTAAGTCAAAGAGTTGAATTACAACATGTATTGAGTCCAGTATCAACCTTTCCCTTGTTTCGATATCAGGTAATGACTAAGACTACTACTGAGCTTTTTATATCGGTTAGACTTATTACTTTTCGTCCATTGTTTCCCTGCGTTCTTTGATTTGCATTGAGTCTCACATCAACCTTTCCCTTGTTTCGATATCAGGTAATGACTGAGACTACTACCGAGCTTTTTATATTCGCCGGCCAATAGGCCAAAGCTCGGGTTTCGACATGGAGGCAAATTTGAACTTTCAAGATTGATATTGCAGCTCTCAAGTACCAATATCAACAAACAAAATGTCTATGTGCAAGATAACTATCGAGGAACATTTTGAAATTTTCATCGTTGGACTCAGCTAAGGACCTGTTCATATGGAGGCGAGCCAGCCCGCCTACCGGGCTGGAGGTTTTAGCCGAGATCCCACCTTATCCCTGTTTCCCATTCAAAGTTTGTTGTCTGTTCATATAAGCAGGCGGGCTGGCCCAGTAGGCGAGATCTCACTCAAGTACTGCCGGGATCCCGCTTGGCGAGATCAAAATTTTCCCATATGAACACTCCAGCCCGCCTGCCGAGACGAAAACGCCTCTACTACGCACGCGTGGGCATGCAAAACAATACCACCAACGATGGCACGTGACCAATTCCATCCCAGTAGGCGGGATGGATTTGCCATATGAACAAAATGCGAAATCAGCTCACTTAGCGGGCCAGCTCGGTAAGCGGGCATGAACGGCATGAACGGCTTTGAACGGCTTTGAGGGGGAACGGCTTTGAACGGCTTGAACGGCTTTGAGGGGGAACGGCTTTGAACGGCTTGAACGGCTTTGTTGTCATTGTAACGGCTTTGTTCGTTGGACTCAGCCAAATCTGCATACTTTTTTGTGGGATACGCCGTAAATTGGTTATGTGATTCACGACAAGCAAAAATAGCAAATAGATCGCAATGTTTAATATCATCTTCTTAGGTAAAGCACAAGAGCCAAATGACATCTCTTCAACACTCAGAAGAACCTCTCAACAGTCTTGATGACACCAAGCCAATGATGGAATTGTGTATAGGTATGTGAAACCATATTAGACATGAATGTGGCCGAGATATAATCAAGTTTCTACATTCTCAAATCTTTAAAATGGTCGGTGCAAAATTCTACCAAATTTTTCTTTGAATCAAAGTTCTTGAAAGGAACTTGGGGTACTTTGCTGTAAATCTGCCGTGAAAATTGTTTGATATCCTGATGTTTGATATAAAATGGCGGCACTTATTATATTTTAGGCTCTGACGCAGTCAAATTTCTAAATCCTAAACCAGAAGAGCTACAGATTTCTTGTTGCCACCATATTGTTGAATATTATAAACTATGGTTTACATGAAGATGTTACATAATTTTTCCTTCATTTTGGATTTATGATGATTTTAATTTTTTCAAAATTTTCCATGAATTCTTTCAAAGATCATCAAATACCGCCATTTTGAAAATAGTCAAGATGTCATAAAAATTTGCAGGGCAGAGTAGATTGAGCCCTATGCTACCTTTACCGTAGCAACAATTTTTTTCAGACAATTTGTCAGATTTGTCGTCTTCTTCAGAGAGCAAAAGTTGATTTTAATCAAGAGCGTCTCCAAAAGTACGAGGGGAAACATACAACACCAATACATTTTCTGAATGGGCAGCTGATGTCATTTTTAAAGTTTTATTTTATTTCGCCTCAGCAAATTCAAATAAACAGCGAGGGAAAGGCTTTTTTGGGGGAAATTTTTGGTGTCCCAAGAAAATATATTGAGATTAGACCACTTTTTTCAGAATACTAGAAATATTCTAATTAAAGAGAATCCCGTAGGTAGCATCATAGTCACTATGGTAATATCATGTGCATAGGAAGGAACCTTCTTTATAGCTTTTGTTTCTATTGAAATGTACCAGAAAGAAGATTTTCAGTTAGAATTCCCAAATATTGAATATGGGTTCTGATACCCTAAATGTTGAAAAATATTCAACTTTGCTCATTATTCAAATGGAATAAGTTGAAAAGAGCCATCAATCTCAACTCCTGAATTTCTTGAGACCGAGGAGTATTAAAGGGGTTCTTGGTTCAGAGTCTAAAATTATAATATCGGGCCCCAACCCGCTAAATGTAAAGATTTTAATTTTTTGTGAACCATTTGATTTATCCTTCTCGTTCGTTGAAAATGTGCTGCCAACTGCCCATTTATTTCCTTGGAGGTATGCACGAATGTCTGCAAAATCACGTTTTTTAGCTCCCTATGTTGCAGCTTAAATGCCCCCCCCCAGTGGAAGTACTCTCTTGATTCAGTCAATATCCAAAGGGTGTACGTATTTCTTATGCAGCCCCTTTGATTGTATGGAATGCTTTTTTTAGCTTGTACAAACTTGGCGAATCTGCAAGATGTTATGAAACCAACTCTCATTGTGAAGATATTTGTCATGAGTCCTACTGATCATTCATGGTCAAGACATTCTCAAACGGAATTATGCGAGGTAAGTGAAACTTGCTCACTCTTGGTCTTGAATCCTTATACAACCTAAATTTGGTCACAAAATTTATGACCAAGTTTTCACAAGCCAGAATCCGAAGTAATTCTTGGCAATTTTTCGTTGATTTTGCGGAGGCCTTCTTCTGGAATAATGAACGATTCCTTTCAAGACATTTGCTTAGAAACAGCCCATATTGATCGAGAATATATCATCGATTAAAATTCAAAAATGACAACTTGAAAAGATAAAAAGGAGACAAATAAGATATTATATTAACTTACTAAAAGCAAATGCTTTTGAATTATACAAGGATCGAGCGACTGCTCGTGCAACTGACCAATGCGCTTCTTAATTCCCAATTCGTTTTCAAGAGTTTCTCTATTTCCTTGCATGGCTCAGCCTTTAGAAAGTATCATCGCTGTTTTTGGTCGATTCAGGCCGTTTCCAAAGTAATTATTTCATAAAATTACTTGTAACATGAGAAATACAGTAGAAACCCGCATGAAAGAACCTAGTTTTATAAGAACCTAGAGGCTGAAATTCCATGATTGCAACTTTTTAAACAAGAATCCACAAGAGGCTGAAATTTCTAAAGGTTCATGTATCATAGTTTGATCGATGGTACTTTACTTGAAAACTCAGAAATCTTTCATGATGTAAACTTTATCAAAAAGAAATATATTGAGAAACTAGTCAATCCATAGAAGGAATGCACTGGCATGTATTAAAGCACATTTGCACTGTAGCAACTATAAGCACCTTTTTAAGAACCTTAGAAGCTGGACTTGAGTATGACATCAGTTAATCAAGAACCGCATTCAGGCTGCCTCAAGAAAACCTAGGTTCTTGTATGCGGGTTTCTACTGTAGGGCGCCGAAAGCTCGACAGGAAATTGCCGAGAATGAGTTGGAAATTCCGCTAAAGATTAAATCGCCCATCTTCAAAATCAGCTCAGTGTACGAGTTTTCGTGGCCTGTCAAAAGTAGATAGTTTGTTTGGCGCACTGCGTACAAAAATCTACCCAGATGAGAGTCATTAACTGCTATGATTTTAGCTTTGCTGTTGTAAAATGTAAATAACACGAAAAAATGAATTATAGTGGCAAATTACATAAGTTATGACGATGATCAAACATCGATGTTCTCCCGTTTAGTCGTAAGCAACTACATATTTTGAAGGAAATGAACGGCGCTACGCGCCATTGATTCTTCAGCTACGCAATGTTCACGCACGTGCCTTATCCATCAAATACAATAGGCTAATTTTAGACTTGCTCCAAGTCTATTCAGTAGACTATCAGCATTAAAAGAATATAATTTCTCCTGCGGGGGCGTAAGGTACTGAGGTGACGCTGCGAAGGAGAAACGAGTACGACATCACCTTACGCCCCCGCAGCAGTAATTATATTCTTTTAATGCTGATAGTCCACTGAATAGACTTGGAACAAGTCTAGGCTAATTTTGGACCTTCAAGCGTGCAGCTTTTGAGTCAGTTTAATTCCTTTGATTCATCACAAGGGTCCTTATCTTTCTCCGTAGGATTCTAGAGAGCCGTTTTTCCTGAAGACTGTTGTGTTTGATTCCAAATTCTCCTCACCTACGAGACTGAAGATTGTGCTCTATGACGTTAGAAATCGATCGAAAAATTTTGTAAGTTTCCATTCTTTTCTTAATTTTATTAAAACTTCAATACTATGGCTTTTATGTACTGGGAACAGAATTTTATTATCTGCAGAAGCAACTGGATCACTGACAAAACAAATCAAAATGACAGTTTAGTTATAAGCCTAATCGATGTTTGATGATTTTAATGTGGGAATATTTTTTGAGACACTCCGTAGAAAAGATTTGTAATTCTAGCTTTAAAGCCATTGATCATTGTTCTAATAGTTGTTGTATGGCCTATATCAACACAGTTACTTGAGCAAGACATCTTGACTTGAAGGGGCTGCACAAGATTTTGTAAACAATCGGAAATTACGGGACAACCTGTGCATGTGACTAAAGCCTTCAGATTTAATGGCGGCTAGTTTCATCGCTGCTTCTACGTAAGTTTAATCGCAGTGCTTTCTTATCTATGTCTATGAATTGTGATGGAAGTTTTGATATATATCCATATACCTTTTTACTTCCTAAAAAAGAGGTTTTGTATCGAGCGTCCAAATCTGGTAAAATTTGTTGAAAGAAATGAAATACGACCCCCGTTTTCGAACTATTGAGAACCAATTATTATGAATCAATTGCACTTGCCTTTGTGTAAACTAAACCATGGCAAACTCACTTTGCGCAAAGTAGTTGATAATAAACTCTCTGAAAAGTTTTGAGATCCGAAGTAACTTCATGCCACAGCTAGCAGTGCATCCACTGAGAACGGGGGTCGTGCTTTCGTTTTCCTTCTCCAACTTTAAGGCGTCCCGCGAAGGGTCGGTACTTGGGCCCATTCTCTTCACTATATACGTAAACGATATGCCCAATTCTACAAAATTGGTACCCAGACTATTTGCGGACGATACAAACGTTTTTAATTTTGGACAAAATATACCTCAATTAATGGACGAAACGAATACAGAGCTACATCAACTTGATGACTGGTTGAAAGCAAATATGCTCAAGGTAAATACTGCAAAACAATAAATCATTGCCTTATTCGTTCTTCATCAAATGAGTGTGCAAGTGCAAATGAAACACACAAAATAAAAATGGGAGATATTCTAAACCAATCTGATGGCACTAAGTACCTTGGTGTCGTACTGGACACTCAACTTTCCTGGGAAAAGCAAATTAATAAGATCAGAAGTGAGATTATTAAATATACTTCGATGTTTTCTAAGCTGCGTTATTACGTACCAAAAGCTTGCTTAACAACCCTCTACGACGCTCTAGTTTTATCAAAGATAGCCTATGGGTTCAAAGCTTACGGCTGTGCTGCGGCAAAGTCTCTTAAAGAACTTCAAGTTCTACAAAACAGGATTCTACGAATACTTCAATTTAAAGACTATAGATATCCAACTAACGCACTTCATAAAGAAGCTAACTTTCTTAAACTAACTGACTGATATGAATTGAAAATCTTAAAATTCATGCAACATGTTCATCATAACAATGATAAACTTCCAACTGTATTTCAAAATTACTTCGTAACAAATGAAAATTTACATAAATACGACACTCGTCAAAGTAAAAATTATCAAATTCGTAAGGCAAACAAAATATGGGGAAACAAAATGATGCGAAACAAAGGGGCACGACTGTGGAATGCTTTACCTTCCTCGTTCAAAAGCATTCAAAACCCAGCAAAGTTCGCATTCAAACTAAAGAAAAGTGTTATTGATCAATACTAACCTGACTGCCATACAGCTTGGTTAAATGATAAAAAATTAAAAAAAAATGATAATAGTAATACCATACAGTTGATTCATATGTATTTCAAGTAGCTGTTCCTTATTAATCTTATAGTTAAAAAGAAAAATTGTAGTTGTTTTTGTAGTAGCACATATTGTAGTCCTTTCAAACTTTATTTTTGCGTCCCAAGCTAGATAAGCTTTGCTTTTCTTGGGTCGCGTAGAATACGAATATTTTAGAAGTTCTTTATTTTTATATTAGCTCGTATTTTACAAATAAAATTGAATTGAATTGAATTTACCAGATTTGGACACGCGATCCAAACCTCATTTTTAAGAAGTAAAAAGTCTATTAAAACTTTCAAACATTCGTCGCTGAACCAATTAAACAAATCCTCCAACAAAAGCCTCGATTACAGATATGGTCACGGATACTTTGTATTGCTATTCTCTGTGTGAAATTGTCATTGGCTGTGTTGTGTTTAGCCTAAACACAATCGATGATTTGCCTCGCAGTACCACGCAGAGAGGACGGGTTGCACAGCCCCTTTAAGGGATGCTCTGTAATGATAAAAGATTGTAGTCAAATGATACCTTAAAACAGTGTTTGAATGTTTGAAGGGGCCTTTGCATTCAACATCCTTTATGAATACAGCCTTTTCTGGTATCTTTGTTGTCGCCATTTTAATGGTCCAATAAAATTGCTGACAGCAAAGAAATGGGACATGCGATGCATGCTGGCTGCAAAGATCCCTTTGATAGAAAAAATACCTTTTTGCAGGTGATTCCTCTGGGTCAGGCAGTATGTACATTACAAGATATACAGCAAGCACCACGCTGGAGGATTTCTCTCGTTCTACGGTATAATTTTTATATTTTGAACACCATGCTCAGTGTTTTCTTGCATCTAATGGAGTTGTCAAATGTCAGGGCCGAAGCCAGTGGGGAGGCTGGGGGGCGGAGGGCCCCCCCCAGAAGGCCATTTGTCGGAAATTTTTACTCCACCTGTCGGATTTTTGTTGTTGTTACAGGCCCACATTTAGAAGATTTTACTGGGACAATGATGCATAGAACATGAATTTATTGTCTTTCGAGGATAAAATTTGACATGGATTTTGAATCTACAGCATTTTTTCCTTCATATTGACCAATTTTGAAGGCTGCAACGTTGAAACTACAAAATAGTTCCAAAATCTAGTCATTAAAGGAGCACATCAGTCCTTTGGTGCATGTTTTAACGTATGCTCCTTAAATTGTGGTTGTTGCTGTTGTTGTTGTTGATTTTAGAGCGTCGGAAAATTTTGGTTCTTTGCCCCCCTGAGAATTAAGGGTGGTATCGGGCCTGTCAAATGTAGTGTTTTATCATGTAGGTTCATTCGAGATCTCCCCTGGAACTCAAACCAGAGAATTGCAAACTATTTCCAGATGAATATAGAAGTATTAAAGTTTTACGCAATTGCCGTATCTATTCCTCATGGGGAAAATCTGGATAAAGGGGTAGCAACAACCTTGAAGCCCTTCGAGTACAAACACCAAATCTTTAGAACAGATCCCACGAAGGGTTTATTGGTCTCGGAATAGACCTTTTAGCTATTCTGAAAAGAACTAGAATCGAACGATATTTTGCTACTTTTTGTAGAATTTTCGAATGTGCACAATAGCGATAGAAGCTCCAACGCCACTCGATCGAACCTCGCGGATAAAAATGTATACAAATAACGCTCGATCCAGGCTCTTTTGTAGAATAGGTAAAAATATCTATTGCTATATCGAGTAGCCACCATAAATAGGCTAAAGAAGACGCTCACGCACCCATTGTTTCTTTAGCTACACATTGAAACGGCACAGGCCATACCAAGAAGGGACGTTAAACTAGGGGTCCCATGCCTGGATGCGGCATGCATAGTGGGCCTAAATTAGCTTCAAGTAGCTAGAAATTCTGCCAGCCCACCTTAAATGAATTACTTCGCAAAAGTTAGATCAGTTGAATTTTAAGCTTGTGATGCCCGTCCTTCGGAAGGGACGTTAAACTAGGGGTCCCATGCCTGGATGCGGCATGCATAGTGGGTTTAAGTAGCTAGAAATTCTGCCAGCCCACCTTAAATGAATTACTTCGCAAAAGTTAGATCAGTTGAATTTTAAGCTTGTGATGCCCGTCCTTCGGAAGGGACGTTAAGCTAGGGGTCCCATGCCTGGATGCAGTATGCATAGTGGGCTTGAATTAGCTTTAAATAGCTAGAAATCCCTTCAGCTCACTTAAAATAAATCACTGAAAAAAAATTGTCTCAAGATTTACCAGACTCGGATATATGTTTCAAAAGAGCTCTTCTCCACGCTGGAAAGCTACTGCAGGGGTCAAACGAAATTTTCTGTAATCAACCTATTGTGATTACACAGTCATGAAACATGAAAAAATGGTAACAAAGTCTTCTTAATCTGTCTCTTGTTTTATGGAATGTGGATTTGTCTGATTTCAGTTGTAGTCACAAAACAATTTTCATGGATGATTGAAGTAGTCAATTCCTAATGAATAATGATGAAAACAAAATCGCGCTGCCAGAATTGTGACAAAGAGTAGCTTTGATGCACCTGCCGATGCCCTTATACAAAAGTTAAAGTTGCCAACTATCGCTGAAATTATCAAACGAGAGACAGCGACGATTGTTTACAAATCCTTAAATGGTCTTGCACCGACCTATCTCTCGAATATTTTTTCAAAGAACTCAACACGTGACACTGTCAAGTTGACAAACTCTGAGACTGACTTACGTGTCCCTCTTTTTAAAACGAGTAATGGCCAAAAGTCATTCTCATATCGTGGTGTGGATCTGTGGAACAGCCTTGAACCAGAGGTTAAGCAAGCGCCCTCTTTATATGCTTTCAAACATCGACTTTAAAGCATGATCATGGGTGGTGGTATGCAGTTGGATTGGACTGGTGTCTGTCGGACTCTTTGCCTGCCATGGGGTGCTACATGAAAGTGTGGCATTTCAGGGTGGGCATGGGGTTTGATCTGTTCTGGTCCGGTCTGATTGTGTCCTGCCACTCTTGGTTTTATCAATCTCGGTTTTAACATTATGTATTAATTTTAATTTCACTTTAGTTTTGTAATTAGATTATTTATTTTCGTTTGTAGATTTTAACATGTAAATTTTAAATTGTAAATTTTTGTCACGGCCCCCTGAAAAGCGACCTTTGTCGACGGGGTTACCGTGTTGAAAGAATATAAAATGAAGCGAAATGAAATGAAATGAAACTAGTTGCTGAATGATTCTTGAGAAGGGGGAGGCGGGCATTAATGATTTAATGTCAACAAAAACTGACTCCAAGAACGAGGGTTTGCAAGACAGGCATCAGGTAATGCCAACAGAGCGAGAAAGGCCTTTATCAAGTTTTGTTCCATATGTTGGTTTAGTTTGTTTTCATACCCAAAACGCCGCACTCACTGACTAATGTTATTTCTTGTTTTAACTTATACCGGTCCAGCTTTTGACTGAGCCTGGTCCAGTTTTTAGCTATGTCGATTCCCATCTTCTGTATCTTCTGTTTGATTTGAACTCTAAGTGCTTTGGTATGTTTATGATTATTTGCCAACTTTGTTACATATTGATTATTTGGATGTAGTTCTGTAACTTGATTATCATTAGTTGCCAATTTTTTTATGTATTCATTATTTGGATGTAAATCTTTAATTTTGATCCTCATGTAGAAACTTGGAGTCAAATGAAGAAGTTGGTAACTTAGTTTTACAAGGATGGATTGTGAGTATCGATGTGTCTGTTTAGTCTCTATGGATACAGTAAAAACCCGCACATAAGAACCTTCATCTGTTAAGAACCTACAGCCTGAAATAATATATTTTGTACCCAATAAATAAGAACCATTTCAGGCTGATATCTAAACTAGGTTCTTAATAAAGGGTCTTATTCATTCATTGGGAAATAAATGCAACATTTTTGCCACTCAACCTCTTTCGTGAACTCCAAAACATTACTTACATAACTGTGATAGGCAGGGCCTGCAGGGGTAAACTGAGTAAGCTTGGATTGAAATGGAAAGGGGCAAGAGTGTAAATAAGTTTGGCTAAGATTTAGATTCACATTTTTCCCTTTGTTAAGAACCTACACCCTGATTACTGGGTGTCTCTCATTGCGTAAGAACCTAAACGGGCTGATTTCAAAATCTTAGGTTCTTATGTGTGGGTTTTTACTGTAGAAGTACTACGATAGAATATCTATGCAAAAACAGTCTTCGCGTATGTGTCTTGCACAATATTTCATAAAAAACAAACAAATACAATATAATTGATTGCGCTATGAACAGAGTTTTGCTTTTTATAACGTTTCAGGCTTAAAGTCATCATTATGTCAATTAGATTAGTTTTAGCGATCAAATCTAGCAATGGAACAAAAGCAGGCTACATGTTGCATCTTTTCCTCTTATTTTGATCCGTCCAGACCATCGAATACAGTTGACTTTAGTTAGATTAACGCGAGTACAAAAAGAACAGTTCAATTTATCAACTATGCTTATGAGATCCTATAGGATACTTGTGAGTACGAACACCGCAACACGACAAAAACAACGGCAAATACAGTAAAATTGCTAATAATAAATATGATTTTTCAGCTGCGTGGCAGGATGAAATATTGGCAATTCCTGTTATCACTTATCATTCGCAATGCTGTTGTATTTGCTGCTGTTCCAGCTCACAAATTTATTTCTATTTTCAACGTGATTTTCAAGTTTCGTTGAACACGAAGGCGTGCCAGTCCAAAAACTATTCATCGCCTACCACTCATCTGTTTTGGTAAAGCCCTCTGAATCCCAACTTGCTGTAAATATACAGGGTGTCCCAAAAAAATTGTGTCCCGTTTGCCTGAAGATGGCAACAAAACAGCAACTGATTCCCGGCAAACTTTTGCATGATGTTGCTCTTCAGATATTCAATTAAAGTTTGCTACCATCCCCATAAAAATCCGTTGAACAATGATGGAGCTATGACCTTCAGGAGACCAAATTTGCCTGATGACTGAAACCAGCGGTCGGCCATTTTGTCTTACTATTTTGCGGCGATAAATAGCTTCATAGATGAAATGAAACAGCAGCCTCCAGAGTCATAGCTCTCGTGAAAATTCCGATAATTATCAGAGAGTTCACCTGTTTCTTACCTCACAGAAACTATTTCTTACGTCACATGAAGCTATTTATCGCTGCAAAATAGTAAGACAAAATGGCCGACCGCTGGTTTCAGTCATCAAGCAAATTTGGTCTTCTGAAGGTCATAGCTCCATCATTTCTCAACAGATTTTTACGAGGATGGTTGCAGACTTTAATATAATATCTGAAGAGCAACACCATGCAAAAGTTTGGCAAGAATCTTTTGCCGCTTTTGTCGCAATCTTCAGCCAAACAGGGCACAATTTTTGGGGATTCCCTGTAGATACAAAATTTCTGTTATTTCAAAACCTTTGACTTATAGTGAGGACAATACTTTCAATCTTTGTCACTTTTGTTAGCGTCAATCTGGGAATTCCTTTGCACGAAGACAGAATTCAATAGAGGTATTCAAAAATATCATTCATCATTTATCCTTTCTTGTGATTTCACTTCTGACAATGTGCCTATCTTGTCTGTCTATGGTGGAATATCACGAAGTAAACCCCGGGGGGGGGGGGGGGGGTATGGGTACTTGATTTTCAATTGCGCTCCAAGAAAACATTTTTTCACCTGGCTTTAGAAATTGATTTTCCCTCGAAATGATAGCCGGCTTTAGAAAAAATAGGCGAAAAGCATATCCCAAAACGTAAAAATCGGCGAAAAGCATACCCCAAAACGTAAAAATCGGCGAAAAGCATATCCCAAAACGTAAAAATCGGCGAAAAGCATATCCCAAAACGTAAAAATCGGCGAAAAGCATACCCCTAAACGTAAAAATCGGCGAAAAGCATACCCCAAAACGTAAAAATCGGCGAAAAGCATATCCCAAAACGTAAAAATCGGCGAAAAGCATATCCCAAAGCGTAAAAATCGGCGAAAAGCATACCCCTAAACGTAAAAATCGACGAAAAGCATACCCCTATACGTAAAAATTCGTCGAAAAACAATGAAATAACACGTTTGGCAACCGGCTTTAGAAAAATTGCCTTCTTTTGATACCCGGCGTTACAAAAAAGAGGCGAAAGCGATAACCGGAAAGGAGTGCACATGGTGTCAGCAAAATATACTAAGTACCCCCCCCCCCCGGGAGTAAACCTCATGATATTCGTCCTTTTAAGCCACCTGAATGGTGGTAGGTTTGGAGCAAAAGACACTTTGCACCTTACTGTCTCTCTCGATCTTGAATCAGCCGAAATAGTGTGTTTTTTAGTTTTACAGTGCCTTATCTATCGAAAATAATAGCATTGTATCTAGAATTTCCCAAGGTCTATTTTGTAAACTCCGCCTGACTGATCCCATTCCGTAGTTTCCCAGTTTTGCAGCATTGCTGCGAAGGAGAGGACAGATGATCTTAAGATATCAAGATTTTAAATTTTAACTTTACTTGACTCACCTTGGCCACTTCGTTCTTAAATTATGAGGGATTTTCACGAGAAAACTCCTTCAAGGAACCTTCAAAACAGGCCTAAAATCACGACCGAATTTTCCTGATATTCCTGCCTTACAGCAATGACTTCAACTCGTTATAGCACCTGTTTTCCCCATTGGGAGGATAAAATCGGACGGAATAATGTTGTTATGCTTCCAGGGATGACACCATTATCCTCTCAACGGGATGAAACGTCTAGAGCTTGTAAAGGTCATTGCTTTAAAGCAGAAACATTTGGAAAATTTGGCAGTGAATTTTGGATTTTTCTAAGGTTTCTTGAAGGAGCTTTCTTGAGAAATCCTTCATGATTTCAGAACGGAGAGATGAATTTAATGAAGTAATTTTAAAATTTATTTGAACATGTCCACTGTTGAATGATATCCTTGCCAACATTATTGCGTTGTTATCCAGGGAGCCATTGCCGTTGCAAAAGGGGATTCTTTTTACTCATCCGGTATTCCATATTGTTCATTCTATTCTTTTGCAAGGAATGCCGCTTTAAAATATATCATGGGCATACTTTAAAGCGTACTCATTGCAAAGGATAAAATTTGTGGGGTGTGTTGCCGAGCGGTTTACACTGTTTACGTCTGGTGACTGAAGTTAAACTTGGTCGAGTAAGGTCAAACTCCGGATGGGTGACCTCGGAGACTTGACCTTGCAACTCGCCTCGCCGTCCTTCGGAAGAGACGTTAAACTAGGGGTCCAATGCCTGGATGCGGCATGCATAGTGGGCTTACATTAGCTTTAAATAGCTACAAATGCTTCCTGCCCACTCAAAATAAATTATTGAAAAAAAATTACAAATAAGTGCTAAGTTGACCTGCTTTTCATCTTCAGTTCATTCAAGGTTATGGATCACGAACAACTAGCTGTCTTGATGAATTTCCAAGGTAACACTATACTACAATGCACTTTATCTTTGATCAGTTGGTTAACCATTTGCAGTAAAGTCTCAAACTTGGTGTTACCTAAAAAAAACTTTATAACTAGCTCCAAACTAACTGCAAACTAAAAAAATCCAAAATATCATAACTAGCTCTCCAAAATCAAAAGCTATGGTCAAATGCTTTGTATCACAGTTTAGTGGAAAGGCTTAGCTATCTTTTGAGATGATGCATATGGTATTTTAAGCAATTATTACCATTCGAAAAACCAGATACAAAGAAGATTTTGAATCTCGGATTCCTTATTTTGAGTGAAATAGTCGCCATCATTTTCCAGTTAACAGTTTGTGAAAATTCAACGTAGCGATGGATTTTAAGTCGTCCGGGGATGTCATTTTGCAATTTTCTATTTGCAAAATGATTGACCTCTATTCCTCATTCAAATTTCGTGCTCCAAAGCAAATTTAGAATTTGGCTTTATTCACATCTTCCAAAACATGGACTGGAAAAGGAGGGAACTGTCCGAAAAATTGACGAATTGCCCTATTTTTGAAACTGCTTTTTCGGACAGAGGCCATAACTTAAACTAACCAAGCAACGTCTCAAAAGATAGCTTAGCATTTCAGCTACATCCTGATACCTTTTTTG
The DNA here is from genome assembly GCA_039566865.1 of Aurelia coerulea. Classification (NCBI taxonomy): domain Eukaryota; kingdom Metazoa; phylum Cnidaria; class Scyphozoa; order Semaeostomeae; family Ulmaridae; genus Aurelia; species Aurelia coerulea. The sequence goes on from CM076943.1 coordinate 21,238,431, forward strand.
TGTTCATACCATTTGCTTCAGCAAACTACCGGGTGAGCCAGAAAGAAGTTTCCACTTTTGAAAATTCATAGTATCAACAGTACTGGATGGATTGGATGAATCAATATTTGCTTGACAACCAAAAGATCGAACTATTTTTGTGATTTTTTTCGCCTCGTTACAAGCACTGGAAAAGTTGGTAAATTCAAATTTAGAAAAACTTTGTGGTTGCAAAATAACTGAAAAAGGCCTAAAATACATGATCAAAATCAAATCATAAAGGACTCCTCGCTCAGAACAGCAGAGAAAAAGCACTGTCTCATGCGTGAGAGTTATCGTCTGCATATTTATTGCCATGGGACTGAAAATCTTTAGTATCTGTTTGAGAATCTATGTCTTATTACTCTTGAGAGAGGTGAAACGCCTATGTGGATTGTTCTGTGTGAGGAAAGTCCTAACAATTTGGTCAAGTGTTTTACGCCCATTTTGAGTCATTTCGAAAACATGAAATTTTTGTAAAGTTGAATTTACCTAAATTTTCAATGTCCGTAAGAAGACGAGAAAAACCTCAAAAATACTTCGATCTTTTGGCTTTTAACTACAATTCGAATCATTATGATCTATGAAGTACTTGTGGTGCTACAGATTTTCGAAAGTGGGAACTTTTTTATGGCGCATTCGGTATTTATGAGCAGAAACAATAGTACGTGACGATCTCGTAGACCGAACAAATTGAAAAAGTTAACCTTATTCTATTTCTTTCGTAGAACATTCGTTGGGCCTGTTTGTGAGAGGAGTTTTTATTACCAAACAAGGTATTTTTATATCTGTTATAATTCAGTGGATTTGATGAATTTTTCTTCGTCATGAGTGGCAAAACATTCACAAATATCTCTTAATTTATAAGAGAAGACTAAGACAGGGGAGACCATGGATCATTGTAACCCTTGGAAGAATTGAAATTCTATTTACTAACAAAAATGAGACTCTTCATGATTCTAAAATAATAAGATTGATAATAAATCGAATTTTTATACTATATTTCCCAATTTCTATATTTCCCACGACCTGTAATTGGATTGCTGTCAGCTCTTCCTTAGAAGAAAGAATATGTGTCCACATCGTAAGAAGGATGATGTCTCTATCTTTTCCCGTCTGATTTTGCTGGATTGAAGTTTCCTAAACGTTACAATAAATCCTCTTTGCATTGCCCTTACCCTTTTAATGGGGGTTGAATGGCAATTTTAAGCCCGGTTAATACGGCCTCAGGAAGTTTTACTGGGTTGTCCTTGGCCTGGATTCTAGCTCCGTGCCTCAAGGTCCGAGCCTAGCCTAAAACGTGGAACTGTCAATGAACTTAACTAGATTTCACGGACCTTCTATGTCGTTCCAGTGACTTGGATAAGTGCCATATCCGTCTAATTAATTGATTTAGGTATGAAATATCATATCAACAAGACAGGATGCATTAATTACTAGGCAACTCACCGGACCGCCCATCGATTAATTTAGTGTCTATGCCGGGATGTTTTATCTGTCGGGCTTTCGAGCTTTACTCTGAGTTATTTTAATCGACCTCGTTCTGTCAATTGTAAGCGAGCGGTATGACGAAATTCTCCCACCCTCCATGTTCCTTCTTTAGTTTTTCGGTTGTCCAGTCGGACTTTCTGAACAGGTACATTAGCCGGAATTTGTTATTCCATGTCTTTCACCGACCGTAGAAACTACCGCTGTTCAGGCAAAAGGGCCTAGTGCACTCTCCTCCGCAGTCAGATCAACCTGTGAGGTGAGAAAGGCTGATGCACTGACAGCCCATTTTCCTGAGGTAAGTTTTAAACCCACATTATTACCATCAATGCATCATTATTCCATGATTTTCTTTTTTCAGCGATGGGGAAGACATCAAATTTCAGGAGCTTATGGGAGAGTCATTGCTTTCATTTAAGCTGCCCTGTCAACTTCTGTGAGTATGCGCACCAGCGTGGGCATCGAATCTTCGCAAAACTTTAAAATTTATTGTAAAAATTGTATTACCCTATTCTTTCAAATTGATTGCTCGAATGGAACTTTAGTTAAAGGCAATGTGTCCATGTAAGTACAGCCGCGTATATATTGTCAAAATATGCTGATGCGATGCTGACAAAGAGCCTCGAAGAGCGCACTGTGATTGGTAGAATTTAGCTGATCACAAAAACTAAAATTTAACTTTCACAACGAGTCTGCCTGCTGTGAGACTTAGGGTTCAGCTCTGGAAGCGCAATCGCAACTAAGTCATCAGTCTGCTTATATTAAAGCTTGCTTTTTAATTCCATGCTAAAATGATCACATGAAATATCACGTAAAAATTGCAAAGTCGCTAAGGACACGTTACCTTTAATCAAAGAGAGAGTATTTTGCTATCATCATTGTTTTCAGAATTACAGCTTTTTTAATTTCAATTTTTTTTTAATTTGATAGACTTGAAAACACTGTAATCCCAAAATTATCATGATACCAAAAATGCTCTCACTGGGATTATGACAAGCTACGTAAAGTTTCCTTCAAGCTATTCAGATCAGAGAACGGAGCAATAACTTTTGACGCCTTTAATCTTGAAGGGCCGATTACATGGAGCTGGCTAGCCCGGTTAACCGAGATGAAAGTTTTCACCCGGGATCCCGGGCTCAATAGAACTTACAATGTTTCGTATATTTACGATTATATGGCGAGCGGGCTGGCCCGGTTAGCCGAGATCCCGTCTGCTGCCTACCGGGCTAGCCCGGCAAAACGGGCTGAGAGTTACACATTTTTCTCATGTAATCGATTTCAGACCGGGCTGGCCCGGCAAAGCGGGCTGAGAATTCTGCAACGCATGCGCTATATGAACAGATTATACTATCATGGCGCCAAATATTTTACAGCCCGGGTTGGCTTTCTCCATGTAATCGTTCAGATCATCTCAAGCCTCTTAGGACAGCCAGCCCGCTTAACCGGGCCAGCCCGTTCCATGTAATCAGGCCCTAAATTTTTGCAAAGATTTGACCCACATCATATTTGCATCTCGCTACTCAGAAAGCTTTAGATTGCGTGTCACTATTGGAAATCCTGCATGCAGCCAACTTATCATAAAACTGACATCAGCGAATATTTTTCGCACAGTTTTAGTTTTACTTCTGGTACCCTGTTCACTAAAATTTCATTTCTCTTGTTAAAATGCCATAAAGGGTGACACCGCGCTATACTTGTAGGTTTCTGTATGTGCGTATATGTGCATATATACATTTTCTGTAAAATGATGGTGATCGCCTTTGGTCTCCATTGTTTATTTCTCGTTGACAATTTTGGTTTTTTTACAGCCATCTATTAATCAAGGAAGAGAAAGAAGCTGTGGTAGAGCTCAATAAACTTGGAAAGGTATTTTCATCATTAGAATGTTATCTTGCTTCTCGATGAATAAATCAAATTTTGCACTAATCTTGAAACTTTACGACCAACAACTGTTCGCCCTTCTGATGCCTTATCGTATTACATCGGTGACCAGTTTATTCCAATTCTCTCTGCTTTTCTTAATCTTTCTGTTTAACGCCCAACGATCTATTCAGTGGCTAGAATTATAAATTGTGATATAAATGCTTGAAAAATTAAGACGGCGAATTGAGCGTTGGAATTTTCTGTTTCAATTTAGATTCAGTAGGCCTCACTGCGCGTAATTTTGAAGATAGCAGTGTCAGTTTAGACTGATGATATGGTCGTAGTTATCGCTATTGAAATACTGCCGGACGCTCCTAACTACGACTCATAATCAAACGCCATTATTTTGAAATGACTATGACTGCCTCGTTTCGATAAGGGCCTAGGCGCAGAAAAGCACAAACATTTGTAGTTTTCAAATGAAACACATTGATTTGAAAACTTCACAATAAATCAGTTAATGCTTAGCGAAAGCAGCAAAATAGTACCTACGTACAAAATTTGATATTGTCGCCAACTGTTTTCATGGTATTCTTGTTCATAAGACTTTGTTCTGTCCGGCCAGGCTCCTCGAAACTCTGCTTTGAGCTTCGAGTTTCCGTTGGTCAACATCAATCAATCGAATTTGCAGAGATTCTAATGGCGTTGTATTTGGTTGTATACTTTGTACATGACTGTGTATAGCAGCCTCGTTCCCAAGGGCGTTCAAAAGTGAAAAAAGTCAGTCCAAAAATATTGCCGTAATATTATGAGTCCCAGTAAGAGCGGTCTCGGTCTGGCGTAATAGTCTCGTTTTGGATAGCGATTACTGGGACTCATCGTAATCAGTCTAGTGTCAGTTTGCCCAAAGCCCATTCGCCCTCGATACCCTGTGTTCTTGAGTTTCTGACGTTCAGAAACTAATATGGCTGCTCGCAGTAAAAGGGATGGAGAAGGGTTACAGTAAGAATTTTTAATGGAATGGAGAATCAAACGAACAAATTGCAACGGTTTATGAACTCTGAAACCACCAGGGTATCGTATTATTCGCAGTTTTGTATTTTTTCAATTGACCTGTGCGGTTTCTTTCAAACAGGATATCAACGGTTTCCATTCCTCCGAATATGATGTTGATACTAGATTGCACTAGCAGAACCAGCAGGGACTTGAAGAAAAAAATAATGAAAAGGAACTGTCCAGGTTTCGAGCTCGGGTCGCGTTGGTGAAAGGAGCACAAGACGACCGCTTCGCCAACCAACCGTTAGCTAGCCTGAACGCTGGAATCGTACATTGTCATCTTGATAATAGCCGAGGGCCGCAAAGCATCGATGTTGACCAGGGCCCTTTAATTTTAAACCCATTTCACTCATGGAGGTGCATTCTGAATTTGGGCCTTAGATTAATGGTGGTTGGGAAATGGCTTGCTTTGCTGTGACAGTTGCGATACGAGGGCAGGTTAACATACCAGAACGACAAGAAGTTTACCAGTTTCAACATCAACTTGATATAGGAATTCTTTAAAGCCAACCAAGGACTGAAGGTGTGTTGATTACTGGGCTTTAGGCCAACTAACAGTCCTTTCTTCATACCGGGTGTCCCAGAAAAGTACTCCTGTTTGAAAAATCACCAAAATTTGATCACATGGCTGATCTTTAAATTTCTATTTTTGGCAAGTAGTTCAAAGACCAAATGTTTTCCCAGGTATAGCTGATCTTGTGGATACTTTAAAAGTTAGTAATTTTAGCTCTGTCAGGACTGCCTGGTTTTGGAGCATACTGCAAAGAGCAATGATGAGTACCAGATTAATTTTTCTTTGTACGCAGGGTGTCCCAAAAAAATTGTGCCCCGTTTGTCTGAAGATTGCGACAAAACGGCAAAAGATTCTTGCCAAACTTTTTGCACGATGGTGCTCTTCAGATGTTCAATTAAAGTTTGCCACCATCCGCGTAAAAATCCGTTGAAAAATGATGGAGCTATGACCTTCAGAAGACCAAATTTGCCTGATGACTGAAACCAGCGGTTGGCCATTTTGTCTTACTATTTTGCAGTGATAAGTATCTCCACGTGAGGTAAGAAATAATTTCTGTGAGTTCAGAAATAGTGGAACTCTCCGAGGATTATTGGAATTTTTACTAGAACTATGACATTGGAGGATGCCGTTTCATTTTGAATCCATGAAGCTATTTATCGCTGCAAAATAGTAAGACAAAATGGCCGACCGCTGGTTTCAGTGATCGGGCAAATTTGGTCTCCTGAAGGTCATAGCTCCATCATTTTTCAACGGATTTTCATGGGGATGGTGGCAAACTTTAATTGAACATCTGAAGAGCACCACCATTCTAAAGTTTGGCGAGAATCTTTTGCCGTTTTGTCGCAATCTTCAGACAAACGGGGCACAATTTTTTTTGGGACACCCTGTATAATACGCTATAGTTTGGTCATAAATGTCAGAAAGAAAGCAAACTATCATTGAAGACTGGAAGGAATAATGAAAACCCTCAAAAATAACGCCTCTTATGAAAATTTTACGATTTTGCTATAAGAGTACAGCTAAGAATAAGGTTTCTTAATAGGTCATTTTATGCCCTCTAAGTAATGAAAAACAATCAGATGATTATATTCAAATATGTTTCGATCAATGATCAAAGAGATCAAAAAATTTTATGATAGGTTTGATCTTTGAATTCTGGCAAATTTTCAAACGGGTGAACTTTTTGGGACACCCACTATAAACAATGTTTTACAGCCAACAAAGGACTGAAGGTATGTTGATTAATAGGCTGTAGGCCAACTAATATTTCTGTCTTCATATTATTCATATGATCATTTTTCAACCATGAAATTTGTCAAGAAGCAACAGGCAAAGGTTTGATGTGAGATGCCGGGTGTCCCAAAAAAGTACTCCCGTTTCAAAAATCACCAAAAATTGATTATCAAACATTTCATAAAATTGTCTTTTTTACTTGCCTTGTTAAAGACCCAAAAATATTCATGGATGATAAAATGTTTGCTCTTGATACAGAAAGGTAGAAAAATTACTCGTTAAAAAACCTTATTTTGAGCTATATTAAGCGAAATACTCAATGTTGCCTAAGAGTCAAAACTTTCAGATTTTTGATCATCATTGAGGTCTGCCATGACAGTGCGCATTTCTTTCTGTCATTTATCACCAAACTAGATGCTTTACATGCACAAAGAAATGGATCTGGCAGTTATCAGCGCTTTTTGGCAGTATGATTCAAAACCACGTAACCCTAAAAAGAGCTAAATTTGCTAATTTCTAAAGCAATTACAAAATCTGCTATATATTGAATAATAATTTGGTCCTTGATCTACTTGACAAACAAAGAAAAAACTTGAAGATCAGCCGTGAAATGAAATTTTGGTGATTTTTCAAACGGGAGTAATTTTTTTTGGGACACCCGGTATTTTGAAATGTTCCGTACACATCTTTTCAGTTACAACGTCGATTGGATGTCATCAAGAATCAGCAACAAGATGAACACTTCGATTTGGTATCTCTTTATAGTGAAACTCTATCAGAACTGAAAGCTGTCGTCGGTAAGTCCTATCTTTATGGTAATGAATTATCGATTCCAATAAGGAACGCATTGCATCATTATCTTCGTCATCATAATCATCACCACCACCATCACCACCACCACCATCTGGTGGAGGGGTAGATTACGTCTTTATGGATGGGGGTCTGCCACCCGGTTTTCGAAAAGCTACCCATTTCTAATTACTAAAAGTTGCGACCTCATGCCTACTTTTATGGTAAATTTTGGCGAAAAAAACTACCCATTTTAAACCATTTTTGCCCATTTCAGCCAACCCGAACAATATTTAGGAAAATCTGCCAAAAATGACCATCCTTTAGAGAAATATTGGTCCTGAAAGCTCACTTACATGGGTGGCTAATACCCTTACCCTCAGTATTTTATGTTACCCCCACCCCAGGTAAGAGGTGAAAGTTCTGTCGAGTCAATAAGCTGTAAATTTTGTTGAGCTGACAACTTAATTTGATTGCATATTACTGATATTCAAACAGACTAAGTAGATTCCAGAGATCCTGCTTTTAGAAATTGCTTTAAAATAGCGAGAATTCGTCTCTATTTTGCAAAATTGCATGACATGTTTTCAAAATGTAAATGAGCACTTGCAATGCAACTCGTTACTTATGAACGCAACGAGTCTTTATCTTGTAGATAGAAATTTCAAAAGAAGCGCTGAGAAATGTGAAAAGGACCTTGAATCTAAGTGAGCGTTTGCAATGCAACTTGTTACTTATGAACGAGTCTTTATCTTGTAGATAGAAATTTCAAAAGAAGCGCTGAGAAATGTGAAAAGGACCTTGAATTCGTGACAACAAATTTACATATACAGAGGGTTCGAGTCATCGAGACGAATAAAGAAGGTATGTTTCTCAACGTTTGTTTGGTTATCTTCTTTGCTTTGATTGAATAGACCATTCCGCAGTCAAATGCGAAGGCGCTGTTCGCGTGCATCTTGGTATCGTATTGGGATGTCGAATTCTTGGAGCAAAGCATTTCTCGAAGAGCAAAGTTGCATTAAAACCGCCCTGTTTTGCTGAGTGGATACATTTTATGCCCAAAGACGTCTTTAGAAATATTCTTGCATACATCTTTCTTGTTTGGAAATACCGAAGTACCAAAAACTGCAATTAAACCCTCGGAATAACAAACTCTCGGAATGACTTTAGTCAATCTTCTTCTCAGGGTTGGAATACCTTTAATCATTGGTTTCAACAGTTTATTTTGTCAAACATGGACACATTTTGTATACAACTCAAACTTTTTATCATTTTTTGATCTTAAAGGATGTAGTGTACAATAAATCCCCGCATATAAGAAACTACCGAAATAAGACACCTAGAGGCTGTTTTTCTTAAATTATGCACCTTGTGCCTTTATTGCAGGGGTAGCAAAGTTGATTTTGGATTGTCGTTCTTAAGTTCATTTTGGTTCCAGTTGGCTGTTAAAGTTTGAATCTCCTCCCATGCTGTTTGTAAGCTTAGAAATGGTTATTACGTACATTAGGTTATTAGGGATTTAGGGAAGATTCTAAGACGGCCTACGCAAGGTACCCTTCAAATACGAACCTGTATACCTAGGAGTTAGCCTTAGTACTTTTAAATAAGAACCTATTTCAGCCTGGCTGTCAAAAAAGTAGGTTCTTCTATGGGGGGATTTACTGTATGGTTTTCATATGCTTTTATCTCGTCTAGTATCTGGAGCATTCATAAAGCCTAATAGACCTTTTACCTATTTTACAAAAGAGCCTGGATCGAGCGTTGTTTTTATACGCGAGGTTCGATTGAGTGGCTTTGGAACTTCCATCAGTATTGTGCACATTCGAAAATTCTACAAAATGTAGCAAAATATCGTTCGATTCTGATTCTTTTTAGAATAGCTAAAAGGCCTATTCGTGGTTGGTTATCTGAAACGGTATCTGAACCAAGGCAGGCAAACTTGAATAGTTTGATTCCCAATAGACGATTACGCTAAAGATGGTGGCAAGGAATTTTTACCAAGATACACTGCGTTCTTTAATCGAATTCCTATAGAATTGTCAAAGATTCGTAATTCGAACGCCATACATCTTGGCAAAAAGTTGCTCGTGGCCATCTTTAGCTTAATCGTCAATGCATTTGCTACGTATAACGGTACATCACTGTACAGCTCAGGCAAATGAGAAGCATTGCATAGTATTAAATTGAGGCGGGGGCTTCGTTGATTAATAGACCATTTCGACAGTTAAAATTGGAGATTGGGGAGAGCGGTTTGTTCTGGTAAATGGCGGATGCAGTTCTGGTAAATGGCTGCCATGGAGTGGCCGTAGAAGTGCATGTAAACATTGAGCTGGGCAAGCTGTGGCGAGGATTGCTACTGCATAAAACACAGCAGTCAGCACGTTTAAAAATTTCTCTTTCCAATTTCTTGTAGAATTTTGTTACGACACTATAACATTTGGTGCCCCTGCTGCACATTCACAAAAGTTCAAGCTTGGTGGTTTAAACAGAATTATGCTGACAGCACAAGGTGTAGCTCAGAGAGGCGCTGAAAGGTTTGTTAACTTCAATGTCATAATCCTTCCATATTGTTGAAAAGGAATTAAACTGTGCTACAACTGAACTTTCGGTCAGTCCTCTTTGAAAATGTTGTACCGGGTGTCCTAAAATTGTTTATTTTTGGCGGAATCATACAAACAAGAATGTTTGACTAAATGCAGTCAACTATCACTCACTTTGTAGCTCGAATGCCAACTTAGATGTAGAAGTTTGTTTCACCAAAATCGGTCGTACCTTTCCTTAGCTATGGGTGATTTTGCCTGAAGGTTGGTTTTATCCATGGCCCCCTGAAAAGCAATTCTGATGGACTGACGTGGCTATCTTGCTACAATAAACAAATGAATATAACTATAAGTTGAAACACGCGCACAAATCAGCAAACGCTGATACGTCATTTTAGGACTCCCGTAAACAGTTGCAAACAAGTTATCATCTTTTCTCCGCGGTGAACTTTTCTTTTTGAGACATAATCTTGAAGCTGGAATCCTTCACGAAGCCTCCGAAGGATCTACAAACAGTATTGCTTATTCTTCCAGGCGCGCCGCACACTGAACCAAGACATTAGGTGTTGTAATTTTCTTTTTAGCCCAACAAATGCTAGCCTACGCGTAGACCCATTATCCCAAAGGAGGAAAGGGTCTACGAAACAAAGAGCAAAGGCTTGCTACGGCCGCCCAATTAATAATTCTAATCCGCTTTTCAAATGATTTCTGAAACGCGTTGAAACCATAGAAATAGAAATATTTCTATGGTTGAAACAAAGGCTGCATAAATTAAGTTTCCAGAAATCTAGAAACCTCAGTAGCAAGCCTTTGTTCTTTGTTTCGTAGACCCTTTCCTCCTTTGGGGTAATGGGTCTACGCGTAGGCTAAACAAATGCCGACATCAGAATTACAGTTAAAAAGGCAAAGAATATGAAAAGTAAGTTTGTTTGTTGTTTTTATTTCCATGAAATCGTATTTTCATTAATAGACTGCCCAATAAACAGCATTTTCATAGCATCTGACACTATTGTTGAGTTTGTGGGTGAGTGGCCAAGCGGTTTATCAGTTTCCGTTAGGTAACTGAAGTTAAGCTCGGTCTAGTGAGGTCAAACTCTGGATGAGTGACCTCTCGGAGGCCTTACCTCACAACTCACTTCGTCGTCCTTCGGAAGGAACGTTAAACTAGGGGTCCCATACCTGGATGCGGCATGCGTAGTTGGCTTCAATTCGCTGTAAGTAGCTAGAAATACTTCCTTCCCACCCAAAACAAATTACTGAAACATAATTGTTCTAATCAATAGTTTTCTTACTTTGCCTTAATCTGTTTACGCCACTATCTAATAAGTCTCGTTTTTATGTAAACACCTCATCCCATTGTGAATTTGCTGTGTCTCCGTGATTCAGATTAACAAGTAAATAAAGTAAAATATAAGTACTTTGATGCGAATAGCAAATTAATTGTATTTGCATTACACGCAGCAAGAATACTTTGTGATTTAGGCTCTTTTCACCCTGCTCCGTTTTTATTAGTATCCGTTTTTGTTGCATCCAAGCTACCCGTTCACAGTGATCCGTTTTTGTACAAAAACGGAGGGGAAGACATCCGTTTTTGTCCGTTCACATTGATCCGCCTCATAACAAATACGGAGAGAAAAACCTCCGTTTTGTGCGTTCACATTGCTCAGTTTTTGTGAAACTCATTGTTGAATATTGGAGCGTGTGAAATGAAGAAAATTGTCGAGCAATCGAAAACTGAGTTTAAGAGTTAAGATGACATATATTTTATCAACTTTCTTTCCAATCTATTGCTTTTAAGATCAAATTGTGTTTGTATTAAAAGTGAAGGTGGTAATAAAACCACATTGCATTCATCACCTAACCCCTTATCACTTTCAAGATGTGATGGCCAAGTCATAATCACCCCCCCCCCCTCTCGCCTCTCGCTAACCCAATCACATTCAAGATGCCATGACCTCAAATCTTTGGGAGAAATCATTAAACTTTGTGTTACCGTTCGTCAAAGCTACCTCTTGCGTACCATTCTTGGTTTACATCTTCTTTTGTATGTTTTGAACAGATTTTCCCAAGCGGTCCTCAAATATGCTCCTTCACCAAATTAATCGCATTTATCTTCGAAGGTGTTCTCAAAGAAGCTCATGACGTTATAGAAAGTTTATGCAATAAGATCCCCAGGTAATTTCTTTTCGTTCATGCAGTTTTTATGGTTTTTTGTTCTACTGCCGATTAATCAAACTGAGCATAGCTTCCAAATCTTTAACTCCGCGCAAAAAGGTGGCTTTAAAATTCTGTGATCTATTTCTTCTGTTTGAGTGGCTTGAAACAAACTTTAGTTACTTGTCTTTAATTCTACCGTTGGACATTTCAGAAGTTCTGAATATTTTTTCGAAATTTCAGCGTATGTTACATTTCAACTCATTTGAGGGTGTGACGTCATCAAATTTCTAAATCATAAACCAGAAGAGACTTTTGCTTGATACCATATTGTAGACATCCATAAACTATGGTTTTCTTGGACATTATTTCATGTTGCATCTGACAGTTTAGAAATTAAGGTGGTTTTCAGTTTTTTTGAAAATTTTCTTGAATTCTCGAAAATGAAGAAAAACACTCTAATTTTGAAAATATTGAAGATTTCAGAAAAGTCCAACGGTAGAATTATAGAGAAATAGCTAAAGTTTCTTTGAAGTCAGTCAGTTCAAAGAAATAAGTAACTGAATTTTACACCAGCATTTTTAAAGATTTGGAACCTATGCTATCAAACTGCGAAGGTTAACAAATCAGAATGCAAACGTTATCCTAGAACTTGGATGTCAAACTAACTTGTTGTGCATGCGAATAGGTGTTGTTAAGAAAAGTCCACGAGTATAGAAACTCCTACGCAGGCTATTGTTTCTCAAGCTAAACAATATTCACTCACGTGCCCAGATAATCAAATACAATAGGCTAATTTTAGACTTGCATAAATGCAGCTCTTGAGTTAGCTATTCATTTTCGTCGACTAACTCTAAGGGCCTATTCATGTGGAGAAAATTTCCCTGGTATTTTCCCGGTGGAGTCCCGCCTCATGTATCTTAGCTACATGAAAAAGCACAAGCGTTCACATGAGAAAGTATTTTCCCTGCTAGCCGAGATCTCGCTTGAGCACTACAGCCGCCTAGGCGAAGAAGTATTCTCCCATGGTTTTCCCGACAAAGTGGGCCTGACTCTTTTGTCTATCTTAAATCCTTTGGCGCCAGACACAAAGCACCATTGTTCTTATTGTCTGGCTAGCCGCGGAAATTTTTTCATATGAAAGGTGAAGGAATATTACCCGGCTGGATGAGTTTCTCGGTGAAGAGGGACAACTTTTTTCAGAATGCATTTGCAGCGACACTGAAAATAGGCTGCAGATGAAAACGGAGAGTTTTGAAACATTTTGAAAAGTGCTATATATTTTGGACGTTCATGACACCCTTTGAACCATGTGCTGGCGTACTCGGAATATTCTATATATTGGTGGTGTTGACTAATTTTTCTTATTTTATAGTCTTGACACCTATGAATTGAAGTCTACTGCAGATCTCCTTAGCAACAAGGTATGAGCTATTGTATCATAACTGAAGTGCTTTTGTAGACCCCGGATACTTGACTGTATGGGGGTGTGCACTCCAAGAAAAAAAGTTTTCACCCGGCTTTAGAACTTGTCCCTCGAAATGATAGCCGGCTTTAGAAAAAATCTGAGAAAAGTATACTCCAAATCGTAAAAAATTTGGCTTTAGAAAAAATGGGAGAAAAGTATACTCCAAATCGTAAAAAATCGTAGAAATTTGGCTTTAGAAGAAATGGGAGAAAAGTATACTCCAAATCGTAAAAAATCATAGAAATTTGGCTTTAGAAAAAATGGGAGAAAAGTATACTCCAAATCGTAAAAAATCATAGAAATTTGGCTTTAGAAAAAATCTGAGAAAAGTATACTCCAAATCGTAAAAAATTTGGCTTTAGAAAAATTGCCTTTTTGATACCCGTTGTTAGAAAAAAGCGATGAACACGATACCCGGAAAGGAGTGCACATCCCGTTAGCGAAATATACTAATAACCCCCCTCCCCCTGGGTCGTAGTCGTATCATGGAGTTATGAAATACCGTTATAGTGCTTTTGTAACATGTATTAAAGGGGCTAAGTTGCCCTAACGTTAGCAAACATGGAGTCAAAGAGCCAATATCGACATTTGTATGCGAAAATTCCTGTTGGATTGATTGAAGAAAAAGGACGCTGTCATTTCGCAGCAGAGTTGTGTTCTTTGGGTGAAAAACCTTCCTTCAACCCGTCCTCGAAATCGGTCTGTATCCCAGCAATCATTAGCAAAATTGACTATTTAAAGGTATATTCAAGATCCGTGATCGTCATTCTACTAGAATGTGTTATTATTTTCCAAAAACGTTGAAGAATAGCGTCAGGAAAAGAGTTTTGGTACACCTCATTTTGCATGAATTTCCATGAAATGGTGACACAACCCTTTAAATCAGTAGATTACAGTAAATCCCCGCATATAACAACGTATTTTTTGAGAGCCAGGCTGTGATAGATTCTTATTTTAAAGGTACTAAGACACATTTCAAGGTATAACAGTTCTTATTTGAAGAGGCCATTTTAGAACCTTCACCAACGATTTTCAGCCCTATTATTTGTTTTGGCAGGGTTATACTATACCTAATAACCAATGCTAAGCTTTCAAACAGCAGGGGAGGAGATTCAAATTTCAAAAGCCCACTGTGACAAAAATGAACTTTATAATGACAATCCAAAATCAACTTTGCTACCCCTGCCATAAGAATATATTTTTCATCAAACTGAAACAGGTTCTTAATTACAAGGTGCATAAGTTAGGAAAGACAGCCTCTGGGTTCTTATTTTTTTAGGTTCTTATATGCAGGGATTTACTGTATCAACCAGAATTTCAGACTAGACCCTGCAAAATATTTAATTCAGAACATTTGATAGAGAACTTCAGACTAGCCGCAATAAAACATGTTCAAGGAAATTTTGACCAACCGTTAATGCGTATGCTATTAACTTCGAAAACAAATTTGTTTCTTGTAGATTGCAGATGTGTTGAATATTGTATCTTCTTCTTTTGTTCGCGATGCAGAGAAATCATTAGAATCATCTCGTGGAGCTGGACAGTCTGAGAAAGACTCAGATAACGGTAAACTTTGTAGTTTCGTTTTTACCTTTTTATTCAGTTAAAAACTTTACAATAACAAACTATTTAAGACGCTACGCACGAACTACTTTACGACGCTAAGAGGACGATACCACAGGTAGCAAAAGACAATGGCTGTGGTCACACTACTGTATTTTCCCGTTGTAATATCATGATGATATAATAATAATGACAATAATTCCTTTATTTAAGGTTGGCTTCTTGTCAAGCTGATGCTAATTAACACCAACCAAAATTGCTTCATTTTCTTGTAATTCATCTTTGTCGCCAGAAGTACGGCAATATAACGGCACAATTAGACCCGGTCACACAGTGATCTGATGTATCATGTGACAACTATGCAAGGCTGCAATTGGTTTATTCTCCAAATAACGCTAGAATATAGCTCGGCATATTGTTTTGCCCGTTGTTTTATATCTGATAGTTTTAATCAGCTCTAAGGACCAAAGCGCTGGACAAATTCTCGCGTTGCAAGTTTCTTTTCTTAAATCCTGGTCAACTAAATTTTCGGTGATAGGGTCTCTTTAAAGACATTAAGTCATGATAAATGGACCTGCTTTGCCGTGTATCATGTGACATGTGATACAGAGCAATTATCAATCCTAACAAACTAAAAGGACCTGCTGTTGCACATTGCGTCTCATGTGATCAGTTTCATTTCTCATGAACGTTAGCCAATCAGTTGCGCCATCGAGAACAAGGAGTCAGCAAATTCTTAAAGTCTGGGTATACGTAGTCTACTCAACATGACTCAATGCCTTCAAGACGATGTTTTGAGAATATATAACGGAATAAAAACGCCTAATGTGACCTCAGCCAATGACAACCCCATGGCCATGAACATAGAGAACGTGGGACAGGGTTTTAACTAAATATACAAAATACAAAGGCTAAATATAAACGATCGGATTCTTTTGAATACTATAGCTTGTAGTTCAGACCATCAAAAGCGATAGTGCCGAACAAAAGAAAAACAACGACAACAACAACTGCCACGGTCACTGCTTTCTCCTCAAAATCCCGTCTTGTTTCAGTTTGTACCGGGTGAGCCAGAAAAACTTCCCACTGTTGAAAATTCACAGCACCAAGAAAACCGAGTAGATCGGAATGGATTGATTTCTGCCTGATAGCCGAGTAAAATGCTGGAATTTAGGGCAAAGTGTTTTTTTAGATGTGGATACATTTTCTGACACACCAGGTAGCTGTTTGGATATTTCTGAATATTTTTGCCGAATCATGATACATAGCGATCCGTCATAAACTCCTACGACATGCATTTTCCAATATGTCCTTCGTCCATACTACTTTTATTTTGCAGCTTGGCAATGGAATGGGAGCGAATTCAAGGAAATTGACACAAAAGAGTTGTCGGACCAGGTATTTTTATGTTGTACATAGCAAGATCAAGTTTTAGTCTCTTTCGTTTGTAAGTTTGTTGCATAGTAGATGACAGGTGCAAAGTGCATTGTGGTCCGGCTGGAGAGGAAAAATGCAAAATGTCACAGTCTTTGCGGTGTTTTGTGTTTTCTTCCTTTAGCTGGATCGCAGTGAGGTGGTATAAAATAGAATAAGCCTTTGTTAATTTTCCTTGCAATCATCTTCATCTGACGTCTAATATGAAGAAGACTTTGGTATTTAATCACCCTTATTTTCTGTCATGTATTGTTTTAGTTGTCTTTCTTTCTTTTTTAATATTTATGTTAATTGCCTTGGGGTAGACACAGTATTTTGCTCCCCGTGGGTATTCTTCCCAGTAGTATTGTAAAGTAATTCTTGTAAGTAGTGTAGGTTGTAATATGTATTGTAATATTTTATTGGATTATATAAAAAGAAGAAAGATCAAATTTTGTAAAACAAAAATTCAGGTTTCCGAAGGGACGAAACGATTTGTCCTCCTGAAGAATAGATTTCACACCTCTGAGTGCACTCGATCAAATCAAAATAAACAGACAAAGCAAAATATTATGGCTGGTTCGTTGAAGTTGTGAAATCCATTCTTGAGATTGTCAAATCACTTTGTCGTACGCAGAGCTGTGTCCTTTGTTTACAAATTTCACTCTTTGGGCTTTCTTTCAGCAATCTTTTTGAGTGGGCTGGCAGTATTTCTAGCTACTTAAAGCTAAGTTAAGCTCTCAATGCATTCCGCATCCAGGCATGGGACCCCTAGTTTAACTTCCTTTCCCAAGGACCGAACGCAATTCAATTCATTTGCACATTATGACTGACCCAGTCCTTACAAGTAAATATGGACAATTTCATCCCATGCTTCAAAGATGTTCCTCCTAATTTGTGAGTAACATGGAAGCTGTGTTAAGACGGACGTACCGGGTGCGCCAAAATAAACTATGCGCTTTTGGCAGGCCACGATAAATCGTACACAAGACCGATTTTGTAGATTTATGACTTGATCTTTAGCAGAAAGCCTGAATTAGATTCTAGGATTTTTTTGCAAATTTTTCTGTTTCTAGTTTTAGAGCTACAAGCGAGTTTCTTAAAGTCTTTGTTTTTCGAAAACACTGAAAACGATCAAAAAACGTCGATCAAGCTTTCTAAAGAATCGACATGAATGGACAAAGAGAAAACTTTTTCGTGGTGATTTGGGATTTAGAAATCGACTAATTGTAAGCTGCTGTACGAGAGTTCGTACTATCTTGTGAGAAATGTAATAATATTTTCAAGAATATAAAGAAATGTCTTTTCGTTTGTAATGTCATTGAATTTATGCTTTGCTGCAGGTAGTGTTCCTTTATCAAGGGGGTTAAAAGACAAGTGACGAAGCGTCATGGGGCCAGCAAGAATGGAGTTTTGTTGCATATTTGATTTTGTGACGGCTTTTGGGGCGGCACTTTATTGCAACTACTACAGAATTTCGCAACAAGCCATTCTTTGAAATAACACTCGTGCAGAAGTTTATAATAATCAATTTTCAAATCCCCACATTACGTTGAAAACGTTTTCTCTTTGTCCATTCATGTTGAGTCTTAAGAAAATTTGATCAAGGTTTTTTTATCGTTTTCAGTGTTTTCGAAAACGAAAATGTTGAGAAACTTGCCTGTAACTCTAAAAATTGAAAATGGAAAAATTTGCCAAACATCTTAGAATCTAATTCAGGCTTTCTGCTAAAGGTTAAGTCATATATCTTCAAAATTGATCCAGTGTACGATTTATCGTGGCCTGCCAAAAGTGCATAGTTTATTTTGGCGCACCCGGTGCTTACATTGCAGAGGCTCTAAGTGGACTTAAGAGAGAGGGGGGGGGGGACCTTTTATTATTGAGAGGGCGTATTTTAAAAGGTGAAAATCAAGACTATGAATAGTAGGAACCCAGAGTCCACCTCCACCAACCCCATAATAAAAAAGTGTGTTTGTTAAATGCATTCAGACGTATTGTGCACCCTTTCACACTTAAAATTGATCTCTTGAAGTGTATTTCTGAAGTAAGTAAAAATGATTGGTTCGAAAGGGGGGGGGGGGGGCTCTTCCATAGTAAAAGTGCGAGGGAATTTGCCGCCCTCAAGAGTATTCTCGACTGGTTACGCCAAAATAAGTTTAGCTGAATTTAACCTCTACTGGTGGTCAACCCATCAAATTTCGATTTCAACTAAATTTACTTCGCCATAGCCAGTCGCGTCTGCGTGCAGGCTATTCTTGTGTATGCAAGATGCAAGAATTCTGATTTGTTGCAAAAAGATATTTTGATTAGACTTGATAGAAGTAATTGTTCTTCTGATCTTTTTCAACTCTTTCAAATCAACTGTCAATTTCTGTTTTATTTTCAGGTTGAATATGACTGTGGCCTGAGAGATGATTTGGTGCTGTTTATGTCTCTGATAAATAGCCCAGAACAAGATTTTCAGCGTGAATCAGGTTAGATAAATTTTAAGTAGTTTCTTCTGTGAGACAGAGCTTAAATACGCTGTGCTAAATCTGGTGATTCAAAATATGAAACTCTTTGAAAACTTATCACATTTGGTTATAGCGCCGATCATGACGATCTTTTACCTACATTTGTGTCAAAGACGAAATTTATTTCAGACGTATTGCTAAGTCTTGAAATGAACTTGAATTTGTTGAAATTAATGCTTTTAAAAGCTACCTGGTTTTGCAGCATACTCCAGAATCACAAGTACTGTAATGTACCGGGTATCCCAAAAAATGTATACGGATATGGTTGACTACAGCGCTGTGAATTTAGCTTCAATCAATGCCTAATCGCCTTAAAATGTTCCTCCATAGTTACATTGAACATAAATACCTCGTTTGTTGATATTGGTACTTTGAGAGGAGACATGTTAATCTTGAAAGCTCAAATTTGCCTCTTCCTGCAAACCAGAGCTTTAGCCTTTTGGCCTAAGTAATTTTCTAAGGCACAGCGTATAAATCAACGATAACCTTGATAAAATTTGAACAATATTAGATCTTGTGTTATTTTTTCCAGAAGTCACCCCCCCCCCCCATTCACCCATTGGGAAGTTTCTTCATTTTTCATTAATTTCAGTTCTTAATCTCGATCTGCTTCAGGAATTT
Organism: Aurelia coerulea; assembly: GCA_039566865.1. Lineage (NCBI taxonomy): Eukaryota > Metazoa > Cnidaria > Scyphozoa > Semaeostomeae > Ulmaridae > Aurelia > Aurelia coerulea. Next base: position 21,257,664 of record CM076943.1, read on the forward strand.
TGCTGAGGCCAAAAGGCCAAAGCTCTGGTTTGCAAGTAAACGCAGATTTGAGCTTTGAGGATTGATATTTCTGCTCTCAAAGCACCAATACCAACAAGCGATGTATCTTTGTTCAAGTTAACGATCAAGGAACATTTTGAGATCGATTAGCCATTGATTAAAGCTAAATTCGGGGGGGGGGGGGTACTTGACTTAAATTTGTACGGGGGTGTGCCCACGAAAATTTTTTTTTTTACCCTGCTCCAGAATTTTTCGCTCAAAATGATAACCTGTTCTAGAAAAAATTGGTGAAAAGTATACTCAAAAACATGAAATTTGACCGAAAAACGACCCAATCTAGCAGAATATTCCCCTCTGACTTGTTTTGACAACCTGCTCTAGAAAAATTGCCTCATTTTGATACCCTGTGCTAGAAAAAATTGGTGAAAACGATACCCTTAAAAACGGCACATCCCCGTCGGACAAAGATACTAAGTACCCCCCCCCCCCCCCGGGGCTAAATTCAAATCGCTGGTATGGTGTCAACCAAATCTGTATAAGTTTATTGGGACACCCGGTACCAAAAATGAACTTTTATCCCACACCACCAGTTAAAAAGGTTTCTTTTCTCACTGACAAGCTGTTACATCGGGTAAGACTCAAAAAATTTCCTATGGAATCGCAGGGTATTTCCTTTTTGGTTTTGAACATGTGATATCCATAAAAGTTCTTAACTTGCCCTTGTTTTTGTGCAGCTTTTTATTATAGTAAAACATTCACCAGTTTTTTCAGAGACCTAACTAATGAAATGTCTTCATTTTGTTTTAGTTCGTGCCAAAGTGGTCAAATCTGCAAGCAGACTATCAAACACAGTAAGATCGTTCATAAAGAAATTCAATGTAATAATGAGATTCACTCTGATGAAAGAGTACGCTTCCCTCGGCACGATGACAAAAGAGATTCGTTACAGACGAGACATTGTTTTTTCGCAAGTGGTAAGTTTCATGAATTGTCCTCAGTTGTAATATGAAATTGAAATCAAGGTATCTCCCACTTTGCAGTCAACTTCACTGCCTCCTTTGAAATTATTTGTCATACTGGGTGAGTGAAAGTTAGAATTTTTTGGTGGGCTGAGCATAGGTTCCAAATCTTTAAAAAGACTGGTGTAAATTGAGTGACCTATTTCTTTGAACTGAATGACTTCAAAGAAACTGTAGCTAATTCTCTATAATTCTACCGTTGGAATTTTCTGAAATCTTCAATATTTCCAGAATTAGAATGTTTTTCTTCTCTTTCAAGAATTCAAGAAAAATTAAAAAAAAAACTTAAAACCATCGTAATTTCTAAACTGTTTGACGTAACATGAAATAATTTCGAAGAAAACCATAGTTTATGAATGCCTACAATATGGCATCAAGCAAAAGTTTGTCACTCATCTGGTTTATGATTTAGAAATTTGATGACGTCACTTCCTCAAATGAGTTGAAGTGTAAGATATGCTGTAATTTCCAAAAATATTCAAAATTTAGGAAAAGTCCAATGGTAGAATATAGATAAGTATTTAAAGTTTCTTTCAAGCCATTCAATGAGAAGAAATAGGTCATAGAATTTTACACCCATCCTTTTATGCCAAGATAAAGATTTGGAATTTATGCTGGTGGGCTGTGGAGTGAAAATTACGTGGCCGATATTCAAAACTAAATGTTAATCTAGGCCAACTTAGATATGAACATTTTGTTTGGCAGAATTACTCATGTTTTAGACCCTAAAATAAGGAAAATGCCGGCAAAGGGAGCGAGAATTCCACGTTACATTCTGGTCTATGATTTACTCGCCATTGAAATTTTAAATTCAATTTCTGAGGCAGACATTTGTATCGAATTTAAATTGTTCCCATGGTGTTAAATACATGATGGCAATTAAAACAAGTTGTTGATTTAAAAAACTGTTGAAGATACATTGGAACCTCCATTAACGGACACCTCCAAACAACGGACAGATTTTATTTCGTCCCAAAATACAGTATGAAAAGCGACACCTCCATACAGTGGAGACCTCTCTACAACAGACAATAACATTGGTCCCACAGGTGTCCGTTATATGGAGGTTCCACTGTATAGTGATCCTCAACCTTCTCAACCTTGTGTACTTGTTTGACGTTTTGCAAACAAAGTGACGGCATCAAGCCAATCCTACAGAAAAACTCTAAAATGAAAAAAGGTGTCCTAAAACGTTTCACGACATTTTCTATCATTCAACAGTGCTAATCATTGACATCAAACAGAATTTTGCTTTATGTCACTATTTAAAGACAAATGAAGGATATATGGCGTCTAGTTTAGAAATATAGAACTAAAGATGGCTGAGTGACTTCATTTGTCTAATTGATTTGATAATCTCTCGAGATCATCAAGTACAATTGAATACAATTTACTATATTTAGATTGCCCAGGCCCCTAACTTAAGTTGCCTTATATCTCCGTCATTTGTATTTAAGAGATGAATATCTTATTCTTCTAGCTTGCCCCCGTTATCGCTGGATTTGTTATAAAACTTTCTGAAAAAATTCATAGTCCAATGTTTCTTGAACAACTTGCTAAAGTTGGCCTACTGGTGCATTTCGAGAGCTTGATAACAGCTCATGGTAAGTTTCACAAAAACGCTTTATATTAAAGACCCTTTGCTGCCCATGATCCTTCGGACACGCACAAACGATCAAACACCAGCTCACTACAGCTCATTATGAACTGATTTTCACCCAAAAGGTGCCGTTTACACTGTACTTAGTGCCACATAAAGCTCATAAAAGTCTTGAATTGAGAGAGTTTTCAGAAACTTTGTTATCTTGGGGGTTAATTTTCTTGTCATAAAGTTCCAGATCCTCGGAAAATTTCACTGACTGGAAATCAGCCTTAATGGGTATAATTGTAACGGTCTTTTAAGTCATGCACGTAAATAGTTTGCAACTCTGTTCATGTTCATATTCAGTGGCATTTCCATACTGCTCTCTTAATAGCCATAGAAGAAAATGACCTCATAGTGGGAACACGCTGACCTTGGGTCTTTTCCCGCTATGAGGGGCACAGTTGAATGTAAATATTAGAGTTGTAGTTGTTTTAAGTTGATATAAAAAAAAAAAAAAAAAAAAAAAAATGACCCCTTTTGCTGTACGAACGACAGAAAGAGACAGCATTTCCGGTAGCTGATGTATGAGCCTGGAGTCTTGATGACCATGGGTCTTGTCGCCATTCAAATGCAGACGTTGAACTTCTTATTCATAGTTGAATTACCGCTTACGTTTTTATTTCTTTATTCATTTTATTTTCAATCCGTGTCAGCTTATAGGTACAAGTACCACAAAGTGTGGATATATTAGCCTGCGTTTAGATTCGACTGGTTTCTTTTCAGAGAGGTTTCTCCTCCAGTAGAGTATACACATCAGCGACACAAAGCGAGTCTGCTGATATCAGCATAGATATATTTTGATTTAGACCTCATTTACACTATGCCAGTACGAAATGAATACGGCATGAAACTGTGCCGTTTTGGCCTCCCGTTTACACTATGCCGGCATAGTTTTCATTTGAATACGCCACGAACTGAATACGGCATGCTAACTGGCTTCGTCGCTCAACCAGCATAGTGTAAGTGGCGAATACGGCATCAGTTCATGTCGGATTCACATCGAGGCGATAATCTGGCAAATGAGAGCATGCGCCTTGACAGATCCTCACTCTGCGCATGGTCAAAACCTATCGTCTTCATTTCGTGCCGGTATAGTGTAAACGGCGATTCCGTTTTGACAGAAAAACCAATACGGCACAGTTTTCATGCCGTATTCATTTCGTACCGGCATAGTGTAAACGGGGTCTTAATTCGCATGTGCATAAACAAACCTATCCAAAGAAAGCCTTGTGTGTGGGGGTGTTTCGATTACCTTATTCATAATCCTAGTTATAAGCTGCCCCATTGAATATAATTCGATGAGAATAATTGCGAGAATTTCTTGAAGATATTTATCAATCAACTGAACTACAGGCGAACAATAGAGATATCTTTCCACCAATGAGGTTTGGTTCCTCGATCTTGGGAACCACACGTGACTTTGGACAGGCTTTGTGTCGCTAATACGCAGACTCTACCTCTCTGAAAACAAATCAATCGCGTCGGCACGTAACTTCAAGTTTTACCCACAAACTGGTGGAATTGATCAGAAAATCTCAAATTCCGTTGCAAGTTGCACAGCGAAACCTCCAAGGACTTGTCTTTTTGTGTGAAGAACAAAACTCTTTTGCTTATTTCAGGACGTTCGATTAGTTTCCCTAGAGACGTTCTAGAGTTCAAAGTCCACAGCAAGACTTCGCTCGTTCTTTGCAAGTAGCTAGGGTGGACGCAGACATAAAAGCAAAGCAAAGCAATAAGTTCTAAAAATAAGAAATAAGTTTTCCCTGTTCCTGCAGCCAGACACGAAGATATCTCCACTCTTCAAAAGTTTCAAATAAACAGCCTGGAATTTAACCCAACTCCACTCCAGACTGTGTTTCTGTTTTGTGCAGAAGCTCCGAGTCAGCCATCTTGCATTTTGTTTGGCGAATCAAGATTGCGAAATCGCTAAATCGCGAAAATTGAAAGATGAACAGCCTCCCTTTGCTACCTGCCCTGCCAGACCTCGCCTGATTGGCTAAAAGTTCCAGCCGATTTGCCGTAACCATGGTAATTCGCAAATCTCGCAAGCTGATTGGTATGCTAGGAATCCCAGCATATTAGGCCTAAATAGGGTCAGGTTTTTCAGAGTAATATTATGAGTCTCTGTTGACCGAAGCGCCATCATCAAGTCAAAGAGCACAGGGAAACAAGAGACACATCGGCATAAGTCTACACAGCCACCTTTGGCAAATATTTCTGTTGTTGTATTTTTTATTTATTTTTTATTGTTATTATTTATTTTGTACTAGTAACTCATTTTTTTTGGTTTTCTTTTTTAACTTCATAGGCATTAGTAGTTTAATTTTATGTAATGGTCGCAGAAGGATAGAAGCATTTGCCCCCCTGTGGTATCCTTTTTCTAGTACAGTAGTGTCCCGCATATAAGAAACACAAATTTAAGAAACACAGACCCTGATTTTAAAAATAATACCCCAGTTTATAAGAAACTTTTTCAGGTCTGAAAAAAGCTTTTTTCTTATTTAAAAATTATGGATTGAAACCTTGGAATTTTACAGTTTTCCTGTTGTATTGAACTGGTATCGTAGAGTAATTTTGTGACTAGCATAGCTAGTAATAGTCGTTATAACTTTTTATTCGATTACATTTTAAAAAATTAGAAATTTGTATTCTCGTATAGATCATCTTGAAGTAGGTGAATATCAAACATTGAAAGCAGAGCTTCTTCAAAGCAGGCCTAAAAACATGGAAAATCTTTGAAGCGCTCTTATTATCACAGTGAATCTTGAATATTTTTGTATTATTTCTTGTTTAATTTCATTTTTTATTTATATTTGATATTAGTTCTTGAAGTGAATGAACGGAGCTAAGTAGAGTCAATCTATAAATAGGAAAAAGAGAACTGCTACACACGTTATTGTTCCTCTGGCTAAACAATATCCACGAACATCTCGAAATCATCAAATACAATAGGCTAATAATAGAATACCCAGACTCCTTCCGCGCGGGGCTTTTATCTCCGTTGATTCTCTTTAAATGTCGTAGGTGATGAAATGGGGATGTTAGAAGATGCAATTATAGCATTCCATGACTTGACCAAAGTAAAGCTCAAGGTATTTACTTTATCAATTTTCTCTTTGTGCGTAGTTCTATGGTGACAGACGAGGGCAGGGGACAGCCTGGAGGGGTAACTTCCATAGGCAGAGCAACGGGTACGTGCCCCCATAAGGATGGATCTGAACCTCGAAAATTCCTACACATAGCATAGGTCTCAAAATGTAACTGTTCCTCTAGAAATGGTTCTTTCCAAAGCTTTCGACTGTATCCCACATGACTTGCTTATTGCTAAATTACATGCGTATAGATTTGATGACGATGCACTAGTCCTTATCTATTCTTATCTCAAAAGACGAAAAGAATGTGTTCGGATAAATAATTCGTATAGTTCCTTTCAAGAGGTTATAACTGGTGTAACACAGGGCTCTGTGTTGGGACCTATCCTGTTCAACTTTTACACAAATGATTTATTTCTCTTCAGAAAACAGGCAACGCTTTATAATTACGCCGATGACAGTACACTTGCTTATTTTTCTAAAAGTATGCCCGATCTTGTGAATACTTTGGAAAAATAAACTGGAGTTGCCTTATCTTGGTTAGAAAATAATGAAATGATTGCCAACCCTGAAAAATTCCATGCTATATTGCTGAGGAAAAACCAGACAAATACTACTGGAGAACAAATTAATATCAATGGCAAAACAATCAAATCTGAGGAGACCGTAAAACTTTTAGGCGTTACGTTGGACTGTAAACTTGATTTTGACCCACATAGTTCCAATCTTTGCAAAAATGCTGCAACACAATTAAACGTTCTTAAAAGATTAAATACCTTCATTGGCTTTAATAAGAAAAAGATTCTTGTTCAGAGCTTTGTATATTTATTTTCAATTACTGCCCCTTGGTCTGGTATTTTTCATCTTCCAAAATCATTACAGAAAATTGAACAGTTACAAGAACGTGCTCTAGATTTCTCTTTAACAATCGTAACATTTCGTATAACGATTAGCTCTTGAAATCAGCTAAATGCACGGTGCTCATTGCTCGCCAAATAATTCTTTGCATTGACATATTCAAAACAGTTAAACCACCTTTCACGCAGAACGTTTTTAAATTGCGGACTTCAAATTGTTCATAAGGTGCAGTCTACTAAATTTAGTTTGTGATGCAATGTTGGCTTATATCTTAATCAGTTTAATCAGTTTAAAGATTTAAGCAAATTTGAAAAAATTCAAGCCTACCTTGACCTCGGTTTGGCATATTTGATGAAGTGTCACATGATTTTTGATAACCAAGGATAAGCACTGATTACATGACATGATTAACTGATTAGATGTCATAGTTTCACTCCTTGCCTGAAATGATATTCCGCTACACAACTACGACTCATGTCCACACCCTTCAAGAAACGGATCAGCCTCGTTCAGGTGCTGCAAAAAATTCTAAACCGTGCAGCTAGAATTGTGAGCAACAGCAGTTATGATTCTTCTTCTAGTGCCTTGATATAAAGTCTGAATTGGTCTACTGTAGCGGATATGATGAAAATCCAAACAGCTCTATCAATCGATTTACAAATCGATAAATGACCTTGCTCCAGGTTACCTGTCAGAAACGTTTACAAAAAATGTAACATGCTGTCTAAAAATTTTGACAAACCACGGGCGGTAGGAAACGCTGAATTTTGAAAAAGCTTTACGGGCGACACATCGAGCTATTCCTTTCCTAATATATCATTTCATTCGTGATATATCGACTTGTTTACCTTCTGTGCCTACCTATCTTGCAAAGGCACCATTTTAATCCGATTGACATGACTTCAAGGGCCCTAGAGTAATTATGCCACTCAAGTGTAGGAGTTTCCGTTTGAGTGGCATAATTGCGCTAGGGCCCTTGAAGTCATGTCAATCGGATTAAAACCGCGCCTTCACAGGAGAGTGAGACACAGAAGGAAAACAAGTCGATAGATCATGTATGGAATGATATATTAGGATAGGAATAACTCGATGTATCACCCGTAAAGCTTTTTCTAAATTCAGCGTTTCCTACCGCCCGTGGAGAAACACTGCAACTGATCTCCAAGTCCCACTGATGAAAACTTGTAATGGTCAGCGAACATTCTCATATCGTGATGCTGGAGTTAGGAACCTGTTGGATTCGAAAGTCAAGCAGGCATCCTCTTTTAAAGCATTTGAAGACGCTTTAAAATGTTTTATTTTGTTACTTCTTTATCATTTACTTATTATTGTAATTAGAGTAAGGTTTTACCTTATAGAACTTTATTGGTAAGATTTTATGCACGGCCCCCTGAAAAGCAGTCTTTCTTGGCTGACAAGGTTAACCATGGTTAAAGAATTTAAAACGAATGAATGAATTAAATTCTCCTTTTCTTTGTATTGTCCGTATCACCTAGTTAAATGAGTGACAGACTGCCTTTATATCATGACTTTAGATAAGCAACTTCTGATTAATGGCGTACGATTACTAGACGTATTACCTGAGCCCCTCTTGTCCTTGTGCGCTTTGACTTGAATCATGTCGCTTCGATAAAGAAACTTAAAAATGTTGACTATTTTGATTGTTTTTATACTTACCAGGTATCTGAAAGAAAGTTCTCCACTTGACCAGCAAATAAAAACGAAAATTGTCTCATTTTGAGCATTTTAAACGGCAGTCTTTCGAAGGTGTTGTGGCGCAGTGGTGTAATCCTCTTGACTTTGCAGCCAGAACAGTCAGGCGGACAGGGTTCGATACCAGGTAGGGCCTCACCACTTGGGCGTCATGACAAGGGGTCGCGGACTCGATTAGGACTTCTCTATTTCTACGATCACAGCGCTTGGCGCTAAAAACTGCGACTTCACCTTCCCCTTCACCTTCACTTAAGGATAACTTGGATCCTTACATTCTCCTGACTCTCGTGTTGGTTACAAGAGCTGAAAGATATGGATTTTCCGAAGGCCTTTAGTTCGATACTCCCTCGAAAAGAGAAAAATCTAACGATAACGATGTGCTCCATCCCTTCAATGTTTTACATCGTAGGTGTGAACAGCGTATAAAAGCTTGTCATTTTCATTGATTAGTATTGAAACTCGGTAATGGCCAAAGTGCGCACCACTGGACCTTGTTTTAGGAAGAATATCTTTTTTTCAAAGCAAAATCGTGCTTTTACGAGCACAAGTTTTTTTTATTCATATTGAAATATTACAATAAATCTTAAATTCTACTATACGTTCCTGATTACTATACTACACTACAGGGACGATACCATGGGGAGCGAAAGACTATGACTACCCCATGGCCAATATGAAAAGACACGCAACGTTAAACTAAATACAACTATACTACGAACGATTTAAAAACTACTGGTTATTATACTAGATTCCATCCCACATCAGATGTCAGGTCAGAGTTGCGATCAATGCGAGCGCAACTCGTTCTAGTTATTTAAGGTAAATCAAATGCTTGTCATCTGATGTGAAACAGAATTTACAAAGAAAAGGAAACATTTACGTAAAGAGACTTGATGGCTGCTTTGTGCATGACTGAGGTTTGGAAGATCTTAGTCAAACCGACCAGTTTCGTGAATGAAATGTAAAGTTTGTTCGAATATATTTCTGTTCAAGTCATAAGAAAGGTCTTGGTAACCATATAATAAAAGCTGCACCAAAGCATCATTTGAAAGATTGGTGATTTGTACAGATGGTCGTAACAATTCAACAATTCCAGCGAGAAGATCTCGGCGTTGAGCATCAAAAGAAGGGCAGAGCAACAAAAAGTGCTCCACGTCCTCAATACCATCGCTTGTTGGGCACATCGGGTTTATGGTATCCCTGAAATTATGCTCGAATTTGTGGAAATTTAACTTGCTGAGACCAACCCTAAGTTGAGTAAGATAGGATAATCCCTTTGGATCGTGAATTCCAAAGACAGATTTTGCAGGGGGGCCAATTATTGAAAGGAGCTTTTTCTTAAAACAGCAATAGAAGGTGCAAGTCTCAATTCAGGCTCGAGCTTATTCCATTCAGATAAACAATTAGGATAAAAGGAAGACTTTAATTTTTCTTTCCTTGCCTTTAATCGCCCAATGACATCCTGGTTGCGAAGACGATACTGCGACTGATGAAGAGGGGGAATTGGATCTACTGTATACTCAGGACTAAGATTATTTACAAACTTGTAGAACAAGGTAAGGCGTCTACTCCATCTTCTGGAACTCAGTGACTCCCAACCAAGCTCTGTGTACAGCTTCTCACGAGATGTGCCCCTCCATGTTCCGGTTACCGCCAAAGCAGCAGAATACTGAACAGACTCTAGCTTTTCCATTAAATTTGGTAAAATGATGTTTTGACTGAATTCACACACTTTAGCAGGAATATCGTAAATAACATCACCATAATCCAGGTGGGGTCGAACATAAAGCGTATATTATTCGTTTAGGGTATGCCTGGGCAGCTATTTGGAGAGATTTTCAGCAAACCAATGCCCTTCCTTGATATGAGCTGAGGCTGAGAAAGATAGCTTTGAGTCCAGGATAATTCCTAAATGTCTATGTTCGTTTACTTTTTTAACAGGTATGTCGTTAAAAAGGATCACTGGATGGTCAATTTCAATTTTCTTCCTTGAAAATGTCAATTTAAAAGCTTGTTTTTGCGGGTCAGGATTAAATGACATTCTCCAAGCGTGAGCCCACTGACTTACCAAGTCCAAGTCATGGTTCATATCACTGGCTGCTGAATTTGAATCTTCTACCACTGTGAACAATGATGTATCATCAGCAAATAGTTTAACATTGCACTTCGAGTCTACAGCTAGATCATTTATGTACACATGGAATAACAAAGGTCCTAGAATAGAGCCCTGGGGAACCCCTGCCGAAATATCTCCCCAATTTGAACTCTGTCCATTCAATACAGTCCTCTGCTTTCGATCCTTGAGAAAACTTTGGATTAAAGAAAGAAGTTTTCCTGAGACACCACATCGTTTTAGTTTATGAATTAGACCGTCATGCCATACCCTATCAAATGCCTTAGAAATGTCAAGATAAACTGAGCGAACATCAAGAGGAGGATTACTGTCGAAAGCTTTGAATATCGTATCTGTTACTGAGAGTAACTGGTTGATTGTTGAGTCTGTTGATGCAGACAAGTGATATCTTTCTAGGGTCCCCGGGCGGTCACTCCATCGTACGGGGTTGTGCCATTCTTTAGGGTACCTTTTTTAATAATTTCCGGATTTATGGTTATGATTTTTGGTGAAAGATCATTTTAAGGGTATACTTTTGCACTTTCTTCAGATTTATGGGTATAATTTATCTGCTTTTCCCAGATTTGTGGGAATGCTTTTCAGAAATGTTTCTGGATTTATGGCTGGTACTGTTGGGATTTGAATGCCACAACCCCTCACTTAAATTACCCCATCGGGCTAGGGTCGCTTTTTGACGTTCAAGCCCCATACTGTTTGAATTTGTTAAAAAGAGCTCGATTTCTGAGAATTTTGAGCTGCAGGTTTAAAACTCTTATTGATAAACTGTTTAGCTCTTTTGTGAACTTTTCAAATGTTCTGTGTTTTAGGAAAACATGGGTAGAAAATCAGTACCCTCATACACAGAATAAAACAAAGTACTCAGATCTGCATTAGGCATTGTGTTATTGTGTAATACATTCCTGTTTGATATTTTGTTAACCAACGCGAACTTTTCCTCCTATAACAGCTTGAATCGGGCAACTTTTTTTGGGACACCCGGTATGTTAACTGTCTGACATACAATTGATACTTGTCACTTTTCTCTTTTTTTCAGTTCATACTCAACGATTCATTGGAGAGTTATCCATCATTGGAAGGGGACAGGTTTGTTTGTTTGTTTGCTTCCTTATGTTAATTCGATCTTTAAAGCTTTCAGTTCAAGCGGTCTGACCAAGTCGTTTAGGCGCAGTGGTTTGAATATTGTGGGATCTACTCTGGTTGGTTTGAACCCTGTTGTTATAACTACAAACCATAAGTCAACAGTCAACTCAGCCGTCCATTCTTCGGAGGTCGGTAAATGAGTAACCAGAGGCAACTCTAAGGGTACAAGCCGTTGTGCCGTAAACCCACATCCGCTGTGTATCTGCCATACACCCCGCTTTTGCTTACAAATTATTGCTGCTTGATTGCTTGCTTGCTTGCTTGTTTGCTTGCTTGCTTGCTTGCTTGCTTGCTTGCTTGCTTGATTGCTTGATTGCTTGCTTGCTTGCTTGCTTGCTTGATTGCTTGATTGAATGCCCATATCAGCTGCGTATCTGCCATACTCCCCGCTTTCGCTTACAAATCAATGCTGCTTGATTGCTTGCTTGCTTGCTTGCTTGATTGCTTGATTGCTTGATTGCCTTGCTTGTATTGCCACACACCCCGCTTTGCCAACAAATTAATGCTGCTTGATTGCTTGTTTGCTTGCTTGATTGCTTGATTGATTGATTGATTGATTGATTGCCTACATCAGCTGTGTATCTGCCACACACCCCGCTTTCGCCAACAAATTAATGCTGCTTGTTTGCTTGTTTGCTTGCTTGCTTGCTTGCTTGCTTGCTTGCTTGATTGCTTGATTGATTGCCCATATCAGCTGCGTATCTGCCATACTCCCCGCTTTCGCTTACAAATTAATGCTGCTTGATTGCTTGCTTGCTTGCTTGCTTGCTTGATTGCTTGATTGATTGATTGATTGATTGATTGATTGATTGATTGATTGCCTACATCAGCTGTGTATCTGCCACACACCCCGCTTTCGCCAACAAATTAATGCTTGCTTGCTTGCTTGCTTGCTTGATTGATTGATTGATTGATTGATTGCTTGCTTCTGCCACACACCCCGCTTGCTTGCTTGATTGATTGATTGATTGATTGATTGATTGATTGATTGATTGATTGCCTACATCAGCTGTGTATCTGCCACACACCCCGCTTTCGCCAACAAATTAATGCTTCTTGGTTGCTTGCTTGGGTGCTTGCTTTCTTGCTTGCTTGATTGATTGCTTGATTGCTTGTTTGCTTGCATGCTTGCATGTTTGCTTGCTTGTTTGCTTGCTTGTTTGCTTGCTTCTTGCTTGCTTGCTCACCAGGTGAAACTGTGAAAGAAAAATATCCTGTCTTCGCTATGGAATGCACTTCTAAATGACGTAGCTATTTCTATTATTACACCACTGATTTGCAGCCAACAAGCGATCTCAGCCTACATTCATACGATGCCAATGCCAGTTTTTTTAAATGGAGCAAGCTTGTTAACGAAAATGGCACAGACTGTGCCGGTAGAATTGAAGACTGAACTCTTGTCGGCGCAATTTGAAAACGGCATCACATGAACATTCGAAATGCATGAAGGCGGATCATTTCTTGATGATTGGGAAACGACACTGATTGACTCATTAGACCGATTTATTTGTCGTCAAAATCCAGCTTTGTTGTTGCGGAAGTTGCAAAGGGTTTGGTACCCTCAAAGCTCATGGTGTTTTTAAATTGGGTCGGTAGCATGTGAACGCACCTTCTTACTTCAAGATGGTACCTCGATTTTAACATTTATCATACTGAATATAAGATGAAAATCAAATGCTTTTCCCGATTTTTGCCCATGGCCAATGGCTGAAAACCTTCAAAGCTCCATTTCCACGGACCAATCAGACGGCGAATAAGTGAAGAAGAGAAAAGAAACCTGTGAAGATTTTGTTGAATTTTGCCTACAGTTTTAAACGGGAACAAGGATAGAAGACTCCTTGAAATTTCCCGATTTTTTTTAAGAAATCTACTCTCCAGATGTTGGGGGTATACCTGTTCAAATGCCCATTTAAATATATCACGGTCTCGAGGAGTTATTGCATCTCCAATAGACCATTTCGCAATTTTGAGAAACGGACTGAAGAGAGCGCGGCCTATTCTGACAGCCTTGGCAACACGTAGGAAATCTGGGGAATCCCATCTTCTGCAGTGGTAAGTGTACGACTTGCGGCTCGCTCGCATCCAAACTCGGGTTATTTTCGATTTATTTACAAGTATGGTAAGTGTTTTCACTGGATTATTTAGCCGTGTTGTCTGTCGTCCTTTTGCCCATTTGTGAATGTCGTTTGAGCCATTTTATTTCGGGTGTTTCAATTGACCTTGAGGTGGCTCAAGTTAGGACTCTTGAATCAAAGAATTAATCACGTTCACGAAAGGGCTTTGTGCATTGCACAGAAAGATTACGAACATGATTTTGGTTTTCTCCTGGAGCAAACAAATTCAGTGCCCATCTATATAAGAAACCTACAGTTGCTTATGACTGAGATTTTTAAAACAAAATTAGATCTAAGTCCAACTTTTATGAAGGATATTTTCACGCAGCGGAACACTGGCTACGACTTGAGGCATGGGACCGACGCGCTGCTTCCAAAAGTACGCACCACGTCCTTTGGAATCGAGTCTGTAGCTTTCCTTGGAAATAGAATGTGGCAGCTGCTACCACACGAGATAAAAGACTCCAGCACCCTTCAAATTTCAAAAAGCAAATAAGGTGCTGGAATGGTGATAAATGCAACTGTAGGCTTTGCAAAACATATGTACAACAGGTTGGGTTCATAACAGGATAGTTAGTGAAATTATTGTAATTATACATATACATATTATTTTTAGATTAGATTGTAAATTTTGTAAATAAGTAAGCCTTAATTAGCTGTAATTTTAGCTATGGTTTTGTTTCAGCCTACTTTGTAAATAAATTAACGATGATGATGATGATGATGATATTGATCTTGCATAATCTTCCTTGACTTCAATTGGTTTGGTTTGACCTGTAATTGCTTGTTAAATGTATCAAAACAGTACGCGATTTCGTTATGAATCTTTAGATGATTCCAAACAATGCTTTTCGTTTGCTCGCATAGCCGTAAGTGCGTTCAATTATCTAGTAAACAAGCCAAACTTCATCGTAGGTCGGCTTGACCTAAGCTGAGCAGTTTTTAAGTCGAGGTAAAATACCTGAAATAAAACGGCTCAAATTACACTCACAAATGGGTGGAGGAATGACAAGAAGGCTAAATGGTCCAGAGAAAACACTTACTATACTAAACAAGCATCGCATAGCTCTTGAAAGTTGAAAATAATCGAAAATAGCTCGAATTTGGAGACAGATGCGAGCAAGCCGTAAGGTGCACACTTACCACTGCAGAAGAGGGGATTCCCTAGAATGTTCTGTTGCCAAGGCTGTCAGAATGGGCTTCGCTCTCTCTAATCCCTTTCTCCGAATTGCTAAATGGTCTATTCTCATACAACCGTTGAGGTACTGCACCTTGAACAACATAAATTCTGGCCGAGAGACAAAAGTAATAACAATAATGATTGTTGTAAGAACGCCCATTAAATTCAAAAAATTTCCCTTTTTAATTGTTCTTGCTGTTGTTTTGCTTTATATTGAATTGGTTGGTCTTCTTTTTTCCATTTCCTAAATATATTACTTTGCAATTTTCTAGATCTGAAGTGATTGTCAGTTTTCCGTTGGAAAGCTCACATTTCAAAGCTCTACCTGAAGATCTACGAAATGGCGCGCTTGTTTACCTCCATCCTATTGTATTCAATGTAGGCATAAATGAGCATGCTACCATCGCAGAAAGGTACGTCCATGCTAGACATTTTCAATTTTCCCGTTTCGCTCTCTTCTCACATGAACCCTTCACTAGACTTTTTTTGTCAATCTAAAATTTTAAAAACAACAAGTTAATACAAGATTAGAACAAAAGGCGGTCTGAATCCACCATTCATGAAGGATATTTTCATGCAACGCAATATTAGGTACTGTCTAAGGCATGGTGATGATGCTCAACTGCCAAAAGTACGAACTACGTCCTTTGGAGTTGAGTCCATTACTTACCTTGGAAATGAACTGTGGCAGCATTTACCGCAAGAAGTAAAACAATCTAACAGCCTTCCTATGTTCAAAAAGCGAATTAGATGCTGGAATGGTGGAAGATGCAACTGTAGGCTTTGCAAAGTATATATCCCGCAAGTTGGGTTTCTAACATGATAGATTTTAACTCTGATTTGTCCTGTAATATATATTAATAGTTTTATTGTAAATTATGTATATTGTAAATAGTAGGCCTTAATTAGCTGTAATTTAGCTATTCATTGTTTTAGCCTATTTTAAATAGATGTTTAATAATAATAATTATAATGATAAGATACTGTGGCATTTTTTAGGAAGAAAAGACGCGCGTGTCACCATGATGCAATGACCAAGATTAAGTGGTTACGCTAAAGGGCTATGAGAGAAGCAAAGAGAGTGCGAAGGGGTGAATGGGGGGCAATCGTTGAGACCACGCCCTGTAGAACCTCAGAAAAAGCCCTATACGCGGAGGAGATTGATGCTGTTGTCAAAGGAATGCACTCGTGAACATTGTATCACACATCTCAGCAAACTATTATTCATATCATAGCGGTCAAAAAGTTCATGAATGAGGTAAGTTCAGGGAATACGTCAACTATCAGAGTCAGAAAGCAGGGAACTTAGCCAATGAAAAATCCGGAAAAGTTTAAGGTGCCCTGAACCAAAGTTACGCCACTGAAGTGAAGGTGAAGTTGCGGTTTTTAACGCTAAGCGCTGGGATCGCATAAGTAGAATAGGCCTGATCGAGTCCGCGACCCCTTGTGATGACGCTCAAGTGGTGGGGCTCTACCGGATATCGAACCCTGTCCGCCTGACTGTTCTGGCTGCAAAGTCAATGGATTACACCACTGCTCCACAACACCTTCCACTGCCGATAGATTGTTTAAAACAAGCCCTAGAGGTGATCAGCTGGCTATGGCTCATCGGCTGGCTACGTCTCTGTCTTTGTTTCACCTTACAAAACATACATGGGAACTTAACGAGCGTTTAATCCTTACCAGCATAGGTTCCATATCTTTAAAAAGGCTGGTGTAAAATTGAGTGACTTATTTCTTTGTACTGAATGACTTTAAAGAAACTTTTGCTATTTCTCTATAATTCTACCGTTGGACTTTTCTGAAATCTTTGATATTTTCAGAGTTGGAGTGTTTTTCTTCCTTTTTAGGAATTCAAGAAAAATTTTCAAAAAACTTAAAACCATCGTAATTTCTAAACCGTTTGACGCAATATGAGGTAATTTCGAAAAAAAACCATAGCTTATGAATACCTATAATATGGTATCAAGCAAAAGTCTGTCAATCATCTAGTTTATGATTTAGGAATTTGATAACGTCACACCCTCAAGTGAGCTGAAATTTAGAATACGCTGTAATTTTGAAAAATATTCAAAATTTTTGGAAAGTCCAACGGTAGAATTATAGATAAGTATCTAAAGTTCCTTGCAATCCATTCAATCAAAAGAAATAGGTCATTGAATTTTACACCCACAAATTATTGATTTCAGATATTTTTCTTCCTAATTTTTTAGGTTACTGGGGTGGGTCACCTAAAGTTAACGAACTTCTTTTGAAACCAGGAGTTTGCATTTTTTTTTATATATTGATAGGCCATATCACAGGGATCTTCCACTATTTTTCTTAAATGAAAGTGTTATTTTGCAGATGGACTTTTAAATTTCGTAGAGGAACAAACGAAACATTTATATGTTGAAAGATTGCAGAGATGTCGGTAGATGTTTAGAAGTAACTTTATTATGGATTTACCCCATCCATCAAAATTTGACCCAGCCCCTTTAATCGTTGCTTGAATTTTGCAGGTTTGGTGACATGTCAATACAAGACAACATGAATTGTGAAAATTTAAATCTACTCCACAGTTACTATGAGAAGTTCTCTTCCTATTTCCCAAAATGGCGTAAGTGCATTGTAATTCAGTTATGTAATAACATATTTTAAGATTTTTATGCAAGGAATGCTTGCCTGCCAGACCCGGAGCTGAAAAACGAGGTCAATTTCCGTCACTGTTTATATTAGATTTCACCCTACCTTTCTGGCCCGTGGCTGAGAGGCGAGATGAATTAAAGTCTCGCTTTCGTGAAATTAATTAACCAAAAAAGCAGCGAATAGACCAATTCACATCGTTCAATAGTGAGGAAGTTTCAAGATGTTAGCACTTCCGCCGGAGGAAAAATCACAACTTTTCTTTGCCTGCATTCACACTCGACTGATTTCTTTTAAAGGCATTGAGTCATGGTAAATAGCGATTCTCCGCTGGGGGTCTGTCTGCTTTCATGTGATCAATATGTTTTCATGTGATCAGAGATGAACTTCACAAATACGAGGCTACATCGGCTCCCGCTGGCTGTTTCGCCTGGCATCTCGTGGCGCGTGACCTATCTTTCGCATTTTTTAGACCTAACACTTTTTGTTAATCCCCACAAAAATTCCTTATTCAATTGAATCCCTTGTCCCTTAACACATTGCTGTCCTTTTATTGAGATAATCCTGAAAACTTTTATTATTCCTAGCCTCAGTTTATCAGTTGTCTTGTAACGCCATGAGAGACAGCCGTCAAATCCCTTTGTTTTCTTTGCTATGTGAAATTACACCTTGTTGACTTCAAAGGGAAACCACGATAATAAAGCTGTAAGAACATATTCAGGTGAGAATATCATGTGTGCAGTTTGAATTACAGCCAATTTGGCGTAAGCTATCATCATGACTCAGCGATTTTTGCAAATTGGGAGGAGAAATGCCTTTAAGAGAGGTGCTGGAGGAGAAACCTTCCCGAAAAGAAACCAGTCGAATCTGCACACAGGCTAAATTTTACTGGACTCTTCTCTTTCCATGTTGCAAATGAACAACATTTTCAGGTTCGCTAACGATCAACGAAAAACTAAGCCAGGCGTTTTAGAGGCTACTGCTCCCTTAATATATAAGCAATGATACATTTCAATATCTGATTGAATAGCTAACATGTTCAATTATTTTTAGAATTTTCCCTGTTTGCAATCAGTCACTCCGTTCAGATTTTACAAGGGATTTTCTGAAAAAGGTCCCTTCGAGAAACCTTTAAAAACGTGCTAAAATCATGAGCAAGTTTCCCTAATATGTTTACCTTAAAGCAATGACTTGAACTCGATTTAGCACGTGCTGTCCTCTTGGGGGAATTAAAAATTCTTCCCCCTTGTATGAATAACTTATTCAGGGGGATTCCATTCTCTCAAGACACAATACGTCTATGCATGCAAGTGTCATTATTGCTAGGAAGGAAAACAAGGAAATTTTGCTCGTCGTTTTCATTCGTATCTGCAGATTTTCGTAAGGGTCTTTCTGCCGGAAATCTCCCATATCGACGGGAAGGAATTACCGATTAAAGCCGAGTAAATTACTGAACCCAACTGGACATATTGGGAATAAAACAAGACAATTTTCAATATTATTGCTTTGATATTGAGGGAGCAGCATTTTTTCAAACGCATGGACCTTTTTATTGACTCTTCCAGTAATAACCAAAAAATCTTTGCTGGAAGGACGAAAATTAGTCTATCAGGTAGTTGCAGTGGTCAATATACCATGGAAATGATTACTGTTAACTTTATGGTTCAGGATTTTACACAAAAATACGATTAGACTGTGAATTTGAAGGATTTAAAGTTTGGATTTTCAAAGATTTGCAGTAGCTGAATGCTGAATTTGAAAGGAAGACATTTTGGTAATTGTTATGCTTTACTCTTACAGAGGGTACAAGGTCAGAATCATTTACATCTCTTGCAATGTTAATGGCTCATTTACAAGTTGTGGTAAACTCGAAAAAAAGCAAGAATATCGAAATATTCCATCTCAGTGAAGAGGTAAATTTATGTGACTAGTTCATATTTTGGCTGAAATGAAACATTTCAATCTTGAATTTGATACACATGAATTTTTCAGATATGCAAATTATCAAATTCTGATCGCAAGAAGTATTTTCAAGCTTTATAATTATACCCCCCCCCCCCTTCACTTTGATATTCGAGTTTGCAGATCACTGAAGAAAGCGAGAAGCAACTTGCTACTAGTGCCTGCATACGAGAAACTCAACATTTTGAATCAGGCGGTTTGGTTCTTACATGTAAGAAAATATCTTCACAAGAGGGTCGCAGATTTCTTTCATATACAATAAGAAGTTACCCTTTCATATGCCATGCTTTCCTCTGTTAAAGAGGCTGTACAGGATTTTGTAAGCAATCGGAAAGGACGGGACAACCCGCGCACGTGACTAAAGCCTTGGGTTTTTAATGGCGGCCAGGTTCATCGCAGCTTCTACGTAAAATGTTTTCTTGCCTGTTTATGAAATGTCATGGAACTCTTGATATCCATTAAAACGTTCAAATATTCGGCGTTATGAAAATAGAGCGAATCCACCACCAAAGCTTCGATCACCAAGATTGTCGCAGATACTTTGGATTACTATCCTCTGTGCAAAATCGCCAATAGCTATGTTGTGTTTAGCTTAAACGCATTCGATGATTTGACACGCAGAGCCACGCAGAGAAGACAGGTTGTACAGCTTCTTTAAATAGTATTGTTTGAATTCTTGAGCCATACTGAATACTTTCAAAGGTGTAAAATGTTCAAGGTCAGATTTGTAAATAATGATGCATCACTTCATGTGTTTTGATATTAAATATGAACTACTGAAAAACAACCTTCATATTGCGATAAATCCTTTTTCGTAATTTTAACGATTTTTAAGAAATTACAAAAAACAGGCTGTCTGGTTTCTTATAAAGGAGAAAATATTTCTTATGAAGGCAGGCTACAGTTCTTATGTGTCCGTTTCCTATATGCAGGGACCTGCTGAATAATCTTTTCATCTGTTCCAGACATGTAATCAACAAAATGAATTATCATTTGGGAAAATACTGATCCCTGTGTTTGTCATTTTCTTCCGATATTTAAACTCAAGAAGACATTTCAAAGTGTGAAAGATTTCAACTCCATTGCATTATTAATGCTATAACTTAATTTTGACTATTTACCGAAATTCAAAATGCATCAGGTAGCTTTCAAATGAAGAATTTCTCGCAAACTGGCTCACATTGACTTTGACTAAAACTGCAAATGTGTGCTTGAATTCAATTCAATTTTCAACATAAGAATGGTGCCGTAATTTTTCTTGTCAAGCTTTGTCATTGCTTTCTCATAGAAACGAACCTCTAAAATATAAATATTCTCTTCAATCAATGCTTGGCACCAAAAAAAGACCGTTTTGTTTAGAAAACAATAAATAGGATCTTTAGACTATTGTTGAGCATATCGAAGAATATGATTTTTGGCCAAGAGCATAGGGTTCAAATCTTTTAAATCTTTAAAAGGGTGGGTGTAAAATTATATGGCATATTTCTTTGAATTGGATGGCTTGAAAGGAACTTATGTTACTTTTGCTTCAACTCTGCCGTGGAAATTGTTTGATATCTTGATATTTTTCAAAATGGCAGCAATTTAACTATTTTTGAAAAATATCATGGAAAATTTTGAAAAAATTTAAATCATCGTAAATCCTAAACTAAGAGAGGAAACATTATATAACCTTAAAGAAAACCATAGTTTATGAAGGCCTACAACATGGTGGCAAGCAGAAATTTGCAGCTCTTCTAGTTTAGGATTTAGAAATTTGATGACGCCATAGCCTCAAATTTAATAAATGCTGCCATCTTGGAACTAAGGAAGATTTCAATAAATTGCCACGGTAGATTTACAGCAAAAATCTCCACTTAGAGAATCGTTACAAATGTTTACAAATTGATACTTTGCTTTTGCAGTACAATTTTTTAAACAATTGATACATTTTTGACTCACCCAGTGAAAAACAATCTTTTTGGTCATCTCGAAAACATTCCTGATTTAAACATTTCGGGTGTGGACTCAAAATCGCTTTGTAATCTGCTCCTTTTTGGAAATTCTGATTTAGACGTGAAGGCGAATACAATGATTATGGTGGAAACGATTCGCTTTATCGAAAACACGAAACGAATGTAGCTTAATGATTAATTGTTGGAAAGCAGCAGCTTGTGTTTTATGTCCCTTATGTGTTGTATTTTGTTTTCCTTAACCGTTTTCATATTTGTGTGTTGTTAATTCTAAGAAATATTGTAAGTGCCAGTCATTGTGGAAACTTGATGACCTTGTGTCTTTTTCCGCTATGATTGGCACAGTTGAATTGTAGTTTATAGTTTTTAAGATTTGATAGAAGAAAAAATAACGATTTTCTATTTTTTGCCCCAAAATAGAGTATTGCCCAATTATAGCATTTCAAATATTTATGATTGCATGTTATCTTTCTTTTCATTCTTCAACCGTAGATATGTAGGCGAATGAATGGTATTAGACTTACGTCTTGTAAGAGTGCAAAAGACCGAACAGCAATGGCAGTGACACTTGAAGCTGCAAGAATCCTTAAAAAAGAACATCGATTACCGCCTGAACTATTCCTGAGAATGCTGAGCACAATGAGAAGGTAATTCTTTCTTCTGTCATTTCGTTACGACGCGTATGCGCAGGTGCTTTATATTTCAGTAGAATCGCGATCTGCAAAAACCTTCACAAGTTTTCAACAAACCGCAGAACTGTGTGTCAAGTCAATTTAAAGAGCAGAAGTTAATGAATAACGAGTGATCAAAATGTTTCATCTTGAGAGCATAGGTTCCAAATCTTTAAAAAGGCTGGTGTAAAATTGAGTGAACTATTTCTTTGAACTGAATGACTTCAAAGAAACTTTAGCTATTTCTCTATAATTCTACCGTTAGACTTTTCTGAAATCTTCAATATTTTCAGAATTAGAGTGTTTTTCTTCTTTTTAAGAATTAAAGAAAAAATTTTCAAAAAACTTAAAACCATCGTAATTTCTAAAAATTTTACGCAACATGAAGTAATTTTGAAGAAAACCATAGTTTATGAATGCCTACAATATGGTATCAAGCAAAAGTCTGTCACTCATCTGGTTTATGATTTAGAAATTTGATGACGTCACATCCTCAAATAAGTTTAAATGTAAGATACGCTGTAATTTCGAAAAATATTCAAAATTTCTGGAAAGTCAAAGGGTAGAGTTATAGATAGGAGATAAGTATCTAAAGTTTCTTTCAAGCCATTCAATCAGAAGAAATAGGTCATTGAATTGTACATCCACCTTTTTACGCCGAGTTAAAGATTTGGAACCTATGCTCATCTTGAGAAACTTTGTTGTTTTTAGAAACCAGAGGGTTGGTTGGAAATTAGCCTGCATGCAGACTTGACTGACTGGTTTACGAAATCGAATTGAATTGAATGGAAAATTGAAAATTCAGTCATGAATTTTCAATTTTCCATTCAATTCAATTCGATTTCGTAAACCAGGCGAGTCTGCACGCAGGCTAGTTGAATAAGTATTCTCAAACTCTCAACTTGTTTATCAGTCCAAAACAAATAACATCTTCCGAAAGAAAGCAGCTGATAAATCGCATGAGCACTTGGGAAGTCAAAACAATTTAGAATTCTAAAAGGAAATTTGGAGGTCGTAGAAAAGCATTAATTACTAGATAAGGCACGGCGTAGTCAATAATAGCTCAGAATTTCAACTAAATTTTCGACCGAAAAGGGAAAGCTATAGTGGCAGAAACCTGTTACACAGTTTCTCGACTGTGTCAGATTATGGCTGAAAACTTTCTCTGGGTCACCAAGTGGAATAATAAACAACATAGTTGATAATGAAATGACCTGACATATAAATCGGGTGAGTTTGAAAAGTGTTTAGACTTAAAGGTGGCCTGAAGTGAAAATTTTTATTGATGCAAATGAATAGCACTGTTGAATGATAAGAAATCTTCTTTAAATTTTTTTGTTTACATTTCGTTTCAAGTAATCCACTGGTCTTAAGTATCAGTGGATGACTCATTTTGTTTGCAAATTACTAGGGCACTATATGAAAATATAGCTGTATCTGATCTTTAAAAGGATACAGTTGCAAGGAACTTTGCAGCTAAGCTACATATATAGAATATAAATGATATTCTGAATTAAGATCATATTTAGAAAAGCATGTTGATTGTAAAATGTGTAACTCAACTGAGAGTAGGTTTAAGTCCTCTGCGAGAACACAGGTTCAGACACAACATCCTTGATACCACCGATCCAATGTGTCTAACAAATGACGGTATTGAAACTACCACCCATTTTATGCTGCTCTGCCAAGAATACGCTATCCACAGAACTGTGCTCCTTGACAGAGTAACATCAATTTGTGCATAAGAACATTCTCTTGCCAACCATCATTTACTTTAATTCTACAAGCAGATTTGATTAAGCTGCACCCCTTTTCCTCTGTCTTCTTTGTTTGTGTCCTTCGTGTAACATGTGATCTTTGTGTGCCGGAGTTATTCCAATAGGGATCACACGATATATATCAGCCCGCCTTGTCCTATACAGCGCCAAAATTTTATAAGCGCCCCTGGCGGCATCTGAATATCCCTTACCAAAGGGATTTATTTCATAAGTAGGCACTAAGGGTTCCAATTGGAATAGAAACGGCTTCTGTGTTTTGTTAGATAGTCGGTGTTTGTTTGTTTATCGTTGCTTGTTGGCTGCAGGAGAGATGTGCTTGATCACACCTCTTGTGGTATAGTCGTGTAAATCGTCTTGTGAATCATCTCGTATTATATTGTAATCGTATTGTTAATGAAATTTGTGTTGTATCAATTAGAAGTTTCTTGTAAATTTGGAAAAAATTGTATTAGCTTTACTTCGTTGTTGTTAGCTCATCTTGTAGTTTTGTAACTTTTTCACTGATATACAGGGTGTCCCAAAAACATGTGCGCCGTTTGAATGGCTACTGTGGAGGAGCCAAAAATCAAACTTTCCTGTTTTTCAGATTTATGAATAGAAGAGATCTCAACTTAGAGTTTGGCACCGAGTTTGTGTAAATCTGACAAGTGGTTGCTGATGTATTGAGAAAGAAAGTCACAATCACTGGTTGCTTCAAAACCAGAGGATTTTATCTCCGTACTTAACCTTATAACTTGAATTTTAACATTAAATGAACTTAAACTTTACAGTTATGCCAGGAAACGCATTTGGGAGTAATTAATGACCATATAGCTCAAGAATATTGACCAAGCAGCATGCTGAACACAATATTGTTGGTTTAAAACGACTTCATCACTTTTGAGAAGCAAAATATCTGATGGACGCATGCCATGGCCTGCAGCACTCGTGTTGCACATTACCATTCCTAGCAACCCTAGATATGTCCAATATTCTTGGTTGTCAAAAATTCAATGTATGACTATCTGTCTCACTTATGAACATCAAAAAACAGGGCTAGGTATATTTTTTTCAATCAATTTCGTTGATTTCAATGCAATGGGGAATAATGAATCCTTTGGTTTTTAGGCAGCCAATAATTTTGGCTTTCTTGCTCCATAAATCAGCGACTAGTGATCAGATTTGCTCAAACTCGGTGTCAACC
Organism: Aurelia coerulea; assembly: GCA_039566865.1. Lineage (NCBI taxonomy): Eukaryota > Metazoa > Cnidaria > Scyphozoa > Semaeostomeae > Ulmaridae > Aurelia > Aurelia coerulea. Next base: position 21,282,730 of record CM076943.1, read on the forward strand.
TTTAATTTGAAGTATCTTCTGTTAAGAATCTTAAAAACAGAAAAATTGGATTTATGACTGCCCGCAGAAGCCACTCCAACAGCGCACATGTTTTTTGGGACACTCTGTATAAAAAAAGTGTTTTTGATTAGATTTCTCTTTTGAAGCATAGTCAACCTCGTATACTGTCTTTACTTTCTGAAAACAAAATGATGTCATTAGCCAATCCTGCAAAATAGTGGATAACTCAAAAATGAAACAAAGTATCAAAGAATTTTTAGCGGAAGCTTCTGTCACTCAACAGTGCTATTACAAATTTCGCTGTAGATCACCTTAACCCTATCTGACCTGGGTTTTTTGAAACACTCAATGCCTGGGGGGGGCAAATTCCGCCCCATCCCCCTGTTTTTCTCTGTTTTCATAAGAGATATGGCAGCCAAACTTGGCACAAAGGTAGTTCATTATGTAAACAATGAAAAAATTTGAAATCATAATCCAATTAGCGATGTTGTTGTTGTTGCTAGAGCATGATGATCATTATGATGTCATATGACGTCATATAAATGAAAGCTTGCTAAAAGGTCATGAAATTTTATTATTCATAAAGAAATGAAAGATTTAGATCAAAATATATATAAATTCTTAATTTAGACTTAATTGGACCAATTATACATGATTAAGAGAGATACAAAGTATGTTTTTCACAGAGTGCAGTATGAAAAATTGGTAACCATGGAGACAAGGCTAAAAATATAATGTCCAAATTGTTGCAATTTTATTGCTCTATGATACAAAGTTAAACTATCAGAGGCCTGCTGCATGTGTGGAAAACGGTGTAAACAAAAATGTACTAGGGGCGGATTAGGGTTAAATGAGTCTGTATCCTGTGGTTTTCCAAGTTTTGTCAGATTGTTACCGGGTGATCCATTGACAATTGTAACTTTTAGAAAGCCATCAAAATAACAAGGACAGATTTTGTTACACAATAGCATGCGTTGCTTTTTTTCACACCTGAATTCAAAGCGATTAGCGATCGCAGACAAAGGATATCCTCTCAACCAGTACTTCAAAGCAAACAAAGCCGTAAAAGTTTCTCTGAAACCCAGGTAGCTAGCGCGCTCGTTGTGCATTCCAGAAATAAGACATGACCATATATCAAAGGAAGAAGGGTATATCCACAAATCTACCTCGGTCATTTTATTTGTTTGCTTCAGAAGCCGATTGGGAGGCGATTCAATTCTCATATTTTGTCAGGTGTAATTAAAACACTTACTGCTCAGCTTCTCAAGCAAACGAATAAATTGCCCAGGCAGATGTGTAGATATATCCTTCCTCTTTCGACATATACTCATGTTTGCTCTTGAGCACAATTTCTGGAATGCACAACGAGCGAGCTAGCTACTTGGGTTCAGAGAAAATTTTGTGGCTCTGCTTGTTTTGTTAGGTTTTACGATCCACCTTAACCGTAAAACCTAACCTAACCGTAAAACCTAAGGTGGATCTGCACTTAAGGTCGCTCGCTACCGAAAATTTCAAAATGATGAAACAACGATAAGGTGGCTCATTACCAAGTAAAAATAGGTAATAACAAACAAAAAACAATTGGCTAAGGTGGCTCGCTACCAATAAAACGTCAAGGTGGCTCGCTACCAAAAACTTTCACACACTTGGTGTCCTATCGCCCATGCACTTACGTGTATTCATGTATTCATGTATTTTGTCCTCTTTGGAGAATGAAATCCCCCTGAATAGGTTATTAATAGGATATTGTATTGACAGGGGGAAGACTTGTTCATCCTCCCAAGAGAGTAGCACGTGCTAAAGCGTGCAGAAGTCATTGCTGTAAGGCCAGTGTAAGGTAGAAATGCTAGGAAAATTTGTTCGTGATTTTGGGCACGTTTTGAATGTTTTTTGAAGAGGCTTTCTCGAGAAAATCCCTCATAATTTCAGGACGGAGTGGCCGAGTTCAGACAGGTAAACTTTAAAATGCGTTTGAACATGTCTACCATTAAACTATATATTTGCCGCTATCATCGTCTTGATATGCAGGGAGCTGTGCCCTTTCACATTGGAATTCTTTTTATTGGCTCACCCCGTAGGCAAAGAGCACAGGGAAGCAAGGGACTTTGGTATTCAATCTAGGTAGTCATTAGACTAGCTACACTAGTCCCTCGATTTCGCTGTTGTTGTTGTTGCTGATAGCAGTTCTAAGGAGCATACAGAGATTGTGCAGCCAGTCTAGGTAGTCCTAGCACTGGTAAAAATTGTATCCGTACCGCTAAAATGCACGGCTAGGCTGCTGGATTGGCTGTGATAAAACTAGTCAATTAAGCTACTCAGGGCCAATTTTTCGGTATGCATACCGAATGTTTATCCTTGCTATGCCAATCACTTCTATAATATAATACCACCATACCAAGTCCATGTTCGTAAAGTCTCCTGTTCGCCGAGTCCCGTTCCTCTATTCTTTTGTTCTTTTGTTTGTAAGTAGCTTTTCGTAAAACACCCGTTAGCTATTCTACAAAAGAGCCTGGATTGAGCGTCTTTCTTATACATTTCAAATGCGACTTTCGATTGAGTGGCGATAAAGCTTCTATCACTATTGCGTACATTCGAAAATTCCATTTGCAAAATATCGTTCAATTCTAATTCTTTTCTGAATAGCTAGGGGGCTTCTTATATATTTAGTTGTATTTTAGTTTATCTCCTTCATGTGATGACCCTGGGGTAATCATGATCTTTTGCTCCCCTTGGTATCGTTTCTGTAGTATTGTATGGTAGCTCGTTTGTAATCTTAGGTAATTCGTAAATTGTAAATTTTTAACATTGAATTTATAGAAAAAAAAAAACTTCTATAATGTAAATTTGGTTTGATACACCCAGTACAGTGCTGTTTTTGCGAAGCTATTGCTACCTGAAAGACAATGACAGTAACACAACATCACTTTCTTTTTGTAGCCAAGGAACTCGACTGGTCAATTCTATGAAGAACGTTGGCATTCCAAAGTATGCTTTTAATCGAATGCAGGTTAGAGCGTATCCTGCCATCTACAGGGCACCAGAAGGAACATATGGAAAGAGCATTCCAAATTGAGAGGCTTTCGTCTTTCTTCCGTGGTAACGATCAAGATTTTTTTTTATTCATCAATCTAAAATTTTACAATAACAGAACATGGTTACAGGACGATACCACTAGGAGAATGAGAATAGATTAAGATTTATACGTGCGTGTAATTGATCTATCTTAACTGAGAAGGAAATCAGTCTTAGACTATGGAACAAGACACCAAGATGTCACAAAATGATATATCTGCAATTGACGAAATGTGCCATCATCTATTGCTACTCATAAAGCGGGCATAACCACTTTGGTAGATCACGAATGACGGGCGCAAATTCAAGCCACTGAGCTGCAAACGAGGGGCATTTCACTCCCAAAAAATCTGGTACGCCTTCGGTCAAACTCCTTTTGTTGTGAAGAAAAATTCATCAAAAATCCGTAAAAATCCTTTTGTTTTGAAAAAATCTCGTACTCTTTTTTGAATGAGTGAAATGCCCCTTGGCTGCAAATGGCAGTAATGCGCGCAAAAAACGGTTGCAGCCCAACACGGTTTGAAAGGAAACTTTTCCAAAGCAAGAAAAAAGTTTCTTCGCGTTCGCATTACGAAATTGTAATTGCAAATGTTTCGACCTCGGTAAACATCTCATACTGTATTGTTCTCGTTAAGTATGAGTAATGATAGTAATAACGTTGCTTCTTCTGGGCATTAGGCTAATTTTGCTGTCCTCAGTTTAATTTTACTACCCTCGGTTGCTGCCCTCAGCATAAAGAGGCTGCTTCATAATCGTATCACCTGGCACTGTCATTCAGCCTTGTTTGTTTACTTTGTGCTATCATCGAGCTCGATTGCAAGTGAATTTAATCAAATGTTTTAGCCCTCTTTGAAGGATTTTGAGATAAAGCATTTCTATAAAATCCCCTTGTAATTTGAGTGCAATACAATTGATTTTAACAAACTAAATCTTTCTCCCTAAGTTGATGTGTTAACTACGCAATGGTATTGTCAGTTTTGCAGGAATCATAAATATGGTGTTAGAGCTACAGGCCTTTTTATATTATTTTGATTTATACGGTTTTTAAAATATGGTAGATTGATATGACCAATTTAGTGAAATAAACTTCTGCATCTAAAGTAGTCTTTTTGTTAAAAATTGTTTAGCAATTCTTTGTAATATATGTGTAATACAATACAACAATAACGTTAGTTTTTAGGGTATTGGGCTAATTCATTGCCTGAGGTTTAGATTTGAAGGCCGAATGTTGCTATTTGCGCCCGATGCGAAGAGGAGGGTGAAAATAGCAGCCATATGGGACGAAATTGCTAGCAAATTTGACCAAGGATTGTTAGGCCTGTTTGGATGGATTTTGGGATCGAAAATTTTTATAAAATCGCTTGTATTTTGAGACCGATGTAGCCAATGTTTATGTCTTGTTCAATTCCTGCCCTGGCCATCCCCCCCCCCGGGACACCCCCGGGCATTTGCACAAAAAAATTTCCCGGCCCCGCGGGCATTTGACCCTTCATTTTTCCCCGCCCCCCGGGCATTTGAGTAGCATTTGGCAAGAACGAGAGCTTTTCCTTATACAGTAACTGGGAATATAGCATTTTTCCAGTGCCCGGCCCCCGGGCATTTGACCATCAATTTTCCCTGTTCCACGGGCATTTGAGCAAGGAATTTTTGTTGACCCCCGGGCTGCCCGGGGGGGATGGTCAGGGTAGGAATTGAACGAAACATTACAAACTCAACGTTTTTCATATCTAAGCTGATATGTTAGCAGCATAGGTTGCAAATCTTTAAAAACATTGGTGTAAAATTTAAGGACCTATTTCTTTGAACTGAATGGCTTCAACGAAACTTCAGCTGTTTTGCTATAATGTTGCCCTTGGACTTTTCAGAAATCAGCGATATTTCCAGATTTAGAGTGTTTTTCTTCCTTTTCAAGAACTCAAGAAAATTTTTCAAAAAAGCTTGAAACCATTGTAGTTTCTAAACTGTTAGACGCAACATGAAATAATTTCGAAGAAAACCATAGTTTATGGATGCTTACAATGTTTAGAAATTTGATGACGTCCTCAAATGAGTTAGAATATCAAATACGCTGAAATTTCGAAAACTATTCAAAATTTCTTAAAAGTACAACGGTAGAATTATAGATAAGTATCTAAAGTTTCTTTCAAGCCATTCAACAAGAAGAAATAGGTCATAGAATTTTACACCCACTAATTATGCTGATTTAAAGATTTGGAACCTATTCTTATGTTAGAGGTAATGTGGCCATGTAAGTACAGCTGCGTATACACTCTTATCAAAATTTGCGGACGTAATGCTGACGAAGAGCCTCGAAGAGTGCACTGTGGTTGGTAGAATTTAACTGATCACATGCAAAACTAGAATTTAAATTTCACAACGAGGCTGCCTGCTGTGAGACTGCGGGTTCTGCTCTGGAATCGCAACCGCAAGTAAGTCATCAGTCTGCTTATATTAGACATGGCTATTTTTTTATTATTACGGTTAAATGATCACATGAAATATCACGTGAAAATAGCAAAGTCGCTGTACTTACATGGACACATTACCTTCAGCTAAACAAGCATTTTAAGTTGATAGGAATCTGATAAATCGTTTGACAAATATAGCCTTTCAAACGCCCATACATTTTATTTTATTTTTTACTAACCTGGTACTGTGCCCAGAAACTAGGTACACGATAACGTTTTAGTTAGGGATTTGCATATCTCATTAAATCATTGTCGAGCAGACATCTCTCAAAGAGCAAATTCTTGAATATTGAGCAGTTTATGAGTTTCAAGCTCAGAACTTGAGGTTTTATCCCATAGAACCTGCACAAACATAAAACTTCTCTTAGATATTCTACGAATCACTCCACTGTAGTTCTAGAATTTAAATTTGTTTATTTCTTACTTATAACTTGTGTAGTTTCAAATTTGGTTAATGTCATACGTGGTAACAGTTAATTTTCTAAGGATCTCCATGGACGATAATCTACAGTAATAGACAATATACAGCAGAACTAAAAATTTTCAGTTGTGAGCCACCTTACTAGACTCACGAAATAGTCCCAGTTATCGCAACAACAACAGCAATAGCAATGACAACAACAACAACAATATATACTTTTTGCTCAAACTGGGACTTATGGACTTTCACATCAAAAAGTGGGACGAAAATAAACAATGGGCGCACAGATTTTTCTGTGCCCTTGGAAACGAGGTTAATGGCCTCTTTTCGGTAGTTGGAGAATTTCAGGAGCCGTGCGTGTTGGCGTGCACTATTGCTAGATGAAGATTGCCTTCAAAATGAAGAAATTCTTGTTAAAACTGAAAGGTTAATTAATTCTTACATTAAAGAAACATTCATGCGAATACTTGTGGCTTTTGTTTATTGCTAACGTCACTCAAAACTTGAATTTTGAGGCGTTTTATTATCTGATGATTGAGCTGACAATTTAGGCCCACCGCCATTGCTCACCTTATCGTACAGCGTTGCTATGGTTTCCATATCGGACATGAAATCGAGGGAAACAATTTCGTCCTAATTTTCAATGTGAAAGTCCATGAGTCGTAGTTATAGCGTCCATCAGCCTATCAATAGCAATAACTACGAACTTGCAATCAGTCTACCACCTTACGTGCAGACCACTTTCACTGCTGAAAGATTGTAAAGTCCAGGACAAGCGATAAGGTGGCTAACTACGACGTAAAAACAAATTCAAAACACACACACAAAATAGTTCTGTTCAGTTCTGTTTAAAGTCACACTCTGATGACGACACAAGTCAGAAAGGCCTCAGTGTGCTAAATCTTCTCGTTTTTTTTTTGCATCCGAATCTCTTTAGAATTTATCATTATAGGAATAAAGTCCATATAAATAGCTGAGCGTTAACGCTATGCTGACAAACTGCTGACGGCCCTTTGTTATCGCACAATTGTGCTAAAGTCATTAGTAGTGGAGACCAAAGACTTCTTAATAATGCAAGGATTAAGGATAATGCAAGGATTAAGAAGTCTTTGGTCTCCACTACTAATGACTTTAGCACAATTGTGCGATAACAAAAGGCCGTCAGCATTTTGTCAGCATAACGTTAACGCTCAGCTATTTATATGGACTCAATTCCTTTAAGTGTCTTACCTACCAAAGCACACAAAATAATAGGTTAAGGTGGCTTGCTGGTGATGAATTTCCACATTGATACACATTTGGTGTCCTATCGCTCATGGCGTGAATGGTATAGTCGCTAATGAACACGTCAAACATGAACATGCTGATAACATGTGTAACGCCTTCGTAAGAAAGTAAAGAGGGAAACAGTAGGTGCTTTCATACTGCTATTGCTCATGTCTATAGAACACAGAATGAAGCACATCCTACATGCCATCGCTTCTGTAAACAAGTGTGTGAATGTCTCTGCTTTCATACAATGACCTACCTATTGCGCATGACCCACCCACTGCTACCCATTGCTACCCATTGCTCATGTCTATAGAATACAGAATGAAGCACATGCTACACATAGCTTTAATAGTCCATGCGATCGCTTTTGTAAACAAGTGTGTGAATGTCTCTGCTTTCATACAATGACCTACCTATTGCTCATGACCTACCCATTGCTCATGTCTATAGAATACAGAATGAAGCACATCCTACATAAAGCTTTAAAAGTCCATGCGATCGCTCGTGTAAAAAGTGTGTGAATGTCTCTACTTTCATAATAATCCATTCGATCTGGTGTGATCGAATGTGTGGAAAATCTTCCAGCTTGCATGTTTACAATTATCTGCAATCTGCATGGCTTAAAAACGACTGGTTGAAATCGGAAAAAATACAGCGATTAATGAGATTTTTTCGCAATTTATGCAGGAAATTTCAAAACATGTATACAACGTGTAACTACAAAATAAGACAGGTCCCATCGTAATATAACCTTGTCCCTCAAGCCTTAAAGTAATTTTAAAAACTATGATTTTGCAAATTTTCTGATAATTCACAGATCTTTTTGTTTTGAAGGCCATGTTCTTACGAAAGCTATGCCAGCGGCTTCTCGGTAGCTTCATGTTCAAAGTTCAAAGTAACAGGGGGTTGTCCTTTGCTTTGTTTCTCGTTTCTTTCAGAGGAAACCAAATGGGATTTCATTCCTTCACCTTGATTTGAAGCTTCTTTGCACATCCAGTAAGTCAAGGAGGGATCTCTTATTTCAGTGTGGGGTAAGTGGCCGGGCGGCTTGTACAGTTTCTGTCAGGTGACTGAAATAAAGCTCGATCGAGTGAGGTCAAACTCCGGATGGGTGACCTTTCGGAGGCCTGACCTCGCAACTCACCTCGTCGTCCTTCGGAAAGGACGTTAAACTAGGGGTCCCATGCCTGAATGCAGTATGCATAGCGGGCTTAAATTGGCTTCAAGTAGCTAGAAATACTTTCAGCCACTTCAAAATAAATTGCCGAAAAAAGTGTGCGTTATTCTCTTGGAATCTCCGCATGAATCAAGTCGTTTCGTTTCGATTAGTGGACCGAACTGTCAGCACTCTCTTGCAGCTGGGACGCAAATATAATTAGTCGAAAGCTCGTTTCAACTAGCAGGATTATATGATTTTACCTCCAGGATGGCTGGTCTTTTTGCTGTGATTCTTGGCAAAGCGGCACCAGACATGACTTTGGCAATGCCGCCTTCCTTGTTGGTTTGCGCTGCACCGCAGCTGCAAATCTTTAAAATGGGCTCGGGAACGAACGTTGATATGGCGCGCATAACTGAACATACAGTGAAAAATTGATGGTTTCCGCCTATTATATTCCTGGAAAGCAGACTCATGTTTACTCGGAAAGCAGACTCATGTTTACTCGGAAAGCAGACTCATGTTTACTGCGTTCAAGGTTCACATCAATGGAAGTCGTCATCCGTTGTTGTCCACTCACGGTGTAATATTTTCTGCGCACGCAGAAGGAACAAAGGATAACCCTTTTATTGGCTGTTGCTAACAACGTTTCAGAGGGTACTTTGTTACTTGAAGAAAGACATTGTTGGGGTGCAGAGAGCAGGCAGGGAAGATGATGATTGATCGTCGAAGAAATGACATTTTGCAACAAGGCAACAAGGCTTGATCTCCTGACTGGCTCTAGTGATACCATCCCTGCAAAGATAGTCACAATTTCACAAGGGGGGGGGGTCATGTACTGGGACAGAACTGGACAAGGAGGATGCTAATTTTGTAAGTTTTACAGTGTTAAAGCCGTGAAACCAATGTTGAGAGGTCTTACATCAGCCAAGACGGAGGACCATGCATGGAAGGACCTACAGTCATTTTCTTACGTGCAGTTTATGTTGTCACGCGTTCCCATTTTTTAGAGTACAATAAAGCGGATGAAAACTCGAACCCAAACTCGTTCTTTTTCTCAAAAACGTAGAAGGTAAAGGTTTATTCCCCCGTTTATTTTCTGTCGATCTTTGTAGGCCTTTATTTTCCTATCTCCAAACCCTCATCGTCAACAACCACGGGCAACAGGAAGATCAACTGTTGGCCTATCTTAGTTTTTGTCCGTTATGGCCTAATGCCCAAAAATCGACAACCTTTGCAACATACCTCCAGTCCTTTACTGACTAAAGCGTGCTTAGCATAAGCACCATGTTTGTTCTTCTTAGGATATTTATTTTCTTAGTTAAGTATTGTGTTTGTAAGCCTAATGGATTTTTTGTATAAAGAATTTTTTTAAATGAAAACTGTCAAGTCACACTGCAAGTGATCCAGCAACCCGCCATAACTCGTTTCGTTAGGCCTTACATTTTAAAATGCGAATGTTATTGATTTCTGGGCATTACGCCAAAGCTAAGATTGGCCTACAGTTGATCTTCCCGTTGCCTGTGCAACAACATCCCAGATTCGATTATCGTCAATGCAATAAATTCTGTCAACAGGACAAGCATAAGAAGCGGACTAAAGATCAAGAATCCGGGTCAAGGACCGGGTTGGAAGGTATGCCGAGAACATCAAAATTAGCAGACGAGAGCGCAAATCTTCAGATAGCAATATCTCTTGCCTTCATTATGCTCTGCTTGATCAGCCTTTCCAGGCAATCGCTTTTCTTTGGGGTGATTTGTTAAACATAAACAAACAATCGCAAAGCATGCCAATCAACGGTCGCTCTTAAACACAACCTTTGTTTTTATCAATACAGGGATATATTCTAGGGTCTTGATTGATGGCAACGAGTCCCAATGAATTTTATCGAAAAATACCCATTCTTCCTCTTCTTTCTGTTATTGATGCATTGAATCTTTCGAAGGCAGCAAGTTTGGAAAATTGAGCTAATCTCAGGTTTTGAGGCTTTAGGTTCCTTTCACATGTTCGGCAAGTGGTTCATCCGAAATACGGTGTGTTGCCATCCGAGGGGCCTGTCACTCCCAAAAATCTCGTACACCTTTGGCAAAGTCCTTTTGTTTTCCATAAAGATCCATCAAAAATCCTTAAAATCCTTTTGTTCTGAAACAATCTCGTACGCTTTTTTGAAGAAGTGAAATACCCCTCCTTGCCATCCTCTTAATCGCTCGATGAACGACCCAATCGCTCCACTAAAGCAATTGCCCCTTCACCTTGTTTTCCTCTCAGGTACCACTGTTATGCTTCAGCTTGTATGCCGTTGCTGAGAAAAATTCATATCGTTCTGACTTCTGCGGGGGGAGGTTTCGATTCTCTAGCAGTAGCAGTATATAATTTGTTCTCCGTACAAGCAAAAAGTTGCGGCAATCAAGCACTTTCCTTTTGGTAAATAGGCTTGTCTATAAATAGAGCGACGAAAACATTCAGCCACAGCGTTGTTTCTTTGGCTACCCATAGCTCACGGCGTGTGTGCAGCTTCGATTTGAAGGGGAGGATTTTGGAGTATTTGCTCCTTGTAAAAGCAAGTTTTTAACCTTGCACAAACTTTGAAGACCGTCTATGCATGGTCTTTGTATGCATGTGATGTTAACAGACAGTTCTGTTGCAGCTTTTAGAATTCCAATCTTATATTATATAGGGGCTGTATTCGTGATATATCTTTTTTATATATATATATATTCAAGATAAAAAGTTACAATATACCTCCTACTATACTCTCTAATTACAACTATACGACACTACAGAGACGATACCAAGAGCAGCGAAGTGGCACGACTACCCCAAGACCATAACATGAAACAAAAAACAAGGACAATACCAGAACAGTGTGTAAAGGGGTCAAAGAACAGAACGAACAGCATACAAACATTAAACTAAGCTACAAGTCAGGACAGCCTGCAACCAAATAATTTGAATTTAATGAAGAGCCTAAACTTTAGACCAAGACATCATGGCTTGCAAGATGTCTTGAAAGAATTTGACCTTGATTCTTAGCAGACTTTTGCTAGACTGTTCCAGATTTTAGGTCCCAGGTAGGAGAGACCATTTTGTCCTGTGTTACTTTATTGAAAAGGTTGATTCAACTTGTCTTTAGATCTTCTAGTGATCCGGCTGTGGCCAACTGGTGGGAACATCTCTGACGCGACATTTATGAAGGGGCCGAATTATCAAAAACTTAGAAAACGTTTGTAGCAGTGCATTGTTCAAATCTCTCTTTTGTGGAGAGCCAATTTATGCCGTTAAATTCTTTGATTCCTATATGTGCTCTATTATTCAGATTCAAAGGTCTTCAAACAGAACCTGATGCATTAATTTTGAGCAATTTGATTTTTTTTGTTAACCTAACCTGCGCTTGCTCTCACCAGATTATCCGAAAGAAATTTTGGCATCACGACGCGGGTAGTCAGACGCAGTAGTTCGGCTTGATTCCACAAGCTTTGTTCTTTTGCAGAGGAAAACATTATTTGCTACTATAGAAGAGCTAGCGAAATAAATTTTTGTTACCTCCTCCGCAGAAACATATAAATTATTCCTTCGCAGGTATACATTAATTGCAGCGCTCCTCCATAGAAGCACACCAGCAGTGTCTAGCTACCCGTGGTCGCAAATGCACTGTGAGTCGAAAAGCTTCTTTACCATGACTGTTTTCTAAGAATAAACGCTAATCAAGCGGTCAGTATTGAACGTTGATAACATCTCTTAAAAGCGCATGCGGTACGAGAGGATGTGAATCCTACAAAAACCAGAGACAGAAATCTCTTTAGAATTAAAAGATACAAGGGGAAGTGTGGGCGAGAGAAGAAAAGAGAATTCGATGCTCTCGGAAGCACGTGGATAGCAATTTTCCTTGACCTAGCTGTCACAGAGTCGCATATGGTTGTCGAGGCTGTGCTTTTACTGTGCGTGCAACTAGATTTCTGAGATAAGATTAAATTAGAACGATTTTCAACTCTAACAGGTCTAAACAGAGCAGGTGTCTTAACTTGCTATCAAAAGCTTCCATTGAACTAGCGTACAGATGAAAATATTAAAGAAAGTGTGTGGGAGGAAAAGAACTAACGATCATGACCTACTGAGTTTTGTTCAATTTTCTACCCGTGTTAATTCTAATCGTAATCATGTCGTTGCAAGTATCGTTCATCTGGGGTTTCTTGCTGCTTATTCCGTTTTCATTTGCAAATGATGACTGCAAGCCTTCTGCTCTGCCATTTGTTAACCAACAGACGAGCGCAGAAGTGACTGTGACAGCAATGACCCAAGAGATAAACGGCTCTCAACAGGTCGCCCAAAGCAGCCGAGTAATTCGCAAAGTGGACCTGCCAAGCGATGCAAAGATGACCACGCTCCAGCCATACGTTAATGTGAGGTTTAATGGCCTGCAGTTATGCATCGGCGTGAAATTTGTCATGCTGCGAAACACGAAACCTACCAAGTTTATCTGTCACCGGCGGTGTTTGTTGTTCAAGAAGTTCATCTCTGAATCCATCCTTGTTCGGCAAGAGAATTTCGAGGAGAATTCAAACAGAACACTCAAAACATTTATGCGGTTTACCGTGAAAGAAACCGCACCGCGTTGTGCATTTTGCATCGGGCAAGAAGATTGTGTGCCGGGACAAACCCAGACAAAGCAATGTAACCATGGTGATAAATGTTATTACATGACGGTGAGAGACGATGTAAACGATCCGAATGCATTTCCAACCATGGGATGTAATAGCGATATCTTATTTCGACGGTTAGACCCTGCCGAATGCTGGAACGGTTGTAAGCAACACGTGAAATACGGCAAATGGGACCGGTACGCTTGCACTTTTTGTTGCGCTAATGATTTGTGCAATGATGAGATACTCGCACAAAAGATAGCAGAGGAGAAAGCAAGAATCAATTCGAAGAATGCGTCCACAACAGTTCGTAGCAAGAAGCAATACTTTGTCATGTATGTTTGCTTAGTCATGGTATTCATTATCAAACTGTAGTCATTTTCGCAATAACTCTCTTTAGGCAGTACAGGTAGTCATGCCTGTTAACCTTAGTATGCTATGTAGTCATGTCCGGTAAATTTACCTTAGCGTAAATGATACCGATTGTGTTCATGTTGCTCCACCATAGTCCGTTGAAAATAAGATACGGTGGTGCTTTCTTTCTATGAGGCCACCCAACAAATATTACTGACCTAGCGTTAGAGTAGATTATACCGATGTTTTTAATTTTGCTTAACTTTGTCTATAGTGTCTATGGATAGCCTTTGAAAATAAAATATGATGGTTCTGTGCTAGGATTTTCAAGTTCGAGGCTTATTTTCTTTCTATCGGGTGTCCCAAGAAACGCTCAGTTCTTAAAAAGTCACCAAAATTTGCTTTCAATACAGGGCTTAAAGATTACTGTTGTTTCAGTTATCTCAAGGATAACAGAGCCGAACTTTTTTTAGCTGTGTTTGAAACTAATGGGAGCATAAATGTTTCGATCGTGTGAAGTTGATAGGTTCCTTGATGCAGATAGCCAATCCAAGAGAGACAATCTTCTTTGACTCTTTGCCAATTTTAGTTTGCAACTGTTCGGAAGTTTCTTGAAGTGTAGGGTGCAATTTTTGTTTTTTATGATTTTAGTGGTATAAAGGATAGTGAGTGACAGGGTGAAAATAATGAAGTTTCAACAGCGAGATTTCTCTTGGAAGAATTTAGAAAATGAAGCTAAACATTCCTGATATACCGGGTGAGACAAAAGATATTTAACACGTTTGGCGGGCTGTGGGATAAAAAGTACGAGAGCCATATTCAGAACTCAACTGTTTATCTATCAGCCAAAGGCTAACTTAGCTGTGAAAATTTTGTTTGCTAAAATCATTCATCATTTGATTACACTTTCCCGGAGGAGGATCGTTGAGGCTGCACGCAGGCTAGTAAAGCATAGGTTCCAAATCTTTAAATCGGCATAAAAAGGTGGGTGTAAAATTCAATGACCTATTTCTTCTGATTGAATGGCTTGAGAGAAACTTTAGATACTTATCTAAGATTCTACCGTTGGACTTTCCAGAAATTTTGAACATTTTTCAAAATCACAGCGTATCTTAAATTTCAACTCATTTGAAGAAGTGACGTCATCAAATTTCTAAATCATAAACCAGATGAGTGGCAGACTTTTGCTTGATACCATATTGTAGGCATTCATAAACTATTGTTTTCTTCGAAATTACTTCATGTTGCGTCAAACTGTTTAGAAATTACAATGGTTTTTAGCCTGCGCTTTTAAGTTTTTTTGAAAATTTTTCTTGAATTCTTGAAAAAAAAGAAAAACACTCTAATTCTGAAAATATTGAAGATTTCAGAAAAGTCCAACGGTAGAATTGTAGAGGAATAGCTAAAGTTTCTTTGAAGTCATTCAGTTCAAAGAAATAGGTCACTCAATTTTACACCAGCCTTTTTAAAGATTTGGAACCTATGCTGGCTAGTAAGAGCATTATTCTTCAGCAACCCGAAAAGGCTTGATTCACAAGAGTAAAAACGCGTTGGAATTGGGATGACCATCGAAATGAGCTAGGAAATCTTCAACAGCACCGTACAAATCTCAAATTAAAGTAATAATAACTTTGACCTGTTGTCCGTCGCATCGCATTTGGTAGCCTAGCTCGCAGACCAAAGGAGGATACGAGTTCCTCGTTTGGTCTGTGAGTCAGGCTACCCATTTGATTTGGCATTTATAATCCAATTTTTGGTTTAGTTTGAGTTGAGCAGCGGTACAGATGTGTAAGAAGTACAAATTACAAGCGCAGTTACAAGTATTTTCGCCTACAATCATCTATAGAGATCGTGAGAACTGACATCCTATCCTATGAAAATCGGAAACGCAAAAATATAAAGAAATTACACTGAAAACGGAAATAAGGCCTCATAGGACACCCCTCCCTTCGCTTCAAGAAAAGGCAAAATCAGAACTAGATCTTTGCCACGCTTTTACTTCCTTTACTTTCCGCCTCCAAACACGAATGAGACTTGTTAGAAGTTTGGTGTTAAACAGGCGCAAAGCTAAATCAAGTGTTTCCTGCCAATTGTCTACGAAATGCAAACTGCAAAAGACTGATTGTTAATAGAAAGTGTTCGTTTGTTAAATAATGAGATGTGAGGCAGGCAGCGTGCTAAAATAATTAGAGATTAGAGAATTGAATAAAAGAAATCAGTTGATGGAAAGAGTAAATCATAACTGCAAAATGATGATAGCAGATAAGGAACCCATTTATTTCACCTTGATCAATAATGGGGGTGCTGGGAAAAAAGTTCCCAGGGAGCATCAAAAAAGGTACATAAAGAAACTGAAGAAGAATAAGTAGACGGTGAAAGACGGTGAATGAAACTCCTTTACAGTTAGTATATAAAGACAGCAATTCATTCTACAATTTTATAAATTTGACTCCTCAGTCAGCATTTCTAAAAGAGCTAGGAATTTTAAAATGCGAGCGAAGCGAGTGCTTTACCTTCTTAACATATAAAGTAACCATCGGTTTTTAGACACCGCAGTTATGTTTCAGCATATATGCCATTGTGGAGGAAAATTTATTCATTTCTGAGGAGAAGGTATCAAAGTAGCTCCTCCGTAGTAATAAACAGCGTTGTCCTCCGCAGAAGAACAAAGCTGCGGAAATCAAGCACAACTGCAGCGTCTAAACACCCCGGGGGGGGGGGGGGGGGGGTACTTGACTAGGGAAGTGACGGGGGTGTGCGGAAAACCTCTCCACACCCTGCACCCTGTCGCATAAAAATTTTGCCTCTCAAATACAGTGTAGAACGCAAATTTTGCTTGTGATACCCTGTCGCATAATTTTTTTACCTATTATGATACCCTGTCGCATAATTTTCGCTAGAAAATGACACCCTGTCGCATAATTTTTACCGCAAAAGGACACCCTGTTGAGCGGCACATCCCGTCAGGTCAAGTATGGGAGTGCCCCCCCCCGGGCTAAACACCCATGAAATAACGTGCATCTTATAGAAGGGGAAATTTTATACCCATCTGAAAATCAGTGGTTTGTTCGTCATACCACTTGCACCTTTGATGCAATAGACAACTGTGCTAAAGTTGACGTCAGAAAATTGTCTGCGATGATCCTTTGTATCTCAAAGAAGTTCAATTGATTTGCTTGGTTGGCGATAAATAATTCCATTAATGTTTCTGGGCCACATATCATTTAAAAGACGATCGATTGTGCTTTAGGATTCAAGTTGAATTAATTCAAAGATTATAATTTTCTTAAAAATGCTGGTTAAAGGAGGGTTGCATTTCTTTGGGACACTATAGTCTCACATTAGATGTCACGTGAAAATACATGCGAACAACAACAATCGAAGTGCTTTGCATGAGTTATTTTCTGTTATCGAAAATCTCACTTGACATCTAACGTAAGGCGGAATCAATTAAGCATAAGGTTCCAAATCTTTATCTCGGCGTAAAAGGGTGGGTGTAAAATTCAATGACCTATTTCTTCTGATTGAATAGCTTGAAAGAAATTTTAGATACTTATCTATAATTCTACCGTTGGACTTTTCAGAAATTTTGAAGATTTCTGGAAATTACAGCGTATCTTATATTTCAACTCATTTGAGGATGTGACGTCATCAAATTTCTAAATCATAAACTAGATGAGTGACAGACTTTTGCTTAATACCATATTGTAGGCATTCATAAACTATGGTTTTCTGTGAAATTATTTCATGTTACGTCAAACAGCTTAGAAATTACGATGGTTTCAAGTTTTTTTGAATTTATTTCTTGAGTTCTTGAAAAAGAAAAAACACTCTAATTCTGAAACCATTGAAGATTTCAGAAAATTCGAACGGTAGAGTTATAGAGAATTAGCTAAAGTTTCTTTGAAGTCATTCAATTCAAAGAACTAGGTCACTCAGTTTTACACCAGCCTTTTTAAAGATTTGGAACCTATGCTAATCAATTAAAGACTCTGTGCTAACCAGCAGCCTTTGCGTGCATTCTTCGCAAAACAAATTTTTTCCGATCCAAATTGACGCACGTGCGAGGTATGCATGGAGAAAAGAAAATATATAATTTCAAATTCTGGACTCCATGGCTTTGTCTGTTAAAAGCTCTATTCAGCTGTAACCTTGATGCAGTGATTTGTTTTGTTATCAGAAAGAAAAGAGTGTTCCAATGCATATGGCTGAAAGGAAGCTCTGCATTGAAAAATACAATACGTCGTATTGGCATTCTAAAATCAGCTCACAAGGTGCTGACGTTCTAGAATTGCAAAACACGAAATATTTTTGTAAACAAATGGACATTCTAGAATTGCAAGATAGAATTGAACAAACTTCATTGTGGTATAGCTCCACTGCACAGAGGCTGCTGGTTAACGCAGAGTCTTTACGAATGTTCTTTGATTACGATATGTAGCCTATCAATAAGTGATTTTTCGTTGCACAAGAACTCGGAACCATTGTACTAAGTGTCGTTTGATACCCGCATTGTTTCATAAAATTGCATCGATCAATATCTATCATTGTCATGCTAGATTTACCAAACTGGCATTGCTTCGAGACTTCATTCCATGTAGTCATATCTGCAGCATGACTGAGAACCATGTAATCTTTCAAATCAAGTTCCTTCTGAAATATCTCGCTTCTAGGGTAAGACACTTCATCGATGTTGATGATCCCACCATAACAACAAGGACAGACGACGAATGCCGCTCTACGAAAAACAAATCAATTTCAGTTTAAACCGTCCTTAAAGGAGCTCTGTCGCCAAACTGTAAACAAATCTGTAAACACCATCATTTTAGGAACGTGTAACAAGGGCAGATTTTGTAATACAATAGCATGAGTTGCTTTTGTTGACACCTCAATTCAAAGCGATTAGCGATCACAGACAAAGGAAATTCTCTCAACCAGAAATTCAAAACAAACAAAGCCGCAAAAGTTTCTCGGAAACCCAGGTAGCTAGCACGCTCGTTGTGCATTCCAGAAATTATTTTTAAGGGCAAACATGAGCATAGATCGAAAGAAGAAGGATATATCTACACATCTGCCGCGGTTTATTTCTTTGGTCCAGAAGCTGAGCAGTAAATGTTTTGATAACACCCAAAAAAATAAGAAAATTGAATCGCCTCCTAAACGGCTTGTGAACCAAATAAATAAAATGCCCGCGGCAGATGTGTAGATGCATCCTTCTTCTTTCGATCTATGCTCATGTTTGCCCTTAAAACCAATTTCTGGAATGCACAACGAGCGAGCTAGCTACCTGGGTTTCAAAGAAACATTTGCGGCTTTGTTTGTTTTGAATTACTGGTTGAGAGAGTTTCCTTGTCTGCAATCCCTAATCGCTTTGAATTGAAGTGTCAACAAAAGCAACTCGTGCTATTGTATTACTAAATCTGCCCTTGTTAACGTGTCCATTGTTCAGCCACTGTTTTCTGCAGTTTTCAGGGACAGAATTTGCAAAACAATAGCATCAGTTGCTTTGATTGACACCGGAATTCAAGCGATTAGCGATTGCAGACAAAGATAATTCTCATAGCCAGTAATTCAAAACAAACAAAGCCGTAAAAGTTGCCCCGAAACCAGCACGGCAAACTATCGCCTTGTGCGCGCGAAAGGTGGTTTTTAAGGTAAGTAATGAGTTTATAGCGAAAGAAGAAGAATAAAACTAAAGATATGCCTGGAGGATTTTGTTTATTTGATTCGGGAGCTGAGTTGAAGGTATTGCAATTCTTGCATATCTGGGCTTAAATGAAACAATTACTACTCAGCTCCTGAATCAAATATACAAAATCGGCCAGGCAGATCTTTAGATTTATCTTTCTTTCTTCGTTATACAATCATGGCTTCTCTTAAAAGTCACTTTTCGTGTGCACAAGGCGGCAGATTGCCCTACTGGTTTCCGGGCAACTTTTACGGCGTTGTTTGTTTTGAATTACTGGTTGGGAGAATTTCCTTTGTCTGCAATCGCTGCTCGCTTTGAAGTGGGGGTGTTAATCAAAAGCAGCTGATGCTAGTGTTCTACGAAATCTGTCCTTGTTGAAAATGCATCGTTCTTAATGTGAAAAGCAAAAACGGAAACATTTCAAGATGATAACATCATATCCATTATCCATTGTTTTAGTCTATGATACGTGCCATATGTTCATATTTGATTCAAAGCGTTTTATCCTGAAATAAAAACGGAATGGTGTATACGCTTTCAATCATTTTCAATCGTCATTTATGAAAACGAAGTAGTATGAACGGGGAACTAAAGAAGCTTCGTTTCCAGTAGCAATGCAAAAGAAGCCTTAAACAACTCAAATCTTGTGGCATAAAAAAATGTGTCAATAAACAAACGCACTCTCTTTATACAGCAACAAGAGAGCAGCTTTCAGTCAAAGTACTCTGAGTATAGTAAAGGTCGCAGCAAATAATGTGTCATTGCCCCGCACCGAAGCGGGGCTTAGTAGTACTCCGCGCGTAGATAATATACGGGGAGATCTTCTCAATTATTTTGCTTTTCCTGTTTTATTTTTCGTCTTTCTGGTTAAACCGGTTTTTGATCTAATTGGAAAGAAGCTGTGATCACGAGGTTGACCAAATGGCGGATAGCGGCGGTATGCAAACTGAAGTTGTTAGTGGTTCGAATATGTGCAAATTGTCAGCAGAAAAGATAAGAAGAAATAGATGTAAGTTTGATTTTATTTCATTCAAAGCCAAATATCATGCTGATCACAAGTAGGAGTGGTACCGGTGATGTGATTTTAGAACGCCTCGCCAATTAGGCTAGGCCAACCAATATAACTCACGCAAAATGCAACAACACTTTAGGCCAAATCCGTGAAGCCTTAAAGACCCACCTAGAGGTGGGGGCGGGGTATTTAATGTCTACTATTGCTAGTTGTATTTTATGTCTGCAAGAGGTGCTCGCGTACAGCCATAAGGCATAACAGAGGGCGATTCAGTGACAAAATTTTAAAAGCTGAAATAACATAAATGTTGCTGAAAAATCATTCGCCCAAGTTGATTCGCCAAACTCTATTTCCCAAACTGTTTTCCTTCCGCATTTTTCGCCCCTAGGATTTTTCATTGTTGAAGATAATCGACCAACCTTTCCCTCCGGCATGCATTCAAAACAAGATCAGTTGCAACTCCACAAGCATGCAATGTCACTCCAATGTCAAAAGAGCCACAAAAATAATCCAGATTACTATGACAAATTTTGATGTTCGTTAAACCAAGATGTTGAATCCTCGAAACTGCCCTGGATACAGATTGCTCTTTATTTTCAACCAGGATGATCTGCAAAAAATGAATAAAGAAGGACTTAATCGATTGGGAGGAATCACGGTAAGTCGTACTGGTCCTATCAGAAGCAACAAGGACAGATTTTGTAAGACCATAGCCCCGGGGGGGGGGGGTACATAACATATTTAGGGTACGGGTATGTGCCGCCCATATGGGTGGGTTTTTGGGCCCAAAATTCTCTATACAAGGGTCCTATTTCGGCAGATCTTCCATAAACATGGGTGGGATTTCGCTGAAATTCGCAAAAAATGGTTAAAATGGGCAGTTTTCCGCCAAAATTCATCATAAAAGTGGGTATCAAAAGCAAGTTTCGGTAACTAGAAGAGGGTAGCTTTCTGAAAACCGGGCGGCAGACCCCCGCCATCCTCAAGTCATGTCCCCCCCCCCCCGGGACCATAGCATGAGTTTTTTGTTGACACCTGAATTCAAAGCGATTTGTGATCGCAGACGAAGGAAGTTCCCTCAACCAGTAATTCAAAACAAACAAAGCCGCAAAAGTTTCTCTGAAACCCAGGTAGCTAGTGCGATCGGTATGCATTCCAGAAATTGTTTTTAAGAGCAAACATGAGCATACATCGAAAGAAGAAGAATACATCTCTACATCTACCTCGGGCATTTTATTCATTTGGTTCAGGAGCTGAGCAGCAAGTATTTTAATAACACCCAACAAATAAGAGAATTGAATCGTCTCCCAATCGGCTTTGAACCAAATAAATAAAATGCCCAAGGTAGATGTGTAGATATATTCTTCTTCTTTTGATCTATGCTCATATTTGCTCTTAAAAAAATGTCTGGAATGTACAGCAAGCGAGCTAGCTACCTGGGTTTCAGAGAAACTTTCGCGGCTTTGCTTGTTTTGAATTATTGGTTGAGAGAATTTCCTTTGTTTTCGATCGCTAATCGCTTTGAATTGCGGTGTCAATCAAAAGCAACTCATGCTATTGTCTTACAAAATCTGTGCTTGTTATCGGATGCGCCAAAAAAAGTTCAGACGTTTGAAAGATCATAGTACCTAATGGATGGATTTAAATGAGTCGAGTTTTAGTTGATAGCAAAAAAACTTACATATTTTTGAGATTTTTCTTGTTTCTTTATGAGTACTGGAAATACGTATAAGAAAATTCGACTTTACGAAAATCTATTGCTTGCAAAATGCCTGAAAAGGGCCTAAAACTCTTGATCAAATCGTAAACAAACTTCTGCGTATCGGATGTCCTCTGCCATTTATTGAGAGGTTAAATGTCCTTGCACCCACCCGGGTCTATAATGATACGTGGCATATACGGGCGTGAAATATACGGGCCTCACATATACGGGCGTGACATATACGGGCCTTTCATATTAAACTGCGAGTCGGTATTTTCGAACGCATTGTACTTTCATGCGGTAGGCAGTACACTGTTGCATCTTTTGAATTATTAAATTTGCTCTTTGAGAATACGAAAATACACAAGGAAGCTAGTAAACTGAGAATTATCACTTGGAAAAGCTGAAGATCTGTATCAAAATGCGATACTTTTGTAGATTTGCATCTCATATCAAGAAAACATAAGCAAAAATTCATCTCCTTCATACCGAACTGGAGATAAGCAGACTTATAACCTTCGGCTCTACGCTTTTACCCTCTTAATCTTCCTTATCACCCTAAAGCTTTATTCAAAAGCACGCTCTCTTCGAGCAAAGACAGTAATATTACGGAGATTCAAAAAAGGAATAAAAAAGAAACAATCTTCTAAAAGAACACAATCCAAATATCTTATAAAATGTGAATATAAGTAGGTGGGATACGGAGATGTGCCGATGGCGCGTCCTGTCGACCAAAAATTACCATAAAAGTCGAGAATCACAGTAATCTCTTTGTTAATTTTCAACTTGCAGACACGAGTTAGACTGATTACGATGAGTCCCAGTAATCGCTGTTCAAAACGAGACTACTGGCAGCCTCTCAATAGCGATAACTACGGCCATATAATCAGCCTAGACACAAGTAAAAGAGATGGCACTTTTAAATGTGGTAGGATAATTAAACGTAGAACAATTTATTGGTACAAGACTTTGGTATTCTGCAGTACTTTGTAGATGTTAATGGCCTGTTAAATAGCTTGGACATTGTGGTTCATTTAGGTTTCGACCTCAACGAAGGGATGGGGTCTACTGTAGATGTTATTGCCTGCTAAATAGCTTGGACATTGGGGTTCATTTAGGTTTCGACCTCAACGAAGGGATGGGGTCTACTGTAGATGTTATTGCCTGCTAAATAGCTTGGATGGGGTTATTGTGGTTCATTTAGGTTTCGACCTCAACTACTGTAGATGTTATTGCCTGCTAAATAGCTTGGACATTGTGGTTCATTTAGGTTTCGACCTCAACGAAGGGATGGGGTCTACTGTAGATGTTATTGCCTGCTAAATAGCTTGGACATTGGGGTTCATTTAGGTTTCGACCTCAACGAAGGGATGGGGTCTACTGCAGATGTTATTGCCTGCTAAATAGCTTGGACATTGGGGTTTTTTTTTTTTATCAATATAAAATATTACAAGATATGCTACATTCTAATATACTTTAACTACTATGCAACACTACAAGGACGATACCATGAGGAGCAAAAGACAATGTCTACCCCATGGCCAACACATAAAAACATACAACTAAGCAACTACATAAACACCTACAAAATGATTTACATACGATAAGATACTGATATATACTGGAGTCTGTTTCACATTGGTTGTCAGGTCAGTGACGGAGGCGCCTGATGCTGAACAATAGAATCCCCGGCTGAGAGAACAACCAACAACAGCAACAATTGCTGTTGTTACTGACCCCCTCCAGAGTCCCTACTGCCCAAGACATAGCGCCTGTATGTT
This sequence comes from Aurelia coerulea, assembly GCA_039566865.1. Classification (NCBI taxonomy): domain Eukaryota; kingdom Metazoa; phylum Cnidaria; class Scyphozoa; order Semaeostomeae; family Ulmaridae; genus Aurelia; species Aurelia coerulea. The sequence goes on from CM076943.1 coordinate 21,306,297, forward strand.
GTCTGGGTTTATTGATCACAATAACGTAGATATTTAAATGTTTGAATTTGTGTAGATAAATTGTCGAACCTCACATCCAATGTGAAACAGACTTTTGGACCGGAACTAACGAATAAAAGGAGAGAAAGAGACTTTGCGAACGGGAAGGGGGGGGGGGTATAGCAGCTGCTTAAACCACTTCAATTGAACCGGCCTGTTTTGTGAATGAAATCTAGGGTTAACTTGAGTACGTTTCTATTAACATCAATAGAAAGGTCTCTTTCACCATACAATAAAATTTGGACCAGTGCGTTATTTGGAAGGCTGTTTTTTCGAACATATGGTCGCAATAATTCCGAAACTCCAGCGAGAAGATCTCGTCGATGAATGTCAAATGAAGGGCAGAGCAACAGAAAGTGCTCCGTATCCTCAATGCCATCGTTCGTTGGGCACATTGGGTCAATGTTATCTCGGAAATTATGATTGAATTTGTGACAATTTAATTGACTCAGACCGACCCTTAATTGGGTAAGATACGACAGGCCTATTGGGTCATGAATACCAAATACAGATTTGGACATTGGGGTTCATTTAGGTTTCGACCTCAACGAAGGAATGGGGTCTACTGTGGATGTTATTGCCTGCTAAATAGCTTGGACATTGTGGTTCATCTAGGTTTCGACCTCAACGAAGGGATGGGGTCTACTGTAGATGTTATTGCCTGCTAAATAGCTTGGACATTGTGGTTCATTTAGGTTTCGACCTCAACGAAGGGATGGGGTCTACTGTAGATGTTATTGCCTGCTAAATAGCTTGGACATTGGGGTTCATTTAGGTTTCGACCTCAACGAAGGGATGGGGTCTACTGTAGATGTTATTGCCTGCTAAATAGCTTGGACATTGGGGTTCATTTAGGTTTCGACCTCAACGAAGGGATGGGGTCTACTGTAGATGTTATTGCCTGCTAAATAGCTTGGACATTGGGGTTCATTTAGGTTTCGACCTCAACGAAGGGATGGGGTCTACTGTAGATTTTATTGCCTGTTAAATAGCTTGGACATTGGGGTTCGTTTAGGTTTCGACCTCAACGAAGGGGGGGGGGTCAAGAGAGGTCGGTCACTCATGAGAAAACTGTGCATTAATCATCAGATCAGTAACCAGTTGTCAAAGAGATATACCGGGTGAGTCAGAGAAATGTATCCACTCTTGTAATACGAAACCGATGAACCGACTTTAAAAATTACAACGCCGTTGCTAGACTGAGGGCTCAACTTAACTTGGAGAACTTATTCATAAGTTACAATGGATCATCTTGATTAGGCTTATGACCTTTCGTCCCTTGTTTCCCTGCGTTCTTTGATTTGCTGAGATTTCGTTTGGTAAAAACACTCATCATTGAGACCCATAGATTAAGAAAATGCCGGTAAGGGATTTGTAAGCTCGATTCTGGTCCATGACTTACTTGCCATCGAAATTCGAAATTCTATTCCTGAAACTGACCATTTTATTGACTTTCAATTTCAATTTAAACTTTTCATTTACTCACACGGTATATTTTCTGGGACACCCGATAGAACATGTAAAAAAGTCTAGAACAATTGAAAACAGATACATTACCTCGCATTCAGGTAAGAAATAAGCAAGAACAATGCCAATGTGACCACCTCCTGCACAAAAATCGACAATCCGATGGCCTAGTTTTGCCAGTGGTTTAACTGCAGCAAGGATATTTGCTATCTGCTGTTGTTTTCGTAGTGAGCGTCCAGCATTTAAGTCACCTTTTGGAAGAGACATTGATCATTAAATCTGCTAGTATGGACGAAAAACTGCAGTCAATCTTTAAAGGGGCTGGGTCACGTAACCGTAAACAAATCTGTTATCTTTATAATCTATATTGTTGCCCGCACGCGCGCATTGTGTTCTGCACAGATTTTGGTGGATGGGGTGAATCCACGATAAAGTTACTTCTAAAAATCCATCCATATCTTTGCAATCTTACAAGATATGGTTGTTTCGTTTGTTTCTCTCTGAAGTTCAAGAGCTCATCTTCAAAATAGCACTTTCATTTTGAGAAAAATAGTTAAAAATCTGTGTGATATGGCCTGTAAAAAAAACTGCAAAATCGCCGTTTCGAAAGAAGTTTGTTTACTTTACTTGACCCAGCCCCTTTAACTCATCCGTTGTCTTTATTCGCGAGCATTTCCTCGTGACACCAAATTTGAGACAGACTTTCTAACTTTCTAAGAGTTTTCTCGTTGTCCTGTCTAGATCAGTCTCTACGACAATACTGGCCCCGGGGGGGTACTCCCATTGTGGCCTGACAGGGGGGTCCAGTCAGAGTTAAAGAGGGCTCAAAGAGGGCCAAAGCAAAAATTTAAAAAAATACCCTCAAATGGTAGTATCTCTTCACAGAAACCCCCAAATGGTAGTTTGTGACTTCGTGGAGCTAAAATAGGGCGATTTGGGAGCATCTGGGAGCAAACATTTTCTGCAGTTTTTCAAAATTTTCTATTGTAGAACTACTGATTGAAAACTTCAAAGATCAATAATAATTATTGTTGTAACGACAATATTGCCATGCGGAGGGGCTAAATGAGTTGAAATCTTATAACTGGCCTGGAATCTTGGAATACCCCCAGTTGGTAGTAGGTAAGAGTTTGACAAATAGGGCCATTTGGTAACCATTTCTTAAGACCCTCAAACGGACTGGACCCCCCTGTTAGGCCATAATGGGAGTACCCCTCCCCCCGGATACTGGCACAGTTTGAAAACACCATAATATCGTTTGTGGCAACTTTTTACCGGCAGAATTTGACAACGGCAGAATTTGAAAACGGAACTCTAACCATCACCATTTAAAAATTGGGTCATGCAAACGCTTAAAGTGAATGACCTGAGATATATAGCGCTTGTCTATAAATAGGACAAAGAAGCACCTAATCCCTCCATTGTCTTCTTTGGCTTTGCTTTCTTCCGCCACTCATTGGATTATCAAATACAATAGGCTATTTATAAACTTGTGAGATCTCATCTTTTAACTCAGGTTATTCGCTTTAAATGATGACAACGAAACATTTATCAACACTTTCGAGAGGAGACTAATTGATTCTTTAGGCCACGATAGATTTATTGTCTTCAATATGCAGACACTTTGTTGCAATGTACCGGGTGTCCCAAAAAAAGGTAACAGATTTGATCAGGGCTAGCAATAAGGATTTACGTCGAATCGATCCCTAATAAGTTTTGAAGTACTCTTTGATAGTTAACTTATATTTTGCGGTAACAAGAAGTACAACTATGAATACGCTTAAAACGAACGCTAAAGGGTTTAATAGGCCAATGGCCTCCTTATCCCTCATTTTATCATATTATTATTATTATTATTATTATTGAAGATTAATACCTAGTTTGTTGATATTGGTGCATCTAGAGTTGGAGTATTAAACGGAATCGACATAGTTAAAAGCTGGCCCGGGCCAGGTCAAAAATATATTCTATTATACTCGACCACTTTGACGCATCCGGTCTCATTGTGTAGCTGAAGAAACAATGGATTTGTGGGCGTTTCTTCAGCCTATTTATAGCGGCTACGAGATATAGCTATGTCTATTCCCTTTAATCTTGAAAGTCCAAATATACGTTCATCACCAAACCAGAGCTTTTGGGTTTTGACCTAAACTGAAAAGTCGCTGGTCAGGGGAATCTCCTCAGTCATAGAATTGTTTTGGACAAGGATTCATCCTTTGGGTACTCATGTGAATAGAATATAAAAACTGAAAACTAACAGACATATCAATGAACTTCAAGTCACCAAGGAATGCCTTCCTGCTGTCAAAATCAATGCATTTACAAAAGTACACGAGGCCAAGCAAGCACAAGTGAGTGAGCATTTTTATGTTCCCTTGGGCATACACAATTGCTTGTTTCGTAATAATATTTAGAGATGTTAAAAAAACATTTCATTCAAGGATTCGAGTAATGAAAAATGCAATATAGCCCAAGGGAATTATTTCGCTTATATGAATGACTTTTATTAGGCAGATGCAATGTGAAGTTTTTGTTGAATTAAGAACGAAGTCTCTGTGGGATTAATTTCTTGAATCTAATTGTAGAGCTCAGTTTCAGATTTCTATTACAGTGGGTTTCCAAGCACTAGATGTCTTGCTGTAATTCGCTATGATTGAGGAGATTCCACAACGCAGCGAATTAACAGCTTAGGCTAAAACCCAAAAGCTCTGGTTTGGAGTAAGAGGCAAATTTGGACTTTCAAGATTAATACTTCAACTCTCGATACACCAATATCAACAAACTAGGTATTAATCTTCAAGTTAACTATCAAAGAGTACTTCAAAACTTATTAGGGATTGATTCGACATAAATTCTTATCGCTAGCTCCGATCAAATCTGTTACCTTTTTTTTGGGACACCCGGTAGAGATTTTAAAAAGATTAGTACAGTCGAATTGTCTATCGTTTTTTAATTATGCCTGTATCATGTGAACATAGCTAAGATTTTAGTTCCGTCACATTTTGTGGGTTTTTATGCATAGGGCTCAAATCTTTCAAATCTTTAAAAAGGTGGATGTAAAATTCTATGACATTTTTCTTTGGATTGAATGGCTTGAAAGGAACTTATAGTACTTTGCTGTAAATCTGCCGTGGAAATTTGTTGATATCTTAATTTTTTTCAAAATGGCGGCAATTTAATTATTTTTGAAAAATTCATGGAAAATCTTGACAAAATTTAAATAATCGTAAATCCTACACCAACATAGAAAACCGGATATGACCTTCAAGAAAACCATGGTTTATAAAAGTTTACAATATGGTGGCAGGCAGAAATATATAGCTTTTCTGGTTTAAGATTTAGAAATTTGAGGACGTCATAGCCTCAAATTTAATAAATGCCGCCATTTTGAAACTATTCAAGATGTCAAAAAAAACCCTGAGTTCCTTCCAAGACATTTGATTAAAAGAAAACTGTAATAGAATTTTACACCGACCTTATTAAAGAATTGAGACCCATGCCGTGCTTTTATATTGTGAAGGAATCGTGTGAACGTAGCTTAGATTCCAATCGATGTTTGTCTGATGATGTATATATACACCTGTATTTCTTTACAAGAAACTAAGAATTTAGGCAAGTACTAAAACCTTCTTAAATCATTAGATTTTGAGTGCTCATAGTGTCTTGCAATTGTCTTGAAGGTTCCATAACAATTTTCAAGTTTATTACCTATGCCGTCGTGAAAATGTCAAACAACGTTTTTGAAGCCTTTGTAATGTTTGGTCATTATTAAAGTACCTTCCGAGTACTATCATACAGGAAGCCCACAGGAAACAAGTGAAAAATACAGTGAAAATATCCTACGGATTCCTTTATCAAAATATATAGTGTTTTAAGTTTTATTTTCCCAGTACTGCACTGTGATCCAGATTTCCGTTTTAGTGTAATTAATGCCAAAAAATCAAAATTTCAGAATCGTACAAAATTGATTTTCCTATATTTAACCGTAGCCTGAGGTATATCAAGACGCAAAAAATTTTCAAATCGGACAATTTAGTGCTGAGAAAATATCATTTCAAGTTAGGCCTAAAAAGTGTACTGCAGGCTTCTTTTGTAGCACAGCAAGGCCACAAAATAGCACTAACTTTCAAATTCAAATTTCTTGGCTTGCATTCACTCGATTTTCATGATCTTTGTTTTGTTTGACAGATTGAGCCCTGCAAAATACGTAGTGAAAAGGTCGATTGAAAATTTCATCTTGGGATGTGCAAGTTTCTCAAATCCATAATGGTAACCAATCTTTCATAAAAACTAAAATTGAATCACGAAACTCCTTCAACATTGAAAGCAAAAAATCTATGTTTCAGAACTCTCGTAAAGCCTATTGCAGAATCAAGTTTAACCTATTGGAAACATTTTTGCAAAAGGGCTAAGTAGAATAAGCTCTCAACTAATTTTGGTGAATTTTTCACGAAGGCCAGTGAAGAAGAAGTCTTTTTTAGCAAATTCTGTCTGTATTTGCCACTGTACTATAGACTGAACTAGATGTTCAATGAAACAAAGATTTCCCCTCTTATAGTCAAAAGGAGGTTAAAGAGCCACTGCTGACATATGTGCTTTGCGCCTGTGCGAATCCCACAATGCATTGCTTCTTCGACTTTCTGGGTGTCTAAAAGTGTTTTTGGCCTAGCATGTCAACATTATCGCGGATGTGGAAAGAAGCCTACCTCAATTCCACTGTTGCCTCCTCCATCATTATCTTCATTGCTTTCTTCTTGGACGGTCATGATGCGTGATCCGTAGATATGTGGATTATTTCCTGTCGTTCTTGTTGTTGTACGGTTTAGTTTGCCATATCGAACGGTTCAAATGCGAAGTTTAAATTACGAAAGAAAATGACGAGGCCATTTTGCCCTCCAGAGGACTGTATTTCAAATTAACATAATAAAACAGACCCTATAAGTAAAGAAAGGGCCTATAGAATTGTGGTTAATACGTGTGAAATGTTCAGCTCTTGTTTTCAGCAATGACGGAAATGTAAAACAATAAACGATAATAAGCGCAAACTAAACATTGTTCTTCGTCGCCATTGGTGTTTACCTCCTTTCAATTTTCTAAGCGCGCAAAGCACTTATGTCAGCAGTGGCTCTTTAAAGATCAACTCATTGATCATGTTAGGTATCTATTTTGGTGTTTGGTCTGTTTTCCGATGTTACTAGGCGCATTTTTCACCTTGGGATATAACAAATCATTGTAGAGTTGGCTGCATGTTTTCAAAACCTTAAAAATTAGTTAATTATGTAAAAACACTTTATACTACTATTGCTAAAAAGCATGTATTTGAAATTGTGGAGATATGATGAAATATTGCCTTTGCTAATAGGATTTCGTCATAAAAATGCAATTTTTTACTCTGAAAAGGTAGAAAACTGGTCTTCGTGAAAAATTCGCCAAAATTATTTGAGAACTTATTCTACTAAGCCCTTTGGCAAACGTGTTGCCAATAGCTTAAACTTCATTCTGCAATAGATTTTCCGAGAATTCTGAAACATAGATTTTTGTTTTTAATGTTGAAGAAGCGCGTCGTGATTCAGTTTTAGTTTTTTCAGCGTTTAGTTACCACTATGAAGTCGCAAAATTTCCGCATCCCAATATAAAATTTTCAATCCACTTTTTCACTTCATACTCTGCAAGGTTTAATCTGTTGAACAAAACAAAGATCATGAAAATCGGGTGAGTGCAAACCAAGAAATTTGAATTTGAAAGTTAGTGCTATTTTGTGGCCTTGCAGTGATTAGAAAGAAGCCTGAAGTACACTTTTTAGGCCTAACTTGAAATAATGTTTTCTCAGCACTAGATTGTCCGATTTGAAAGTATTTTGGGTTTCGACATTCCTCAGGCTACGGTGAACAATAGAAAAATCAGTTTAGTACAATTCTGATACTTTCATTTTTCACATTAATTACATGCCCTGGAACACTGTGACTGGTGTTTCTGAACTTTTTGGCAATCTGAGAGTTTTCTAATTTCTCAAAAGCGGTTTCTCATGAAAACAAATAGGTGTACCTGTAGCTGGATTCAAGTGGAGAGGATGTGAATTCCAATCGATTTTTGGTTCGATGTCAGATAAATCTGGGCAGTCAGCAAGGATTCCCTTCATTTCAAGTGCAGCTAAAGTTTGTTCTATCATATTCTGGTGATCGACTTTTATCTTGCTGTTCTTCTGCTCCAGTTTAGTTTGGCTAACTGTCAAGGGAAGACAACTTAATGCAATTTTAAACGGTGCAGCAATGATGCTTTTAGAGCTTTGAATAATAATAAAATCCTACCCCTACCAGTTGGGCGAGAAAAAAGTTCCAACGTTCGAAAATTCATAGTACCAAGAGTACTGGACGGATTTGATTAACTAAAATTTTAGTTAAAAGACCAAAGACCAAAGCATGATTGGGATCTTTCTCGCATCTTTATGAGCACTGAAAATATAGATAAATTCCACTTCATCAAAATCATTTAGTTGCAAAATGTCTGAAAGAGGACCTAAAACATTTGATCAAATAACCAGAAATCTCCTGGCATAGGACAACAAACAAAAGCAAGTCCACTCTCTCAATTTCAGGAGATTTAACAACCAGATTTATATTAATATTTCCTGAAGCAAATTTTGTTGCACGTAAAACTCGAGCACCGTTGAACCGATCCTCGTGAAACTTTCCAAATGTCTTCGTCTTCTCTGTAGCTAATGTAATGGAGATTTCGTTTTCTCAAATTCGTCCCACATTTAGGTAAACTGTCAAGGCTGCCCCATACATAAAAATGCTAATAAATTATCTACCAACGAAACGTGTGATCACGTGATCACATTTAAATTAAAGGGGCTGTACAAGATTTTTGCAATTGATCAGAAAGTTTGGGACAACCCGCGCACGTGACTAGAGCCTGGGGTGTTTGATGGCTGCCAGTTTCATAACAGCTTCTACGTAAGTTTCATTGCAGTGTTTTCTTTTCCATGTCTATGAAATGTGATGGAACATTTGATATCCATTAAAAGTTTCAAATATTCGGCGTTAGAAAAATAAAACCAACCCTCCAACAGATACCTTGGATTATTATTCTCTGTGCAAAATCGCAATTGGCTACATTCGATGATTTGGCACGCAGCGCCACGCAGAGAGGACGGGTTGTACAGTCCCTTTAATAAGTATTGATTAAAAAAACATAGTTGGGAGAAGAGCATAGGAATCATTCGTCGTACATAGCCGATTGCTCGTGGCCCATGGTCGAATCCGCCAAAGCCTCACTTTCACGGACCAATCAGACAGCTAAAAAGCGAGGGAGACAAAAGAAATCTGCGAAGATTTTTCTAAATTTTACCTACCTTCATAAAACGCAACCAGGACAAAAAACTGCTTGAGATTTCTCGAATTTTTTTAAAGCAATCTACTCTCCAGATGTTTGGGAGTAAAAGTTTGGATGCCGGTTAAAATATCTCCAGGATTGGTGGAGTTATGGCCACAAACGAACCGATAGGGCACTGAACCTTGAACAATAGAAATTCTGGCCGGGAGACAATAGTAATAACAATAGTGATTGTTGTAAGAACGACCCGAAAACGCCACAATCTGCGTTTTCAATTGTTCTTGCTATTGTCTTTCGCTAAATTTTCTTTTATTGAAGATTCAATGCCCCTACGGTTTCTTTGTGAATTGAAAAAGTCTACAAAGGCTTGTTCGCGCATTTCAAGTCATGTGGCAATACTCTAGGGGAGTTTCTGTATTGTACTACTTTTTACATTCATGGCAAAAGTTTGCTCGTTGCGAAATAACTTGTAAAATTCAAAAGAGGTTTTATCAAGAGGCTTTATCACCTGACTTGAAGTGGCGTAAACAGGTCTCGACAAGTCTTCGCCGATTTTGTCTATTGGAGAGGCAATAACTCCACCAATCCTGGAGATATTTTAACCGGCATCCAAACTTGTACTCCCAAACATCTGGAGAGTAGATTGCTTTAAAAAAATTCGAGAAATCTCAAGCAGTTTTTTGTCCTGGTTGCGTTTTATGAAGGTAGGTAAAATTTAGAAAAATCTTCACGGGTTTCTTTTGTCTCCCTCGCTTTTTGGCCGTCTGATTGGTCCGTGAAATGAGGCTTTGGCGGTTTCGACCATGGGCCACGAGCAATCGGCTATGTACGACGAATGATTCCTATGCTTGGGAGAAGATAATGGGGAGTTTCTAGATTCATAAAGTGAAAAAATTGAGAATTGAACACAAATCTTAATAAAATAAAAATTTCGTAACCAAATGGGAGCTCTTTCTTTACCAAATCAAATGCATAAAGAACAAAATCAAATACATAAAACAATAATCAGTAATGTCTTCTAACCTGGCTCAATTTCGTCACGGATATCAGTCCAAGATGGGCAATGTTTTGACTTGCCTCCATTCTCAAGGTCTTTATCACAACTAAATATAACACTGAATGTTTCACTGATCAATATTTGAGCTGCTGGGAGTACTTTCATTCTCTCAATCCACTTGAAGACTGTGGGAATCTTTATTTGTAATCCATGTAAGCATTGATGCGTTGCAAGCTTGAAAAGACAATATTAAGGTACAAAAGTAGGAGATAGAATCGACTAAAATATTTATCTATTTTTAGTAAAGCAGAGCCAAAATATTTGCTTTGCCATAAATGAACAGTTACTTCTAAATCAAGGGACAGTTATAACTAACTTATCATCTTTTGTGACTCTTGATCAACGTTTCAAAGCTTCAAAGTTGCTGCAAATACAAAGTACAATTAGAAGCTCTTTGAGGGGTACAAAATCAAAGAATAGAATTGAAAAACGAAATAATTTGGTAAACGGCAGGGAAATGCCTCAAGCGAACTCTAAGGATCTGCCTAAGCTTTGATTTTATGCCTGAATTGTACTAAATCGACCATGGAGTTTCAAAACAAGACTTGGAAAAATTTTTCATTTTCGCCCGACGTGTCCATTTTGATGACCTCAATAAGTGACACTTTTCACAACGAAAGTAAGTGTAACTCTTTGCAGGTAAGTCTAATGTGATTCAAAATACTGCAGTTAGAGCTTTCGAATGATCTTTGGATTTTGACGAAATTTGCAAAATGTCTATGACGCTAATGTGTTTTGCAAATAAGCTGTACCTCAAAAACAGTTTTACTCGTAAATACAGAGATGCTTAAACTCAAAACTACTGTGAATGTTTTCCATTGATTCATGATTAAGTAGAGTTGGGGGTGTGGCTCAATGGTAGCACGCTTGACTACCAATCTGAAAGTTGGTGGTTCGAGTCATCGCCTTGCTGAACCTGCTAAGTAGAGTGAAGAGAGTCGCCAACTCTCTGTAACTCCAAGCTAAAGTAATCACGGGGTGTGGTCCGGGGTGTAGTCACATCGAGAGGAAAGACCAGGGCGCTGCTTAGATAAGCTTAGCTTCTCAGCGTCCTAAAATTACCTTCGGATGCAAGGTAGAAATATAGGGAGAACAAATTATCAAGTATGAATAGGGTAAGTTGGGGGAGAATTTGGGTCTATAGCCCGAAAGACAGTCTGCAAAGCAACCATTTCATTGCTTTTCCTTATGAATGAAATACTACTTCAAGAAGCTAATTCGATCTTTGATACAAGAAAGCAAAAATAAATTTTTACGATCGGTAACATCATCAATTGTGTTGGTTTTGAAAAATGTTCACTTTTTATTGGGTCACCCGGAATATTACAGCTATTGCTGAGACAAAAGGGCTTAGGACTGGCTTGCTATCTAATATACTAATGGTTTTATCATGTAAAATATTCAAGCTGTTTTGCAGTGGTTTGCGGGATAAATAATCTTTCCTCTTGGCTGAGCGTGACCCAGGACACACTAACCCAAAAACGTATGATAACATCTTTATGAGAAGAAATACTTTATAAACATGGTAGCGTTTTGAAATCATACAACTGAAAAGTTTCAAGAGTTTAAGGTGCTTGTTTTGCAGTACATACAATAATGAAATTCTCATTTTCAGCAAGGAGAAAGGAATAGACATCGCTGAAACACAATCTTTATTGCCAAAAATACCCTGCTTTGTCAATTCCCTCCATTTACAGAAAACCGCGCAGACAACACTACCTATAATCAAGAAAAGCTGTTCCACTGACGAAATGAATTGTATGAAAACTTATTTCTTGCTTCTTCTTAAATCGGGGGTACTTGACCCATTGTTGTACAGAGGTGTGCCTTCAAGTTTTGGATGATTCACCTACCAATATGATGCTGTCTTATCCAACCTCGTCCCCAAGGCCTTTTGTCATATTTTGTCACATTATTCATCTCCGTCCCAATATGACAAGAGGCCCTGGGGATGAGGTTGTGCCTTACCCTGCTAAACAGAATCCTACGAGACATCGTGTTGGTGAAGGTGTTGTGGCATAGTGGTGTAATCCTTTGCAGCAAGAAGAGTCAACGAACAGGGTCCGATCCCAAGCAGATCCCACTACTTGAGCGTCATGACAGGGAGTCTTGGACTCGATTAGGTCTTTTTTTCTGCGATCCAAGTGCTTGGCACTAAAAATCCCAACTTCACCTTCACTTCGCGTTTAGACTCATTTAATGTTTTGATACAAAAGGGTCACACTTGGCGATAGATGATTTTGCCTGTAAAAACCACTCTTATGACGGGGAAAATACCTGTCAGTAAACATTTGTTAGTGACTCCTCCCCTAGGCTCTTCTGCCTTACTAAATGCGTACATTGCTTCCCTGTAAACGTTTTGAAATCACGCCAGTAAAAGGAACAACTCACAACTTTCGCCCCGGAGGCATCACTTATCCAATTTCATCAAATTGCACTCGCATAAACTCGGATCAACGGGATTTAATCTGGCATCCATTTGATCGGAACGGAAGGGATTCAGTTTCATGTATCGTGAAAACGATGAGATTAAAGTAGTATGCCTATGCGCATACTAACCGGTTTTGTGTTGTACAGGAAAATATAAAGCCCGAGGTCTTAAAAGTACAGACCGAGCTTGCGAGGTCTGTGCAATAAGACCGAGGGCTTTATATTTTCCTGTACAACTACAAAACCGGTTAGTATGAGTTTTATTACCTGATAGCTTCTAATTTTGACTTATACCATTTAGTCAAACTCATTTTGTTACTGTTATGTCGTTTGAGTTCATTGTAAATCTCACAGGCCTAAATTAGTTGCTGTGGTGACAAAAACGCGTCCTTGTATCGTATTATACAAGGCTACGGGAAAACCGCGGGAAATGTGCGATTAGCCAATGGGATGCGGGATTCTTGTATTGCCTCGTTTTTGAAACGTCAGTCAGGTAATAATACATCGTAACAACCAGGTAGAGTCTTACCTTTATAAGCAACTGTAAGGCCAAACTTAGAACTATTACATCAGCAACTGTAATTTGAAAGCCAATCATATAAGGACTCCAGCTTCCATCCAATCGTTCTGCAATATCATTCACATAGTCTTGCTTTTTACCTTTCAACTGTTGTCCTTCGAATGAATTCTTTACCAGTTTAAGCAACCATTTCTGCTTGTCGGGACCTATGTATTTATATTTATTTGGCAAGTTTTTGGAAGTTAGTAATTCTCTTTCAAGTCTCTGCAAAACTAAAGGAACTACCAGAGGGCTTTGATTTTTCGATATAAGATTGTCTTTGGTATAGGTTGCAGATAATACTTTGACGGCATTTGGTAGTTCTATCTCACAAAACCGTGTCCAATTGCTCACCTACAAAAGAAGAACATTAAAACATGATTTGTGTGAAACTACATACTTTACCGGGTGAGTTAGAAAATCGTAAAGCATTAAAAAATACTGTTCCCTGAATATCAGAGCAGTGGCACTGGCAATTGTCTTATTTACTTGCCGCTGTGATTAAAGGCAATGTGTCCATGTAAGTACAGCAGAGTATAAACTCTTGTCAAAATCTGCCGACATAATGCTGACGAAGAGCCTCGAAGAGAGCACTGTGATTGGTAGAATTTAACTGATCACATGCAAAATTAGAATTTAAATTTCACAACGAAGCTACCTGCTGTGGGAGTTCGGGTTCAGCTGTGGAAGCGCAACCGCAAGTAAGTCATCAGTCTACTTATATTAGAGCTGGTTCACAGTGATCCAGATCGACGAAATTATGGAATAAATAGGAAAAAATGAAGTTTCGAAAACATGCAAATTTTTACATCCCCATTAAACAGGGTATCCTTGGGCCTAACAGAAAGCAAAAATTTTCAAAATCGGACTATCCAATGATGAGAAATGGAATTGTGAAGTTTGTCAAAATTTCAAGTGGTTGTTTACATTAGAATTTCCGGTGCCATGTAGAGTTTTGAACCAACTTTAAAGTGTCATAAATCAACCTAGAAAAGACCGATTTTCATGATTTTTGTACTAAATGGTCAGCAATTTAGTTTTGCTCAACATATGTAAAAATGTTGTATATTGAATTTAAGATCATGGGTAGATGGACACTATTTTGATGCTTACTTTTTCGACAAATTTCGCGAAAAATTGCTACTCAAAGTTGAAAACAAAAAATCTATGTAATTCTAGGTGTTAGATATTAATATATTAAATTACTAGAACCTATTTGGAGCATTCCTGCAAAAGGGCCCGTTTCAAATCGTTCTAATTTTGTCGCAAAAAAAGTTTGAAGATTGCATGTGACATAGGTTTTTCTTTCCTGATTTCCTTTCAAAACTGTAACAGTGCCGTAACTGTCTTCTTCAATGCAAGAGCTCTAGATTTGCGAAATTGGTTCTCAAGAATTCAAAAGAGGTATTCTCGATGCAATGATAGAAACAATAGCCAATCTTTGTGAAACAATAGCTTAATGCTGTGAAACAATTGACCTACATTGGAAAACAGAATCTGTTGTCTCTTTCTTTCTGCAAGGTCCATCCAATTGAGATATGTGTAATACTTTGATATATGCTATGTTAAAATTCGCTTGATATCTAAATCTAGTGGAACTATTGATTCAAGACAGTTTCATCGTCTCAAGACCGAATTGTTTAGTTCAAAAAAGTACATCAAATCAATCACAAGGCTATCATCTGCTGCTTCGACTAATGGTTCAGGAGACTGACGACTTTTCTCTAAGATATCGTGACGGGATTTTGCCACAAGTCGCCATGAGGTTATCAACATCCGCACAATTATGTATTCGAGTAAGCCTGGCCCTACACCCAGCTCCATTTCGAAAGTTCCTGATGAGCTTGCACCATCCCTCCAAGCCATTTTAATACCAAGCTGCAATTGGTCCACCCTCATGCATATCAAAGAGCTCCCAGTTATGGGCCAACATTTGATGAACAGATGGGTTAATTTGAACCGATGGAAAATGAAGACATAGGTGGATCATCGTATCATGGCAGTGCTGCTTGAAACAGTTGACGTCAAGGATATTGCTTTTGTCGACACTTTCCGAAACAGCGAGGCAAACATTAAACTGGCTAAGAAGGATAAGAATTATACACGTGGTCCCAATTAACTCATCTGTTCACCAAATGTTGGCCCATAACTGGGAGCTCTTTGATATGCATGAGAGTGGACCAATTGCAGCTTGGTCGTGAAATGGCTTGGAGGGATGGGGCAAGCACATCAGGAACTTTCGAAGTGGAGCTGGGTGTAGGGCCAGGCTTACTTCAGTTAATGCCAACCTCGAATACATTATTGTGCGGATGCTGATAACCTCATGGCGACTTGTGGCAAATTCCCGTCAAGATAGCTTAAAGAAAAGTCGTCAGTCTGCTGAACCATATGTTGAAGCAACAAATGATAGCCTTGTGACTGATTCGATGTACTTTTGTCAAACTAAACAATTCGGTGTTGAGACGGCGAAACTGTTTTGACTCAAATAGTTCCACTAGATTTAGATATCAAGCGAATTTTAACATAGCGTATATCAAAGTATAAACCTTTCTCAATTGGTTGGACCTTGCAGAAAGAAAGAGACAACAGATTCTGTTTTCCAATGCAGGTCTATTGTTTCACAGCATTAAGCTTTTTTTTCACAAAAATCGGCTATTGTTTCTATCACTGCATCGAGAATACCTCTTTTGAATTCTTGAAAACCAATTTCGCAAATCTAGAGCTCTTGCCTTGAAGAAAACAGTCACGGCACTGTTACAGTTTTGCTTGGAAATCAGAAAAGAAAACCTATGTCACATGCAATCTTCAAACTTTTTTGCGACAAAATTAAAACGATTTGAAACGGGCCCTTTTGCAGGAATGCTCCAAATAGGTTCTAGTAATTTAATATATTAATACCTAACACCTAGAATTACATAGATTTTTTGTTTTCAACTTTGAGTAGCAATTTTTCACGAAATTTGTCGTAAAAAGTAAGCATCAAAATAGTGTCCATCTACCCATGATCTTAAATTAAATATACAACATTTTTACATATGTTGAGCAAAACTAAATTGCTGACCATTTAATACAAAAATCATGAAAATCGGTCTTTTCTAGGTTGATTTATGACATGTTAAAGGTGGCTCAAAACGATACATTGTACCGGAAATTCTAATGTAAACAACCACTTGAAATTTTGACAAACTTCAAAATTCCATTTCTCATCATTGGATAGTCCGATTTTGAAAATTTTTGCTTTCTGTTAAGCCCAAGGATATCCTCTTTAATGGGGATGTAAAAATTTGCATGTTTTCGAAACTTCATGTTTTCCTATTTATTCCATGCTCTGGATCACTGTGTGGTTATCTTTTTAGTATTACGGTTAAATTCTCACATGAAATATCACGTGAAAATAGCGAAGTCGCTGTACTTACATGGACGCAAACTGCGTTAAATAAGTCTCTCTTTTTTGGAATTATGAAAGATTTTCTTGAGCAGGCTCCTTTAAAATCTCTCAAAAAACGGCCAAAAATGATGATCGAATTTTGTCGTTTCCCTGTTTCACAGCAATGATAATAGACCTTTTAGTTATTCTACAACAGAGCCTGGATCTAGCGTTAATTTTATACACGAGGTTCGATAGAGAAGCATTAGAGCTTCTATCAATATTGTGCATATTGGAAAATTCTACAATGTGCACTTTGTAGAATTTTCGAATTTGCACAATAGTGATAGAAGCTCTTAACACCACTCTATCGAGCCTCGCGTATAAAAATAACGCTCGATCCAGGCTCTTTTGTAGAATAGCTAAAAGGTCTATTACCTGTGTTTGCACGTGTATTATCCTCTTGAGATGATGGAATGCCCTTAAAGAAATTTGTTACACTAGTGGGGGGTGACTCTTTCATTCTCCCAAAGGAGTACCATTTGCAAAACATATTTAAGTGATCGATATAAGGCAAAAATGTTAGAGGGAAATTTGTTTTTGATTTTAGGTCATTTTCGAGGCTACTCAAGGGAACAAGGACAGATAACGTTACAATAGAACTCGCTACTTTTCGTTGACACCTAGATACAAAGCAATTTGTGATTGCAGACAAAGGGAATTCCATGCTCGCTTGGTCAAGACATAAACAAAAACAAAGCAAGCCGCAAAAATTGCTCTGAAACCTGGGTCGCTAGCGCGCTCGTTGTGCATTCCAGAAATGGTTTTTAAGAGCAAATATTAGCACATAACAATAGACAACAAACTAAACTGGAAAAGTCATCTTACAAAAGTGACAAATAGTTTCAATAGCAAATTTAAGAGATGAGAAGACTGAGGTATTAACCTATCAAGATCCAAGAGGAGATATATTTCAAAACTGTGGTTAGTTCAATGTCATACTGTATTTCTGTTTGGGGCACAAGTTCTAATGTCATCATGGATGCTATTGATAATCTACATAGCAGGGCTGCAAGACTCATACACAAGATCAAAGATAGAACCCTTACAAATGAAGAGATAATGAACAAAGTAAATTGGCAGCCAAAGTTACATCTATAAGAAAAGGCTGTTAACCTACATGCACACAATTTTCTATGGAAACTGCCCTGCTCTACTCTCAAGGCCTTTTGAAAAACGAGAGAGTAGAACTCGGAATAAGTTGCAATTTGACATAAAGCGATTTAAAAGAGAGATTGGCAGAAATAGTCTTAGATATAGAGGATCTCTTCTGTGGAATGCAATTGACAACAGTTTAAAACAGAAAAAGAACACACAAGAATTCAAGAACAACATCAAATTACATATTGATTTTATAAATAAATTTTCCTTTAAATCTGAAACTTGTATTTTAAAAACTAGGCTTAAGGATTTTTATTACTGAACAGTTTTAACATTCCTTTACATTTTTCAGGTAAACTATTCATTTATTAGTAGTATATGCAGGTCCACATCAGCATTAGCTGACTTTAGTTTAACCTGCAATAACAAATATCGCATGTATGTATGTATGTATGTATGTATGTATGTATGTATGTATGTATGTATGTATGTATGTATGTATGTATGTATGTATGTATGTATGTACATATCGAAAGAAGAAGGATATATCTAAACTTCTGCCTCGGGCATTTTATTTATTTTCTGCAGAGGCCAATTGGGAGGTGATTCAATTCTCGTACTTTTTAGGTTTAATTAAAACACTTACTGCTCAGCTTTTATACAAAAGGAATAAAATGCCCGAGGCAGAAGTTTTGATATATCCTTTCTTCTTTCGATATGGGCTAATATTTGCTCTTTAAAACCATTTCTGGAATCCACAACGACCGAGCTAGCGACCCAGGTTTCAGGGCAATTTTTGCGGCTTGCTTTGTTTTTGTTTATGTCTTGACCAAGCGAGCATGGAATTCCCTTTGTCTGCAATCACAAATTGTTTGTATCTAGGTGTCAATAAAAAGTAGCGAGTCCTATTGTAACATTATCTGTCCTTGTTACTCAAGGGCTCTTTTCAAGAAAATCCCTTCTTCAAAAAGATACAGTACACTAAGTATTGTGTTGATATTGAACGAACGGAAGCCTTTGGCCCTGTCTGACCTGGGAATTTTAAAACACTCAACACGTGGGGAGGGGCGGATTCTGCTTCCCTGCATACCTCTGTTGTGATATGAGATATGGCAACTAAATTTGGCACAAAGGCTTTTCAGTATACAAACAATGAACATTTGCAATCATAATTCAGTTAGCAATGTTGTTGTTGCTGCTGGAGAATAATAATCACGATGATGATGTTGTCTGACATCATACAAATGAAAGCATGTTAGAAGTTCATCAAATTTACTGTAACTTTACATAAAGGAATGAAAAAATGCATTTCAAAATATTCCATAATATTCCAAACTTTAGGATTAATTGGACCAAAATAAAAAGATTCATAGAGATACAAAGTATACTGTATATTTTATGTTTACACAATGCGATATGACAACTTGGTAACCATGCAGATAGTGCTTGAAATAGAATATCCAAAATGTTACAGTTTAATTGCTCTATGATACAAAGTTAAACTTACTAAATCTCAGTGGCCTTCTGTCTGCTTATATTAAACAAAGTGTAAACGAAAATATGCAAAGGAGCTGGATCCACCCCCAGGTCAGATAGGGTTAAAAGGGCTTGCATTTTTTCTGACAGTTATGTACTGTAGTTTCCCCAAATATTTTCACAGTACTTGATGATCCCAGCGAAATGGTAAGAGGAGTTGTAACTTTTTACAGAATAGTTAGCCTGTTGTTTGGAAATGGTGTAACAAAGATCAAGCAAAGTGCTTTGTGTGATTTCAGGGTGAGTGACCAAGCGGCTTATGCAGATTCCATCAGGTGACTGAAGTTAAGCTCGGTCGAGTTAAGTTAAGCTCAGTTGAGTGATGTCAAACTCCGGATGGGTGACCTCTTGGAGTTCTGACCATGCAACTCACTTCGCCGTCCCTCGGAAGGGACATTAAACAAGGGGTCCCATGCCTGGATGCGGCATGCATATTGGGCCTAAATTAGCTTTGAATAGCTAGAAATCCTTTCAGCCCACTTAAAATAAATTACTGAAAAAAATTACAGCAAGATGACATTGTAATATTTGTTCAATACTTAACTCTGCATAGGCCTTTAAGCATGTTTCCTGGAAACCCTGAAAGACAAGAAGATCATAATGCAAATAGTGCAAAGCACAATAGTATAATCACAAATGAATGATGAGCTAAACAGAGGTTATTGGCCATTGTTCATCCTGCTGGATAAACTGTTTTGGCTGTAAAAATACAGCTTTTCCAGAAAGTTTCCATCATAGCCCTGGGCATAGGTACTTTGTCAAAGGTTAAATTTCATCTGTGAACAAGAAAAAAATTAATTGCGAGACCAAAATTTAGCAAATTACTCTAGGTTGCTTCAAATGATCAAATCCAAGTTTTGAATTTGGTAAAGGAAAAAGACCCATACGCCATTTCCAGATGAACAGTAAACCATTTGGATGGTATGACTCTTATGTTGAACGATGAAGTATCCTGCAATTACAGTGCAAAACAGTAAATCTGGTGAGACACCACAAGTAAATATGAGGATGCCAGTTTACAAGATGTCACTTTGATCAAAGGGGATAAGTGTCAGAGTGGCACTTTTTGATGGGATCTCTACCAGGTGTGCACGAAGAAAATTATTTTTGTTCTCTACAGTTTACCTTCAATTGTCTATTGAAGATCTCCACTGTAAGTGCCTGAGAAAAATCATGAGTAACTTACCTTAGTACTAACTAAAATATAAATACCAAATGCCTACCAGTAAGCTTATTGCTTTTGTCCGAGGTTTGGATTTTTGAACATGTTTAACCATCATCCGAACAACCGTGCAAAGACCTGCATAACATAAAAATGATACTTTCTGGTCAATGAAGGCAGGCATTTTACACATGCCTACAAGTTGCTGATATTTACATTTTAATGTAAGTGGCACAGTTTTGCTGGAGTTTTGAAAACCACTTGTACTTTTTAATATTGTGTAATCTGATTCCTTTGAGTGTTCACTGTCTTGGATGTGCGGTTTATATTTCTTTCTAATAGGACTTGAAGACGTTGCCCCAGCAGGAGCAGTAGGATCTCCTTCTTCTCCGTGCGTTTTCAAAATAATAATCAAAAAATTTTCTTCATCAAGAATGCTTGCAACATTTTTTACGACATTGTTTGTTACTTCATCATTCTCTGCTAAGAATATAACGGCTTTGGACTCTTCGTTTACTGAAATATGATCCATTTATAACCTCATGAAAAACGGATCACTGACTTTTCTTTGATAGAAGATGACAACAACAAGAAAAGTGAATGTGTGCAAAAAGAGACCTGGGTGGCTAGGCCATTTTGCCTCATTCCCAAACTGAGGCTGCACGTGATCAGGAGCATTTGGAACCAAAATCACAGAGAGCAACACAGCCCAGGGGTGGAGCCAGAAAGTTGGACACGGACGCCTCACTACTCTACTGGTAAGTGTATCTATGTATAAAACGTTTTTATCTATGTTCTGCAACATTCTTCCTGTCCTCATTCATGTGACGATCTCGTGTGATATTTGTGGAACGAGAGGCGAGAGACTGGACCCTAGCTTATTTATGTAGCTTTTGTCAAAAAAGAGCGCGAATAATGACCAATATTTTTGAGGGAGGAACCCCGGTTTGACCCCCTCCATGCAAATAAAGTTGCCCTTCCATAAGGTTTCATTGTTAGATCTGGTCTTGCTCTTGTAAACTCGGTCCGTAAGAAGATGATACACAATACTAGAAGTTTTTCCGAGGTTTACAGGTTCGATTCTCTTTCTTGAATAGACTAGGTAGGTAGGCAGTGGCGTGGTGGCAGGGGGGCCGGGGGGGCCACGGCCCCCCCAGTGAGACTTTTTGAGGGGGCGCCAAATCGATCCACAAGGAATTTGAAAAACTTTGCGATGATAGGACCTCTCCGTCGCGATACATGTAGGTTAACTTTGGTAAAGGTAATTGACACCGCACACAGTTCACCAAGAAGATATGAAAGAAACAAGAAAATTCTACGGTCGAGACCAGTCGCGGCTTTGAGTTTCCAATGGGGCAACACTCCATTTCACGATGAAAACTCAGCTTGGCCCTCCCTTTTTGGCGAGAAGAGCGCCCCTCATACTTACCCAAGCGCACTCTTTTTTAAGTCTTGCATTCTGACGAGTGTGGAAGGATCATATAAATCAAGGCATTATTTTGATTAAAAACAAAAAATTCTTAAAAGGGAAGCAAAAATTTTCGACCGTGCTTTCGGCGCCATCTTTCAAGGTTGCCCCCCTTCAACCTCGGGCTGGATGCGACCCTGGCCGAGACGATGGAAGAGTGTGAAGATGTCCAGTGGAAGAGAATTTTGAGTCATTTAACGCCAATCTGTAGGGCGTGCTTGCATAATTTTCCTGGGAGACTGGGGAATTATCAGATACGGCCCTCCGTTTTCCAAAATGGGCAGCCTAACTAAATTACGGGCAGTTCTAATTCAACTACTGGCAGTTCTAAATGACAAAACGGGCAATTATAACTTTTCACATTTGGGATATTACAAAATCTCCGAACAGAATATGCCTAAATTATCAAAATATGCAATGCCTGGTTCAGACAATTTCGTACAATAGACAAAGTTTGTATTTCTAGATGGAAAGGATAACAATTTTGATGGCATTTCACACAATTCGGAGGTTGGCAAGGGGCTCTCTTCTCAGATCTTTGCCAGAGAGGGCTCTTCGAATTCTACCGAATCTGTTGAGAAACTTGAAGGTCTTGAAGCAAGGCAAAGAGACTGGAATATGCTACACAAGAAAAGAAACGGCGACTTCTTGTAAATTCTAATGTCATCTTTTTCCACAAAATTTTCTTTTACTAAAAGTGGGATCCTTTAAATACATTGGATAGTTTGTTTGAAAGATGGTATGAAGGAAGCCTCGACAAATTTATTAATAGAGCTTGGCAATTTTAAATTATCCCTAGGATGATCCATACAACCCCTCCCCACCACCAAACGTAATTCTCTGGTAAAAACATCCTCATTGTTTCATACACCATGTACTCAGGGTTGTGTTCGATATTTTGTAAAAATGGGATCGTTTGGTTGAGTTTTGCTGGCTTCAATCAAGGAAAAAAATGAACTTACTACGCAGAAAATTTAAATAGTGTTTTCCTGAATCCAGAATCATTTTTTGATTCAACTTTTGGACTCTGATGAAGATGATTTACAGCATGGGAACAAAATATGCAACAAGCTAAACTAACGAACACTCAGTTTCATATGACTTGCTTAGAAGCAGCATTGCTTAATACTGTGTCAGAGGCCTTCTAATGAAATTTGATTCTGACCAATCCCTTGGAGAAGGGGCGCCAAAAATGATCTGGCCACCCCAGTGGAAAATGACCCACCACCCCACTAACCAAACCTTTTTGAGATGGTCACCTAAGCTTAGCTTCTCCTAAAAACTGCCTTCATATTCTGGGTAGAAATATAGAACAAAGAAACAAATACAATTTATTCTATTATTTCCAGGTAATAAAATTAGCATTGCAATTTGACTTTAGTGAAGCATGAGCAAAAAGAGATATCATAAGAAGCGAAACAATTTCGGAGTTGGAATGGCAGCAGGAATGGAATATGATGACTCTGGAGATGAATTCATGTTTGGTGATGATGATTTTGATGAACCCCTAAAACCCGTAAAAGTCGTAACAAAGGCGGCCACAGATTCATCACAGCAAAGAAGAGCTCCCTGGATGAACCAAGGGAATGCAAAAAATGAGGATGATAGGCAACCATTCAGAGAAAGGTGATCCAGACATTTTAAGTTTATTGATTGCCGCAGTAACAAATGCACGAACAAGAAGTTCATGTATTTGAAAAATCGTGGTGCCTAGAGTACTGGATGTGGATTTGAATGAATCAAATTTTACTTTAGCAGAAAGACTGGAGCATTTTTGTGATTTTCCTCATATTTCTATGAGCACCCAAAACATTAGATAAATTTGACATTATGAAAAGTCAGTGCTTGCAAAATGTCTGAAAATGGGCCCCAAACACGTACTCAAATCATAAGGAATCTCTCATGCAAAACAAGATGCAGTGGCATTTATTCTCTGTTAAGAGTTGTATATTGGAATCGAAAATCTTAAACAAATACTAAATGCTTTCAATCCCATGACAATACTGTACATGTGCAGATGACATCTGATACCCGTGAAGAAATGCATTTTTGTAGTGTCTGGTGTGAGAAATTTCTTTACGATTTGATCAAGTGTTTTCAAGGGCCTGTTCAGGCATTTTGCAACCAAGATACATATGTAATATTGAATTTACCCATATTTTCAGTTAACACAAGAAAAATCACAAAAATACTTCAATCTGATATCAAGCCAAAATCAATGCATTCAAAATCCATCCCAAGGTACTACGATTTTCAAACCCCTGGTAGTGCAGCAAATATTTTTATAAGAAACTACTGTAAGAGAATGACCCACCCGGAAGGGAGTACATACTGTAACATGTTCAGGGCTCAGGTATGTGCCGCCCATATGGATGGGTTTTGACCCTAAATTCTCTAAACGAGGGTCCTTTTTCAGCAGATTTGCCATAATCATGGATTTGCAAAAAATAGTTAAAAATTGGCAGGTTTCTGCCAAAAATCATCATGAAAGTGGGTACCAGGCAATTATCGTAATTAGAAGAGGGTAACAGTTATTTAGGTTCCTTAAATTCATGTTGTAGGGGAGACCGGAGACAATTGTAACATGGGGCAATTGTAACACTGACTCTCACGCCTTGCAGAAAAGTGCAAAAATATAATTTTTGCACAGAACATGCTCATTCTAACTCTCTACATACGACTTGAGATACAGGAATATTGAGATACATGTTTTTGAGTACGAAAGTAAATTCGTGCTTTCACCGTAAATTTGTGTCTGAAAGATTTTGCTCTTGAGTAAAAAATTTCATTTTGACATCACAGACATGGCATCTATTTAGGATCAAAACTACGTTAAAACTTTTAAGCTCCACAGCTTATGAGATGTGAAAATAGAAAATAACGATAGCTGACCAGGTCAGGGGCAATTGTAACACACTGTTACAATTGCCCCGGTGTAAGCTGTCCGATGCTTTGGTTTTGACTCATTTTCTAATCTGGTCGAACAATGTGCATCTATGCAGTATTAAGGAGTTCGGAATTGAAATTTGTAAAAAAAGAAAATTTTTTTCTCAATCGATTCAATTTTTTCAACTGATGCACCCAAATTTACAAAGAAATAAAATCTACATCTTATTTTTAATTTTTTCTTTTGAAAGCCACGAATAATCTGCCACCTGGTGCTACACTTTGTGCAAAGAAAAGGCAAAGTTGTACAATAATGATCTGTGATGATTTTAAGGATATGTAACAATTGCTCCAACTATCTTTTACAATTTCCCTGTGTTACCGGGGCAATTGTAACAGTTGACCACTGATTTTGAAACTATCACAGCGACACAAAAATTGGTTCTATGCAATGGAATCTAACGTCTAAATTATTCCAAGGGATGCAACTACAATATAATTTTCCTTCAAGAGCACAATTAATCATTATTTAGACGATATGGCTGATTTTCCAAAAAGTGTTACAATTGACCCCGGTCTCCCCTACTTATTGCTGGAGGATCTCTTCTTCCTTCATGGACATTTCTTCGCCAGTTTGATGAAACAATGCATTCTGTTTATAATTATTGTCTGGGTTTCTCAAAAAGGTACTCCCATTTAGAAAATTACCAAAATTGGATGGTACAATCTATCACAAAAGTTTCTTTTTGATCACTTTTGTCAGTGATCCAGATATATTTAACGCATTTGTTCCAGTACTTAGGGTATAGTGTGACGTACTGAAAAATCGAATTCTGAGCTACTGTATACTCTGTAACAACACTATCTTGCCTAAAAGCCATGATATTGAGATTTTCCATTATTCTCGGAGTCTGCAATGATAGTTTGCAGGTCTTTCTATCATTTGTGACCGAACTAGAGTAAGAGCTTGATATGCATAAAGAAAGTAATCCGGGCTGGAAGTACTGAGTAATAAAGTTCAATAATTATGCTTCTTGTGAAATAAAAAAGTTTCTTTGAGTAGTACTTTCCAGTACTCAAGTTTCTTGATTGTTTGGTGTTTTGAGAGTTGAGTTTCTTACAAAGAGTTCCTCATAAAAATATGTATCTGCTGATGAACATAGGGCTCAATCCTTAGCAAAAAGCTTGAATTAGATTGTAAGATCTTGTGTGAATTTGTTCTTTTCTGGTTCTAGAGCAATAGGCAAGTTCCTTGAAACTTTCTTTTTCGAAACACTGAAATGATAAATAACATCGATCAAATTTTCTAAAGACTTGGCATGAATAGACAAAAAAGAAAACTTTTCCATGGGGATTTGGGGATTTAGAAACGGATTAGTTATAATGTGCTGCATGAGCGTTTTTTCCAAGAATGGCCTCTTGCGAAATTCGGTAGTAGTTGCAAGGATGTGCTGCATCAAGCGGTTCCCAGCATGACAATTAACGTTTTGTCTTTTAACCCCGTAGACACAGGGATGCAAGCTGTACGAAAGTATGAATTCAACGAAATTGCAAAAGGAAAGGCATTTCTTTGATCACTGACAGTAAATTTTCTTTTCTTCCAACATAGAAGCAGCGCTCGTGCAGCAAATTAAGATTAATCGATTTCTAAATCCCGAATCAACATGACAATTTTTACTCTTCATCTTTTCATGTCGAGTCATTAGAAAATTTGATCGACGTCTTTTGATCATTTTCAATATTCTCGAAAAAGAAAATTTTAAGAAACTCACTCATAACTCTAGAAAAGAAGATGCACAAATCTGCAACAGATCTTAGCTAATTCAGGCTTCTTGCTAAAGGCTGTCAAAATTGAAAAATGATAGTTGTTTGATGCATCCGATATCTTGATTGAAAAGGTTTATAATTTTGTAGCCTATGTGTAGACCCCGGCATCTACACGTTAGCATAGGTTCCAAATCTTTAACTCGGCGTAAAAAGGTGGTTGTAAATTCAATGACCTTTCTTCTGATTGAATGGCTTAAGAGACACTTTAGGTATTTAACTGTAATTCTACCGTTGGACTTTCCAGAAATTTTGAATATTTTTCAAAATTACAGCGTATTTCCCATTTCAGCTCATTTTAGGATGTGACGTCATCAAATTTCTAAATCATAAATCAGATGAGTGACAGACTTTTGCTTGCTACCATATTGTAGGCATCCATAAACCATAGTTCTCTTCGAAATTACTTCAGGTTGCGTCACACGGTTTAGAAATTATGATGGTTTTAAGTTTTTTTTTTCAATATTTCTTGAATTCTTGAAAGAGGAGAAAAACACTCTAATTCTGAAAATATTAAAGATTTCAGAAAAGTCCAACGGCAGAATTATAGAGAAATAGCTAAAGTTTCTTTGAAGTCATTCAGTTCAAAGAAGTATATCACTCAAATTTACACCAGTCTTTTTACAGATTTGAAACCTATGCTCTACACGTAGGCTACTAATTTTGCAGACAATTGACGATTTGTAAGCTTTAGCATTTAAACACGATGTTGATCTTCATTCTAGCAAGGAGCAAGTTCAGGGAAATGTCATTGAGCAAAAAGATGAAGTCAATTTAGAAGATGAAAATATAAGAGTTGCAATAATGAAGGGGGATGTCGATTTCTTACAAAAAGCATTCAATGCTGGTATTTATAATATGATAATACTCTATTGCCTCCAACTGTATGCCGCAGACTTTGCTGAATGAGAAATATTTTTAAGGACATTCAGGATATTCAGATCAAGCATCTGTACATCATTGAAATTCACGTTTAAGTTAAGAAAGTCCTAAAGAAGAAAATCTAGTCTCATTTCCTGACCGTATCGGTTTGGAATAGCCTGCGTGCAGACTCAACTGACTTAATTTCAGAGAGCTCTTCTCGCAGAGAGTTTACTGGGAGAAACCTCTCTGAAATGAAAACACTCGAGTCTGCACGCAGGCTGGTTTGGAACTGTTCAACAAGTTTACGCACAATATGGTTCCATGAATAACAGACTCCGTAAGTGGACGCCCAGGGGGGTACTCGGGTATATTTGGGATAGGGGTGCTCAGGCTGGGGTACAACACATCAACCCAAAAAATAGTTTCTGGCATGAAAATAGACCCAAAAAACTAATTTCTCCGATCTTACATACCCTAAAGTTATGAAGTCAGTATCTTAAATCTGCATTAAAATGCCCTAACTGATTAAATTTCTCATAATATTTTTGGCTATTTATGTTTTTTTATTTTAGTACTGATACTTGACTCTAATTTTGTTTGTAAATTATGTTTTTCTTAATTTGTTTACTTTTTCTCATATTTGAGACCCAAAAAAGTAAGCCAGATTTTCTTGAACCCAAAAAAATAACTGTCCAAATAATTGACCCAAAAAAATAATCCTTGCCTAAATTTTAGACCCAAAAAAGTAACCTGAGCATCCCTATCCTGAATATACCAGAGTACCCCCCTGGGAGTGGACGTTAGGTAATGTTAGCAGTTGAATTTGGAACGTTTCCAACAGGTCTAAATGCAAGGCTTGTAAACGTGAGAATACAAGGTCTAAATCTACTTTTCTAATACGGTTGCAAATGGAAGTTGTATCGTGTAAACGCTACCTTTGAGGCTGAATATGTTTTTACCCCAATCTGTGAAAATATTTGCATCACTAGGGTGCCGGTGGTGGTAATCGGACGCTTAAAGAAAGTTAATCACAGACAAAAACCAAAATTACCAGGAGAGAGGACAACAGCTATTTTGGAATATTTTCCCAAAGAGTTTGGTTTTGTACGTTGCCTGCTTTTCTTTGGCAACTATGTTTTTGAGGCTGACCTTGGGGAACTGGTTTTCGGACAGTGGGTTCACTCACAATGCGGAAAGTGCCAAGAAATTTATTTTTCTATGTATACTTGGCAAGTATTCCATTTATAAACTATTCTGTTTCATTTTGTTTGTCTTGTTCCCTATTGTTGAATGCGAAAATAATCATTTGACTATCAGCTCTCGCAATGACGTTCTAGAGTGCTCTCAGTACTCGCAAACCAATTTATAAACAAGGAAATGCGTGGAAAAAATATTTATTTGATCTCATTAAAACTTTCGACTGATCTACGTACAGATATGTATGAAAGAAATACGAAAATCCAAATCAGAACTGTATTCATTCCCCCGAACAACTGATTTATTTGGTGTCCAAAAGCCACCGCCATAAACTTTTCAGACTATTAAATCAAGCATCCGCTGTCTTCCCTTCAGCGAAACTTTTTCGAATCTGTGGCACAATCCTATGTGTTATTCACATGCAAGACATCTAATTTCTTTGATTGTTTGAAATGTTTGCTTCGTGCGGCAACAGATTCAGAGTTTCGAAACTAGGTGTACTTTTCACAACGACAACTTCTGCACTGCCAGGCACAACGAAACCAACTGGATTTTAGTATGCTTTGCATTTAAGAAGGTATTTCGTAAGTATCCATAATGTTAGCTTTCTGTGTCAACAAATACCCTCTTTGATGGGCTTCATTTGTAACGTACTTTTCTGTCGGTTTTTTAGATCTCTCGCAAGTGTCCGATTACCACCGCCGTTCGATTACCACCGCCGACACCCTAAAGCTTCAACTTCATTTTAAAGATTTTTTTGGATTGTTGATGGTGTTATTTCAGCCTGAATGAGTAATTGTTTGAAAATCTTCTTTCTTGATGTATATGTTAAGGAGTAATCAAAATGCATCATGTTCTGATTTTGATCCAAGGAATATAGATTGAATATTGATAAGAGATTGGGAAGCTCAAAGAAAACACGACAGATTTTTTGACCCTAGCAAGAATTCTAAAACATAAGACATGATTTTCTTCAGTGACTGAATTTGATTTTACTGGAGATATCTGCGTTGAAAATAAGCCTTCGAAACTAGTGATTTACGAAGCTTTTCTCGTTTATCCAAAAGGGAGTGGAAAGCCTGGAAAAAACCAAGCATATCCTTGAATATGCCTGTGGTACAAAGCTTTAAGACTGTGTTCAGTAACGTAACAAACTGTGCTATTTGGTAATTTTCCATTACTTAAAGCAAGTCTCCATTACTTGATCTCAAATTTCGAATTAAGCCAACGTGGAAGAGTTACTTAATTTTACGACGCTGATAATCTATCTGTTATGATTGTGAAGACAGAGGATAATGATTTTTAGTAACTGGCGGACTTTTTTCTTCTCAGGGTATGATGTAAGCAGAAAAGTAAGAGCAGGATGGACAGGAATTATGTATGCTGCAAATTTTGGTCATCCAGAAATTGTGAAATTATTCATCGACAATGGTGCTAATGCCAACTTCCAGAAAGGTATACCGTTTTTCCCAGAAAAAAGTATGCAGGTTCTGGTAAGCCCAGTGATGAGAAATTAGCTTTAATCAATAGCTAATCGACTTCAAAATGTTCCTCGATAATGAACTTGAACATTACCGGGTGTCCCAAAATAAACTATGCACGTTTGGCAGGACACAATAAATCGTACATTGGACCGATTGTGAAGATTTATGACTTAATCTGTAGCAGAAAGCCTGAATTAGATACTGGGATTTTTTGCAATTTTTTACAATTTCAGTTTTTAGAGCTAGAAGCGAGTTACCTAAGACTTTAGTTTTCGAAAACTCCGAAAACGACCAAAAAACATCGATCAAATTTTCTAAAGAATCGACATGAATGGACAAAGAGAGAACTTTTTCGTGGTGATTTGCGATCTAAAAATCGACCCATTGTAATCTGCTGTACAAGAGTTCGTACTGAACCCTCAAATCCCCCTGAAAACGTTTTCTCCTTGTTTATTGATGTTGGCTCTTTTAAAATTTGATCGACGTTTTTTTATCGTTTTCAATATTTTCGAAAACGTACATTTAAGAAACTCGCTTCTGGCTCTAAAAACTGAAAGCAGAAAAATTTGCAAAAAGTCCTAGAATCTAATTCAGGCTTTCTGCTAAACATTAAGTCATAAATCTTCAAAATCGGTCCAGTATTCAATTTATTTTGGCCTGCCAAACGTGCATAGTTTATTTTGGCGCACCCGGTATACGCGTTTGAGCAGTTCTTGTGAAGGCACCTTGGCCTTACAAATTTTTATTTTCAGTTTGTGGTATAGCCGAGATCTTAACTTAGATTTTGCGACCTCGCACGTCCAAATCGGGTTTGTATTCGCAGAGTAATTGACTTGAACAGGAAAAATTGCTGAGGCAGCCTAAGACAGATGGTTATTGAATTATACAGTTACCACCTAGTATCTATGCGTAATTTGAAGAAAGTTTTGAGTCAGATCGACCATTAAAATGTCTATTCTTAAAAGTTTCTTGATCAATGAAACTATTATATTAATGAGAAAAAATGTTGAGAAAAGATGCATTTACACTTCGACTGACAGTTCACAGCATAACTTTTTTTTTCTATATTCATAAAATGTTACATTACATGTTACCTACTCACTGTGATCCAGATTTCCGTTTTAGTGTAATTAATACTAAAAAATAAAAATATCAGAATTGTCCAAAACTGATTTTTCTATATTAAACCGTAGCCTGAGGTATATCACAACGCAAAAATTTTTCAAATCGGACAAGTTAGTGCTGAGAAAGTAGCATTTCAAGTTAGGCCTAAAAAGTGTACTGCAGGCTTCTTTTGCAGCACAGCAAGACCACAAAATAGCACTAACTTTCAAATTCAAATTTCTTGGCTTGCACTCACTCGATTTTCATGATCTTTGTTTTGTTTGACAGATTGAACCCTGCAGAATATGTAGTGAAAAGGTCGATTGAAAATTTCATCTTGGGATGTGCAAATTTTTCAAATCCATAATGGTAACCAATCGTTGATAAAAACTAAAACTGAATCACGAAATGCTCCTTCAACATTTAAAACAAAAAATCTATGTTTCCGAACTCTTGTAAAGCCTATTGCAGACTCAAGTTTCACCTATTGGGAACATTTTTGCAAAAGGGCTAAGTAGAATAAGCTCTCAACTAATTTTGCGAATTTTTCACGAAGGGCAGCGAAGAAGATGTCTTTTTTTAGCAAATTCTGTCTATATTTGCCACTGTCTATAGACTGAACTAATGTTCAATGAAACAAGTATTTCCCTCTTATAGTCAAAAGGAGGTTAGAGGTCAACCCCCTAATCATATATGATGTGTCTATTTTGGTGTTTGTTCTGTTTTTCGATGTTACTAGGCGCATTTTTCACCTTGAGATATAACGAATCATTGTAGAGTTGGCTGCATGTTTTCAAAACCTTAAAAATTAGTTGAATTATGTAAAAATACTTTATACTAAGCATGTATTTGAAATTGTGGAGATATGATGAAATATTGCCTTTGCTAATAGTTTTTCGTCATAAAAATGCAATTTTTAGCTCTGAAAAGGTGCAAAACTGGTCTTCGTGAAAAATTCGCCAAAATTACTTGAGAGCTTATTCTACCAAGCCCTTTTGCAAACGTGTTCCCAATACCTTAAAGTTGATTCTGCAATAGACTTTACGAGAATTCTGAAACATAGATTTTTTGTTTTTAATGTTGAAGAAGCGCTTCGTGATTCAGTTTTAGTTTTTTTAACGTTTGGTTACCAGTATGAATTCGCAAGATTTCCGCATCCCAAGATAAAATTTTCAATCCACTTTTTCACTACATACTCTGCAAGGTTTAATCTGTTGAACAAAACAAAGATCATGAAAATCGGGTGCGTGCAAGCCAAGAAATTTGAATTTGAAAGTTAGTGCTATTTTGTGGCCTTGCTGTGCTTAGAAAGAAGCCTGAAGTACACTTTTTCGGCCCAACTTGAAATAATGTCTTCTCAGCACTAGATTGTCCGATTTGAAATTGTTTGGGTTTTGACATTCCTTGGGTTACGGTGAACAATAGAAAAGTCAGTTTGGTACAATTCTGACACTTTCATTTTTCACATTAATTACATGCCCTGGAACACTGTGCTATTATACTTTCTAATTACTATACTACAATACAACACTACAGGTACAATACCACTGGCAGCAAAAGACAATGACTACGTCCGTGGCCATTAACATAAAGACATGCAAATAAATGAGATTAAGTAAAACAACTACAAAAAGCTACACATACAATACGATTAATTACTGTCAAATACAGGGAACTGTTTCACATTTGATGTAAGGCCAACATAGGCGCACGATACATCGTTTACCGAACATCAAGTGTGAAGCAGACTTAACAAACGGGGAGCAAATAAAACACTTTGTGGCTGTGTGACGTATAATAGAAATTTGAGTTCAGCCAAACCGACCAGTTTTGTGGATAGAATTTAAAGGTCATTTCTAGTATATTCTTATTTACGTCATCAGAAAAGTCTTTATCACCATACAATAAATATTGTACTAGAACGTTGTTTGGAAGGCTGTTGATGTGAACAAATGGTTGTAATACTTCCGAAACTCCAGCGAGAAGATCTCGTCGGTGGATGCCGAATGAAGGGCAAAGCAACAAAAGTTTTCTGTATCCTCAATCCCATCGTTCGTTGGGCACATTGGGTCAGCATAACTTTCTAGGACTGATGGAACAGGAACGGTTTCAAGTGGTGTCTTCTGATACTGAAGGAATTTTCTCGCCCAAATTTCGTTTCAGTTGTGATTCAATTCAATTCAATACAATTTTATTCGCAGAATACAACGGTCTAATACAATGTAAGATGAAAATATACAGTAGAAACCCGCATAAAAGAACCTGTTTTTATAAGAACCTAGAGGCTGAAATTCAATCTTTAAAACCCTCTAAATAAGAATCCCTAATAGGCTGAAACTGGGAAAGCTTCTTCTATAATAGCTTTAATGTAAATTATTAAAATGACAAGAATTTTTAGAATTCTTCACATCCTGATCAGCCTTCTTCATTGGTACAAAAGATTTGTTCTCAATAATGGAAAACAGTGTTAATGTGTGCAAGGCCTGCTCGTATATAAGGACCTTTTTAAGAACCTTACAGGCTGGAATTTAGAATAGCAGCCATTTAATTAAGAACCAATTCAGGCTGCCCAGAAAAAACCTAGGTTCTTTTATGCGGGTTTCTACTGTATGTATTCTACACGACCTAAGAGAAGCGGGGCTTATCTAGCCTGGGCCGTAAATCAAAATTCAAAAGAATATACGAAAAAAGAAAAATGACGTCACAGTGCGAAGCTAGGAATTCAACAGTAAGATATACTTTCGTTACAAGTAAATGTTATTGGTTAGTCTTATTAACTATGTAGATTTTTATAATTCATTTTGGTATGTTAAGATGATGTTTTCTTTAAGTTTTTTACTGAAGTGTTTTTGTTTTGAGATTAACTTTAAGGAAGGAGGAAAGTTATTCCACATGCGAGCACCAATGTTTTGTATGGTGTAGTCAAGCCACTTTTAATTATTTTATAATCTGATTTTTGTCTGGTCTCGTATTAATGAAAGTTCGCATTGGTTTTTAAGTAATTTTGAAATACTTCTGGTAATCTATCTTTGCTAAAGTGCACTTGATGCATTATTTTTAAGATTTTTATGCGGTAAAGATCATAAATTTTAATTATGTTATATAAAATTTTACAATAATCTTACATTCTACTATACCTATCTAAACTACTATACAACACTACAGGTACGATACATGGGGAGCGAAATACAATGACTACCCCATGGCCAATATATAAAAACATGAAACATTAAACTGTAAACATTACGAAACAATTAAAGATTAATGAATACTATGCTAGATTCTGTCTCATATCAGATGTCAGGTCAGGGTTTAAATGGGTTGGAAGATGTCACGAGTGCAAATCATTTAATTGTTGATTTAGGAAGGTACAATGGCCGACATCTGATGTGAAACAGAATTTACAAAGGAAAGAGCTATTTACGATAAAGGACTTGGTGGTTGCTTAGTACATAGCTGTAATCTCAATAGATTAATCAAAGCGACCAGTTTCGTGGATGAAGCGTAAAGTTAACTCGAGTATATTTCTGTTCAACTCATCAGAAAGGTCTTGATCACCATACAATAACAGATGTGTCAAAGAATCGTTTGAAAGATTGGTGATTTGTGCAAATGGTCGTAATAATTCAACAATTTCAGCGAGAAGATTTTGTCGTTGAACATCAAAAGAAGGGCAGAGCAACAAAAAGTGCTCAGTGTCCTCAATGCCATCGTTTGTTGGGCACATTGGGTTTATTGTATCCCTAAAATTATGCTTGAATTTATGGAAATTTAACTTAAATTTAACAGGCATTGTTTAGGTATTGAATGAGGTGTAACCGTTCAGTTGTATTGGGCTTTTGAATTTGTGAAGAGTACATTTCACTTTCATAGCTCAACAAACTTCCATAACTGCAGAAGATCCAGAATGCTGCTGCAAGAATGTTAACGGGCGAACGCAAACGCTGTCACATAACACCGGTGTTGAAGCAACTTCATTGGTTGCCTGTCACAAGTAGAATACAATACAAAATACTAATGTTAACCTTTAAATGTTTAAAAGATCTAGCACCAAAATATCTTAAAGAATTATTGAAATTGCGTAAGGCTTCTCGTTGCACTAGATCTGCATGTGATGAACTATTACTAGAAGTAGGGAAGACCAGATTAGCAACGGCTGGTGATCGTGCTTTTGTAAATGTTGCCCCTTTCCTTTGGAACAGACTCCCCTATTCGGTTAGAGCTTGTAACACAGTTGAAACTTTTAAATCTCGTTTGAAGACCCATTTATTTGAACAGTATTTTATTGAATGAATTGTTTAACTTGGATTTTTAATGAAACTTTGTAAACTTTTGTATTTTTAATCATATTTTAATTAGTCTTAGTGTTTTTGATTGTAATGCGCCTATGAGCCCTGCGGATATATGGCGCAATATAAGTGCTTTTATTATTATTATTATTATTATTATTATTATTATTATTATTATTATTATTATTATTATTATTATTATTATTATTATTATTATTACAAAATTCATTGTTGAGCTGCCCCAAAATCTTTTCCAACAGATAGTAACTTCATAATTCAATAACCATCTTACCTACGCTGCCTCAGAAACTTTGCCTGTTTAAATAAATTACACTGCAAATAAAAATCTGATTTGGACATATGAGGTCGGAAAACCTAATAAGTTAAGATCTTATCTATACTATAGACTTTAAATGAAAATTTTTGAAACCAAGGCTTCTTCGCAGGACCTGTTCTAACGGTTATACTTTTTGGGACACCCGGCAGATACCTCATTTGTTGATAGTAGTGCTTTGGGAGCTGAAATATTTATCTTGAAAGTTCCAATTTACCTCCAGGTCCGAACCAGAGCTTTGACCTTTGGCACATCAATATTGAAAATTAAATTAAAAAATTTATAAGCGGCACAATGGCTGACTTCTAGCAAGCAGAAATACCGGGTGAGTCAATAAAAGAATCCCCGTTTGAAAGGTCGCAGCTCCCTGGATATCAAGACGATGATATCGGTAAATATGTAGTTTCATGGTAGACGCATGCAAATCTATTTTAAAATTTACCTGACTGAAATTGGCCACTCCGTTCTGAAATTATGAGGGATTTTCTTGAGAAAGCCTCTTCAAAAAACCTTCAAAGCATGCCCAAAATCACGAACAATTTCCCTAACATTTCTGCCTTACACGGGTCTTACAGCAATGATTTCTGCACGCTTTATCACGTGCCATCCTCTTGGGAGGACGAACAAGTCTTCCCTCTTGTATGAATAGCCTTTTCAGGGGAATTCCATTCTCCCAAGAGGACAAAGATATGAATGCATGCGAGTGTCATCATTTTTAGAAAGGAAAACCCAGGAAAATTTGCTCATTGTTTTCACTCGTTTTTGCAGGTTTTTGGAAGGAGCTTTATGCAGAAAATCTCTGATATTCACGGGAAGGAAAGGCCGGGTAAATTCCTGAACCTAATTCAACATATTGGCAATAAAACAAGGCAGTTTTCAATGATATTGCTTTGATGTTCAGGGAGTAGTGGCCTTTCGACGGGGGTTCCTTTTTTGACTCACCCGGTAATAGGATCCACATTTTGTTCAACTTTTTCAAGGATATTGTTGATTTATTCGCTGTGGTTCAAGAATTTGCTGAGGCCAAAACGCCAAAACTCTGGATTGGAGGTGACAATATATTTGAACTTTCAGCATAAATATTTCAGCTCTCAAAGCACCAACATCAACCGACAAGGTATCGAAGTCCAAGTTAACTCTCGATGAACTTTTTGAAATTGATCGGCCGTTGATTAAAGCTAAATTCTCGTCGCTGGACCCAACCAAATCTGTCCCATTCTTATTATGGGACACTGGGTAGATCACAATTTAGTCACTGTATTTGATTTTCTACCTGGAATGAGTAATAGGTTTTAATTCTTTAAAAAGCTTGGTGTAAAATGTGATGACCTATTTCTTTGAGCTGAATTGCTTCAAAGAAACTTCAGTTATTTCGTTAAAATTCTACCGTTGGACTTTTCTGAAATCTTCAACATTTTTAGAATTAGAGCATTTTTCTTCTTTTTTTGAGAATCCAAGACAAATTTTCAAAAAACTCACAACCATCGTAATTTCTAACCTTTTCTGACGAATCATGAGATAATTTTCAAGAAAACCATAGTTTATGAATGTCTACAATATGGTATCAAGCAAAAGTCATTCGCTCTTCTGCTTTACGATTTCGAAGTGTGAGGACCTCACGTCTTCAGATGAGTTGAAATATGAAATTCACTGTAATTTCGAATTGAGTCAAGATTTCTGAAAAACCCAAAGGTAGAATTATAGGTAAGTAGCAAAATTATCTTTCAAGCCATTCAGTTAAAAGAAATAGGTCATAGAATTTTTACACTCACCTTATGCCTAGTTTACACATCGTATTTTGGCCGTGTCGAATTTAACTGTTAAATTGTTAAAACAGCAGGAGTTCACCAGCTCTGTCTTGTTAAACGGCAGAAACGCGACTTCGTTTAAACATCGTATTTATGCTGCGTTTAGTTCATCAATTCTAAATCATGGTCCGCGGTTTCTATGTGTGATTCGCCATAGCGCTTGCGCATTTGGAAACAATGGCCATTTGAACCATTTTAGTTTCAATCCTACACTGCAAAAGGCGATGGTTAAATCAGATTTTTAAACACAGCAGATTCTACCGTTTTATGCAGGGTATCCCAAAAAAATTGTGCCCCGTTTGTCTGAAGATTGCACAAAACGGCAAAAGATTCTCGAAAAACTTTTGCATGATGTTGCTCTTCAGATCTTCAATTAAAGTTGGCTACCATCCCCATGAAAATCCGTTGAAAAATGATGGAGCTATGACCTTCAGGAGACCAAATTTGCCCGCTCACTGAAACCACCGGTCGGCCATTCGGTTCTACTATTTTGCAGCGATAAATAAGTTCATGGATTGAAAATGAAACAGCAGCCTCCAATTTCATAGCTCTCGTGAAAATTCCGATAATCCTCGGAGAGTTTCAATATTTCTGACCTCACAGAAATGATTTCTTACTTCACGTGAAGATACTTATAATTGCAAAATAGTAAGACAAAATGGCCGACCGCTGGTTTCAGTCATAAGGCAAATTTGGTCTTCTGAAGGTCATAGCCCCATTATTTCTTAATGGAATTTTGCGGGAATGGTTGCAAACTTTAATTGAATATCTAAAGAGCAGCATCGTGCAAATGTTTTGCGAGAATCTTTTGCTGTTTTGTCGCAATCTTTAGGTAAACGGGGCACACATTTTTTGGGACACCCTGTATATAGTTTGATTCGAAAAATGCGATGTTTAAATTAGGCCTTT
The DNA here is from genome assembly GCA_039566865.1 of Aurelia coerulea. Classification (NCBI taxonomy): domain Eukaryota; kingdom Metazoa; phylum Cnidaria; class Scyphozoa; order Semaeostomeae; family Ulmaridae; genus Aurelia; species Aurelia coerulea. Next base: position 21,344,577 of record CM076943.1, read on the forward strand.
TTTACACCGATTCAAAGATTTAGAACCCATGCTGTTATACTGGGTGAGTCAGGAAAGCGTTAGATATTCGGAAGATTGTAGCTCCGTAGCTCCGTAGCTCTCAAACCATTTGTCAGATTTCTACCGGGTGCGCCAAAATAAACTATGCACGTTTGGCAGGCCATAGCAGATCGTACACTGGACTGATTTTGAAGATTTATGGCTTGAACGTGAGCAGAAAGCCTGAATTTGATTCTGGGACTTTTTGCAAATTTTCCGGTTTCAATTTTTAGAGCTAGAAGCGAGTTTCTTAAAATGCTCGTTTTCCAAAACATTGAAAACGATAAAAAAACGTTGATCAAATTTTAAGAGATTCACCATGAATGAACAAAGAGAAAACGTTTTCAGGGGGATTTGGGGGTTTAGTACGAACTTTCGTACAGCAGATTACAATTGGTCGATTTCTAAATCTCAAATCACCACGAACAAGTTCTCTCTTTTTCCATTCATGTCGATTCTTTGGAAAAATTGATCGATGTTCTTTGATAGTTTTTAGTGTTTTTCAAAAACTAAAGTTTTAAGGAACTCGCTTCTAGCTCTAAAAACTGAAAATGAAAAAATTTGCACAAAATCCCAGTATCTAATTCAGGCTTTCTGCTAACAATTAAGTCATAAATCTTCAAAATCGGTCCAGTGTATGATTCACTGTGGCCTGCCAAACGTGCATAGTTTATTTTCGCGCACCCGGTATAAACTGATAATACCTTTGTCGCTAAGCTAACATATCAACTTCGAACAAAAAATCTAGTCTGTCAAAATTGGTAATATCGTTCTCAATACTGCAGAGAATTTTCTAAAACAGTTTCACCTCAAAATCCTCCAAATAGAGCTTTTAGCTGTTCCGAAAAGAATCAGAATCGCACGATATTTTGCAACATTTTGCAGAGTTTTCGAATGTGCACAGTAGTGATAGAAGCTTTAACGCCACCTGATCGAACTTTGCGCATAAAAATGCATAAAGATAACGCTCGATACAGGCTTTTTTGTAAAATAGCTAAATTGTCTGTTACTAGCAAACTTGATCAGAGATTTTGTGCCTGTTCGAAAGATTTTGACAAAGATAGCGCTCATGCCCTTAATGCAGAGGATCAAGGAGTCTCATCTCGTCATGCCGGGGAAGTACCACTCGTCCTGTAAGTTCTCTACCCTTCAATCTTCCGATGAAAAGTCGAGGACGAAGAGCCAGTAGGGTGGATCGGCTCGCCTTTGAGAATGAGTTAATGAGTTTTTCAAGGAGACAGAATACTGTGTTGTAGGGGAGAAGAAGACCAGAAGCAACAGCTGCTGGATTTTCTGAAAATGTTGTTGTCTCTTCTGTGATCTCGTACTTCATATTGTTTGTTTCGGCAGATTTTATGATAGCATGCTGGACCGGCAGATAGAAATTGGAGAAACACTACAAGAACTGTGCTAGCGTCTCTAAAAGTTGTTTGCAACGTACGAATCCTTCTCCGTGGCGTCTGTGCACAGGTGGATTTTTCAGTAAACGTTGTAATTGCTTACATCTTCTGCACAAAAACAGAGGATATAACAGCTGGTTATATATCTTTTGGCCTAATTGGAATTATTATTGCCATTTTATAATCGACTGACAAACAACTGACAGAAATAGCAACAGCAAGATCTGTAGATCTAGATTCTGTTTCCACTTTGTAAGACGCAAGCGGCCCAATACAAGTAATCGTTTCGGTGGAATCTCCATTGTGAGTTTGAAGCCTCCTTTCTGCGTTTTGTTTTGTTCAAAGTGGTGTTTTCCAATTCTGTACGGATAACACGCATCTCAAGGTTACTCTACTTTCCGCTCCAGTGAGCAGCGAGTTGGCGTTATCATTTCTGAGTTCAAACCAAACATTTTTAGGTATATGCTAGCTGACTCGAAAGGCTAGGGGCCATCAATGGAGACTGAATCTAGCCAAGAGTATCTTTTTTTCAATATTAGTCTAACCAAGAGTATCATTTTTGTAGTAATTGGTCCAGGGAAGGGTACCATTTTCATAGAAATTAGTCTAGCCAACGGTGCCGCTTTGAATATCCTCTCTGTTTTCCCCTACCCAAAATTTAGCCAAGAACTCCCCCCCCCGTGCTCATACCTTTGTTATATGATCTGCCCTTGTAACTCACCTTGCTTTAGAATTGTTTTTATTAATTTTAGACATGTTCACTCCATTGATGGCTTTGTGCTCTGCTACGATAAAAGAGGAGCAAAATTTGCTTGACAGTTTGAAGTATTTACTTGCTGCAAATGCCAGAGTCAACGCACATGACAGGTATGTTGGTATTGAATGTACCAAAAATGTCCTTTGCCTATTTGATGATTAACAGACCTGGGGTTGGTGGGGGGGGGGGACAACTTCCATATACACTTGTTTAAGACGTGCCATGTGCCACGCCACTTTTGCAGGCTTGAAATACATTTTAGGCTGTCATTTTTGGTAAGATCACAAAAAACCGTAAATCTTAGGGTATCATTTTTGGTGTGATCATAAATCATAGGGTATCAGTCTCAAAATGATAATTTAGGGTATTTGATTTGATCCATTTTCATATACCGGGTGCGCCAAAATAAACTATGCACGTTTGTCAGGCCATAGTAAATCGTACACTGGACCGATTTTGAAGATTTATGACTTAATCTTTGGCAGAAAGCCTGAATTAGATTCTATGACTTTTTACAATTTTTTCCGTTCTCTGTTTTTAGAGCTAGAAGCGAGTTTCTTAAAATGTTCATTTTCGAAAACATCGAAAACGATGCAAAAACGTCGATCAAATTTGAAAAGATTCAACATGAATGAACAAAGAGCAAACGTTTCAGGGGGATTTGGGGGTTTGGTACGAACTCTCGTATAGCAGATTACAATTGGTTGATTTATGAATCGCAAATCACCACGTACAAGTTCTCTCTTTGTCCATTCATGTCGATCATTCAGATAACTTGATCGATGTTTTTCGATCGTTTTCAGTGTTTCCGAAAACTAAAATTTTAGGAAACTCGCTTCTAGCTCTAAAAATTGAAATGATAAAATTTGCAAAAAATTCCAGTATCTAATTCAGGCTTTTTTGCTAACGATTAAGTCATAAATCATCAAAATCAATCGAGTGTACGATTTATTGTGGCCTGCCAAACATGCATAGTTTATTTTGGCGCACCCGGTACCTGATAAGAGCATAGGTTCCAAATCTTTAAACAGGCTGGTGTAAGATTGAGTGACCTATTTCTTTGAACTGAAAGATTTCAAAAAACTTTAGCTTGTTCTCTATAATTCTACCGTTGGACTTTCCTGAAATCTTCAATATTTTCAGAATTAGAGTGTTTTTCTTCATTCAAGAATTAAAGAAAAATTAAAAAAAAAACTTAAAACCATCGTAATTTCTAAACTGTTTGAGGCAACATGAAATAATTTCGAAGGAAACCATAGTTTATGAATGCCTACAATATGGTATCAAGCAAACGTCTGTCACTCATCTGGTTTATGATTTAGAAATTTGATGACGTCACATCCTCAAATGAGTTGAAACGTAAGATACGCTGTAATTTCGAAAAATATTCAAAATTTCTGAAAAGTCCAACGGTAGAATTATAGATAAGTATCTAAAGTTTCTTTCAAGCCATTCAATCAGAAGAAATAGGTCATTGAATTGTACACCCACCTTTTTACGCCGAGTTAAAGATTTGGAACCTAACCTATTTCAAAAATTGCCTCATTCATTTACCCAAAGTCTAAGGGAGAGTTAAAAAAGACCACCTATAAACATAAATTTCGGTAATGAATAAATTAAATGCTGAGACTAGAATACACTGAACGTTTCGGGCATAACCCTTCATCAGTAGTGTTATGCCTGATACCAAGACGACAATATTGGCATGTATAAATCCACTTAAAGATTTACCAGACTGAAATCGGCCACTCCGTTCTGAAATTATGAGGGATTTTTTCTGGAAGGCCAATTCAGTACAAAGCCACTGTGCTGGAATATTCAGAACCCTTGGAGCCTGATTCTCTGCTATGAGTTTGGCAGTTTGGGAGTGCATCCAAAAGTCGAAAGGAAAATGGTACCGTACTATAACTTTTTCGGAAACTCTTTGCTGTTAAAATTCAATGGAAAAGCACTGTACTGGAACATTCGATACCAGACTACTCACTACTGATGAAAAGTGTTCTGCCCGCTACGTTTAGTGTATTCTAGTCTTGGCATTTAGTTTATTCATTTCTGAAATTTATTTTTGTTTTTCCTGAAGCTATTCCCACACTCCACTCTCAAGATTTAATTTATACCACACATCGTATTCTGTCTTCTGTCGGAGGTTTTTGAAAATGATAGAGTTGGAAGGAACTAAGATCTATTCTGTTGGTGCCATCATTGATCCAAAACAATAGACTTTGTAGACTTAATGTCATTTTGATATAAAAGCTCATTTATTTGGATTTTGTCATTCTCTTCAGACTTTGGAGAGATTTTTTACGTATTCGTTTTGGCAATTTTAAAACTTTAGACATCCGAGGTCTCGGAAACCTTCTGCTCCCGAGCTTGGGGATTACGTTGCTCTCTGTCGGCTAGTTTCAGAGAGAGGCAACCTGATTCGGCCACTGATTTTCTTTGTATGAAATGTTTGAAAAGGGATGGTTTTTGATAATATGATCATAGCATGGGAGATGTCCAGCTACGTCTGTCATCTGCGGTAAATGAAACAATTGTAACTTACACGGTCGATACACCGCGGGGGACTTCGATCATTATAATTGATTTCTCGCGAGGGGGCAAGTCACTTCAAAAATAGCTGACGCGATTTTGAGATTTTAGAATTTTTAAGATTTCTAGATTTTTGATATTTTCAAATTTTTTCGAGAGTTGGGATATCGAAATTTTGTGAAGATCTTTAAAGTTTTCAAGATTCTTCAGGATGTTTGGGATTTTTTAAGATTTTTAGGATTTGTTGGGAAAATGTACGAGATTTCTGGATTGATCTCCCCTGATTTTCGTAGCTCACTTCTTGTGATTGTACTGGATTCAGAAGCATTTTCGATGATTTTTCCTTCTTTCCGTACCTTTAGCTCTAAAAAGGGTCTGCATATGGCAGTTCATGTCCGGTCAAGCGTATGAGTTTTTTTAGCACTGGAGTAATGGCTTGTCTTCTTGAAGTAAGCTCTTTGTGAACCATGGCATCACTCGTAGGTAACTCAGATTTCAACTGACTTAGCACAGGTCTTACCAGTGCATACGTTTTCGCATCAATTCACCTACCCTAAACTGGTGCATGCTAGCGTCCGTCAAAATGGGATGGTGCCATGGTACACAGAGTGCTTTGATTTAAATTTTTTTGTCTTAGATTGTTGTTTAAGGAATTGGAAAGTGCTGCTCATAGCCAGCACCAGATGAAGTCATGTCTATTTCTGCTATGGACGGCACAGAATATTGTATTTTGTTGTTGTTTTAGTTTATTATTGATACTTATTACCTCACTGACGTTTCAAAAACGAGGCAATACAAGAATCCCGCCAATCCCATTGGCTAATCGCACATTTCCCGCGGTTCTCCCGTAGCCTTGTATAATACGATACAAGGACGCGTTTTTGTCACCACAGCAACTGTTTTAGGCCTGTGAGATTTACAATGAACTCAAACGACATAACAGTAACAAAATGAGTTTGACTAAATGGTATAAGTCAAAATTAGAAGCTATCAGGTAATAAAACTCATACTAACCGGTTTTGTAGTTGTATAGGAAAATATAAAGCCCTCGGTCTTATTGCACAGACCTCGCAAGCTCGGTCTGTACTTTTAAGACCTCGGACTTTATATTTTCCTGTACAACACAAAACCGGTTAGTATGCGCATAATACAAAATGGCTCTTGATGGGCATATCAGGGGTTGCCATGAACGAATGTTATGACACTGTGATCCAGACAGGGAATTAATCCCAAAAAATGAAAATACGAGTATACACTATTTGAGGGTTTCATCATGGCGAAGAGACATTGAGCTATTCGATAAAACAAAAATTTCTTAAATCCGACTCATAAATCCAGAGATATGATTTTTTAAAGTTTGACTAAATTGCGAACTGTTGTTTACATTGCAATTTCCGGCCTTTTGTTTGTGTTATCGTTGAAAACCCATACATTCAAGTTCTTGTAACTCTTCAACAAATGCACCGATTTTTTGAAACTTTTTTTTATTTTACAGATAAACACCTAAGCTATCTAAAAATACAAAGCTATTTGCAAAATCTCAAGTTGGTATATCAATATTTGTCAAAATGGTGTATGACCTTTTTAAGCACAAAAACCAGGCAAATTATCAAAATTCCGTTTGTTATAGTGAAAACAAAAAATCTAACTAAATCTAACTCTTCAAAAAAAATATCACAATTGAATATGATGTCTTGAGAGAATTTCTACCAAAGGATTCGTACAGCTTCGTACAGGAAAAAAAGTTATCACACATTTGGTATGATAGGCCCTTTTGGTTTAACGTTGATTTTTTGGCAATGATTTTTGGCTTTGTACATGATTGAACTGTTCCGCATACGAACAGTGTTTATGCAAACTACTTTCAACTATCTTAGCTTTACTTGAGTAAAGCTTGTGTCTCTAAAGTATTTAGTTTTTGGTCGATAATCTAATTCTCATTGTACATGTCCTTGATAAGGCCTCTTCTCGGTTTAGTGTATCGATCACCTCACTTTAATGATAATTGACTGCCTGATCTTGGTCGGCTACGTTTTTTAACTCGTTCATCTACTTCATCACTGAACACTCTTTCTTTTACACGCCAGGCTTCATCCTTGACTTTAACTTGATACAATTTTTGGAGTACTAATTGAATTTTATATGCGTCTTCCTTCAGCCCCCCTTTCCTCTATCAGTTTATCAGCTAGATCCTTAAATTTCGCAGTATATTTCGTGTTCTACTTCGTACTTTTATCCTTTAAATCACCGTTTTCAACTATGAAATCATAAAGCTCGCCATTCGTTGTGATAAACGTGATTGATTTTGTGACACATAGCTATTGGAATGGTTTAAAGACTACAGGCCAGCAGTTTTGTGTTTTAACAGTCATTGTTTTATTTTGTGGTAGGAACTGACTTGGAAATTAACATAGAAAAAATTCTGCTTCTCAATGAGGCATGTGAAACATACAGGCTTGGCTTGGGTCAGTCATAGTTACGAGAAAAATTTTTTTTATTGTTTTGCAGTTTCATATCAGTTTATGTAAAGTTGCGTCATCCTGTAATTTGAGCACTCCCTGCATCCCATATACAGTATGGTGAGCTGTAGACACTCTCTATGCGTACTATCAAAGTTTAAAAGTTGAATATATATTTTGAAATAACGAGGTAAAGTTGCCTTGCCTTAAACAAAGAGGCATTTAAGGCGAATAAGTGAATGGAAAAGTAGTGATAGGGGAATGTAGGCAGTAGTTATGTTCCAATAAAAGTCGCCACAAGCATATCCGGACTATTGACGCCTCTTCCCTACCATATCGAAGCCCTTGAAGACAGTCAGTTAACATTTTCATTGACTATGGAATCAAGATAAAGATAAAAACCGAGTCGACAGACAAGAAGCATGAAAATGTTATACCAGAACAAGATCTTTATCAACAGTTGGTCGTCAAGGTTTCAGTGAGTACGACCATAACCAAACACAAACTGAAAAGGACCTACCATACCAAATGTGTGATAACTTTTTTTCCTGTACGAAGCTGTACGAATCCTTTGGCAGAAATTCTCTCAAGACATCATATTCAATTTTAATATTTTTTTCGAAGAGTTAGATTTAGTTAGATTTTTTGTTTTCACTATAACAGACGGAATGTTGATAATTTGCCTGGTTTTCGTGCTTAAAAAGGTCATACGCCATTTTGACAAATATTGATATACCAACTTGAGATTTTAAAAAAAGCTTTGTATTTTTAGATAGCTTAGGTGTTTATCTGTAAGACAAAAAAAAGTTTCAAAAAATCGGTGCATTTATTGAAGAGATACAAGAACTTGAATTTCTGGGTTTTCAACGATACAACAAACAAAAGGCCGGAAATTGCAATGTAAACAACAGTTCGCAATTTAGTCAAACTTTAAAAAATCATATCTCTGGATTTATAAGACGGATTTAAGAAATTTTTGTTTTATCGAATAGCTCAATGTCTCTTCGCCATGATGAAACCCTTAAATAGTGTATACTCGTATTTTCATTTTTTGGGATTAATTCCACGATTTCTAAAGAGCTGGATCACAGTGCAACGGTGTCGTGTAAAAAGAACCCCAATCCGATATGAAATGAAAACGGTATCGTGTAAACAGAACAATTATTGTATCGGATTGCCACCACCAATCCGATATGAAATGAAAACGGTATCGTGTAAACGGGGCCTAAATCTGTAAATAAGGTTTTTAATTTTGTAGTGTTTTTGCACGGCCCTCTGTAAAGCAGTCTCTGCAGACTGATGGGGCTACGTTGGCTATGACAAATGACAGAAGTGAAGATTGAAAGGTTTCCGACCGAAAGGTTTCGGTAAAACAACTTTAGACAAAAATTTTCGGACCCTTTCGCAAGAATTTCGGACATGACAACTTTCGGACAACCTAAAACGAACTGTTTGCATGATAGCAAATCATATGGTAAAGCTAATTTTAATTTTACGATGGTTAATCATGTGCGACTTATGTGGCTTATGTCGAAACTTCACCAAACCCTCTAGTCCCAAGGGAATTTTTCACTGCAGCGAAAAAAGGCAGCCAATTCCCTCAGCACCCTTTGTTGATTTGGAGAAAAATGAAGACAATGGAATTTTAAGTAATACCGAATGGCCATTTTTGAGTAGTTCAAATAACAAAAGGAGAAAAGCTGATAATAACAACACGACTGAATGGTCCACAATACCCACGAGGAACAAGGCACGTAATGAGAACCAAAACAGCGTCTGGCAAACGCAAACACAGACAGCCTGGCCGAAAGAGCTTAATAGATTTGAAGGGCTTGAACATGAAGATACACCAACATTCTGTGGAGCTGCCACCGAAAATGAAGCCTCGACTTATTCTGCGGCTATTCAGCGACCAAAGAACAGAAGTAATCTCAAGCACAGAGAGGGTCCCACAAGCAAACGGCGTGGAAAGCCTACCACATATATTTTGGGCGACTCCATGGTTAAGGATATAAAGGGCTTCAAAATGGCAAAGGCCACAGGAAATGAAGAACAGGTCTATGTTAAATCGTTCAGCGGGGCAAATGTTAAGGACATGAACAGCCATGTTGTGCCTGCCCTAAATCGAGCCCCACAGAAAATTATTCTCCATTGTGGTACGAACGACCTCTCAAGCGAGCAAACCCCCGCAGAAATTGCAAACAGTATTGTGAAGCTTGCAGCAGAAATGAAAGATGAAGATAACGAAATTTTTGTATCTGGACTCGTGCGGCGGAACGATGAATTTAATGGTAAGGCTATCGAAGTAAACAAATTTTTAAGTAGAAAATGTAGTTTACAAAACTTTCCATTCATAGATAATAGTAACATTGATGAGCGATGTCATCTAAACGGAAGTGGCCTGCATTTGAATTATGGAGGTACATGTATTTTAGCGAATAACTTTTTGAACACTATTGGATTCTGACTAGTTTATGATTCAGCATGTAGCGAAATTTATGAAACCGACAGAGATGTTGCTCGACGAAGCGCTCCTACATCTACAGCTCCCCCAGACCACGCCCCTTGCGCAAGTGGTACCGCTCTAGGTAACAGGAAAGGTATTGCGATTGCGTCTCTGAATGTGAATAGCCTTCTATTGCACATTGACGAGATTCGTAGTTTGTCAAAAGATTTTGGAACTCATATTTTGGCGATAAATGAAACTAAGCTAGATAAAAATGTTCATGACGATCTAGTCAGCATTGGAGGATATTCCATACAGAGATGTGATCGCAACCGCAACGGCGGTGGTGTTGCTCTTTATATCAAGGACTCTCTTATGGACAAGTGTACTGTTCGCAGTGATCTCCCAAATTCTTCATTAGAGATATTGTGTGTAGAAATTAAGCCAGCTCGCTCTGCTCCTTTTATTGTACTGGCATGGTATCGACCTCCTGATGCGTCGAGTGAGATTTTTGATCAAATTGAGAAAACCTTAGAGTTTTTAGAGAGGGAAGGTAAAGAGATCATTCTCCTTGGTGACACTAATTGTGACATCTTGTCGAACTACCCTACCCAACGACCTGAAGGTGCACCAAATTTACCGTCTCACTCAAATCGATTGCTAGATATTTATAATCTTTTTGGACTCCATCAGCTTATAGTAACAGCCACAAGAGAGACAATCTCATCATCCACGTTAATAGACCATGTGGCTACTAACAATAAGTCAAATATTGTTATTTCAGGAGTTCACCCTCTTGGCATTAGTGACCATTATTTGGTGTATTGTATTAGAAAATTCCGTGGCTCTGTAAAGAAACAGCACAAAAATATTTCTACAAGAAGTCTGAAAAACTTCAATAAAACTGAGTTTTTGAATGACTTACTTTCAGTAGACTGGAAAGGTATTGTTTCCAATACTGACGACATTAATAAAATTGTTAAGCAATGGTCCCATATATTCTCACTCATTCTTGAGAAGCATGCTCCGATGCGTAATAAACGTGTGTCTGAGAAATTTTCCCCATGGCTGACTAAGGAGTTTCAGACTATGTCTGCCACACGTGACAGACTACGTAAACAGGCCGTTAGATCCAAATCCCAAATTTTGATGCAAGCTTATAGGCAGTTACGTAACAGAGTTAACAAGTTGAACTTGGACCTGAAGCGTGAGTTTTTCACAAAGAAGATTTCGTCTTATGCTGGTGATGTTAAGGGGTCATGGAAAATTATTAACCAAGTTCTAAACAAAAAATCCAAGACTACTCATGTTTCATGTCTAAGTGTTGAGGGTGAAACAATATTTGACAATAAGGCTATCGCTGAATCCATGAATAATTTTTTCTGTGGCATTGGTAAAAAGCTCAGTGACAAAATACCGGATACGGTAAATCCACTTTTGGGAAATGAATATTCTGTCAATAAAGAAAATACTAAGTTCCACTTTAAGCCCGTGGATACACGTCAGGTCGAAAAGGTCTTTGGAAAATTCAAATCATCTATGGGATCTGGGCCTGATGGCATTGCCAACTTTTTCTTGAAAGCTGGACTTCCAATCTTGGCCGATTCTCTTTGCGACATGTTTAATCTCTCTTTAGCTACTGGTGTTTTCCCGGATAGTTGGAAAATTGCAAGAGTTGCCCCTATATTTAAAAGTGGCCAACAGAATGATCGCTCAAATTACAGACCCATATCAGTTCTCCCTTTTTTATCAAGGGTGTTTGAAAAGTTGGTTTACAATCAGCTTTATGAGTATATGGACGGAAATAAGCATCTTTTTTCGCATCAATCCGGTTTTAGGAGTTTGCATTCTGTAGTTACATCCCTTTTAAACAATACAAATGATTGGTACGTCAATATAGATAATGGAAAATACACTGCTATGGTCTTCATCGACCTTAAGAAAGCATTTGACACGGTCAATCATCAAATTCTTCTCGCGAAACTGAAGAAATATGGCATTGACGGCCTCGAATATTTATGGTTCCAATCTTACTTAGAAAACAGATGTCAGTTCTGTAAAGTTAATGGTGCATGTTCTGATTTGCACGATATTGATTGTGGTGTTCCTCAGGGATCGTGCTTAGGACCACTCCTTTTTCTAATCTACATTAATGATCTTCCTTTGGCACTCAATAAATGTAATCTGACAATGTATGCTGACGATACTAGCATCTCATATGCCTCTAAAAACATCGAAGAGCTTAATACGACACTAAATAGGGATCTCGATTGTCTAAACAAATGGTTGCAGGGTAACAAACTGTCGTTAAATGTTGTAAAGACGCAAGCGATGGTTATAGGTTCCCAACCAAACCTGAAGAAGATTGCTGAAAAGAAAGTAGATTCTCCAACTTTTTCTATTGGAGGCTCTGACATAAATCTAGTTAACAATGTGAAATATTTAGGTGTTCAACTTGACAGTAATCTTGACTGGAATCAGCACATGAAAGTCTTATGTGGCAAAGTATCTCGTGCTTTAGGTTTTCTCAAGTATGCTAAGAAATTCGTACCGAAACCTACTCTGATACAAATGTACCGAGGCATTGTCGAGCCACACTTTCGCTACTGTTGCTCTGTATGGGGAAGCTGTGGCGAAGCTAGATTGCAAGCTCTGCAAAAATTGCAAAATCGAGCTGCAAGGATTGTCTCAAATAGCAGTTATGATACATCTGCGACCCTTTTGATTAAGAACCTTAAATGGCTTACTGTCAGTGATATGATTAAAAGTGAAACAGCTACGGTTACGTATAAAGCAATAACTGGCCTTGCACCTAGCTATCTTTCTGATTTGTTCACAAAAAATTCTGACCGAAATATTGATATTAGCTTGCGAAATGCAGCCACTGATCTCTATATCCCAAGGATGACAACCTGCAAAGGACAAAAAGCGATATCTTTTCGTGGCGCTAGAACTTGGAATCAGCTTCCGTTAGATATAAAACAAGCAAATTCGCTTAATTCGTTTAAATGCCAACTAAAAAACCATCTGCAGCCTTCTGCTTGACCATTTGATTGTGATTTTTCGTTCCATTCACCAGTTTTGATTTTACTCTTTTTAATTTTTTATCATAAGTATTCTAGTTAGATTTTTTAGATTTTATCACTTGTAATTAGGTTATTTTAGTAAAGTATTGTTAATTTTGTAAGCTTTTTAACACGGCCCCCTGTAAAGCAGTCGTTGATTGATGGGGCCACCGTGTATAAATAATTAAAAATGAAAATGAAAAAAAATGCGACTTATGCTAACTATACAGATGTGATGGAAACATTCAACGAAAGAGGAAACTAAGGAGAAATGAGGAAATTCCCAGCATCGGAAAGTTTACCGCAGGTTTTTCTAATGTTCTTGTGGTACTCGAATAGTTTAACATCTTCAACTTCCTGCTTTGGAAACCATTCTGCAACTTTATTTTAAGGGCATCATCCCTCTTTAGTAGTAATTAATGACTAATTACTCAGGTTGGACTGTTGAATTCATGAGAAATCAACCAGATGTCATACGACCTCTCAGAAACAGTTTGACCTACAAAATCTATAACAAATCATTTTTCTTTTCTTTAACTTTGGAGAAATTAGAAAATGACTTGGTATAGATTTTACAGGTCAAAAACTGTTTCTGAAAGGTCGCTTTACATTTGGTTGATTTCTAGATGATTCAAAAGTCCAACCTGAGAATGAAACGCTTACTATTTTCGCTACACTAACTTCTACACTAATTTCTATCATAGACACCTGATCACGCCCTTGATGTATGCTTCTCAAAATGGTCGTGCAGAGCTAGTGCAAACTCTAATTGATCACAAAGCAGATATCGATTGTCAAGATAATCGAGGATGGACGGTAATGTATCCTCGTTTCATACTTTGAGGGCTTATTTTGAAACGATCATCATTGGTGCTACGCAAATAATTCAATATTTTTTCAAGTTGGGTTGCTTCTTGAATGTATCTAATACTGGTCAACTGAATGATTGAGATGCTGTAAGACTGTATAATCTTCCATTTACGCGGAAATTTTGCATAAGAGAGAAATCATCATCATGATCATGATCGTCATGATCATCATCATCATCATCATCATCATCATCATTCAATTCAATTCACTTCAATTCATTAATTTTTTCTACTGGGTATCTCAAAAAAGTACCCCCTTTTGATTGGATAAAGTAACATAACGATAAAATATCGGGACTTTCCGAAAACATAGCTACATTTGTTTGTCTTCAACTTGAATATAAAACACTGGAGATGCGAGCTTACAAAGTCAACATTTAGAGTGCACCTGAAACCAGAGGTTTTGAGAAACGGCCTAGCCATATGATCAGATATCACTGGCAGTTTGCAAAGGAATTTCCAATGTCGATTTTTAGGCTTTACTTTTGAAAAGAATTGTACTTTGAGATGCTTCAATCGTTCTTGATTTTAATTTTCTTTTGAGGAATCGATCCTTGCATTGCATTCCATTGAACACGCTATTCTTATCAAAGAAAAAGAAAAGGGGTACATGCACGTTTATTCTGGAGATGTGGCACGAGTTTATCATTCATATCACGTTTTTATTCTATTCGTTTAATTAGAGTCGTGGTAATGCGTCCATAATTCTTTTCAAAATAAAAAACTGAAAAATTAAAGTTTGCAGGTGCTCTGCAAAATGCCCATGATGTTGGGAATCATGGCTAGGCCCTTTTTCGAAACCTCTGGCTTCAGGTGCAAGCCAGATTTTGCCTTCGCGCAGTCGTACCACCGGTGTTTCAAGGACCATTTGTAAATGCAAGGTACATGCATTTAATTTGAAGATTAACGAATTTAGCTGTGGACTCGCTAAGTCGTAATATTTTGTCGTTTTGTTCCTCTCTCTAGTCAAAAGGGGGTACTTTTTTGAGACACCCGGTAGTAGGCTTACAAGTGATATAGCTAAATTTCAGCTGAGTTAGCCCTACTACCTGGTGAGCCAGAAAATGTTCCCGCTTTCAAAATCTCATAGCACCAAGAGTATTTGACGGATTTAAGTGATTCGACTTATAGTTAAAAGCTGACAGGCCAAACTATTTCCGTCATTTTTGTTGCGTTTTTACGAGCACTGAAAATATAGGTAAATTCGACTTTACGAAGATTTCTTGGTTGCAAAATGACTGAAAATGGCCTAAACACTTGATCAAAGCACGAGGAATCTCACTACATAGAATAATACGCAAAGGCATTTCACCGCTGTCATGAGTTATAAGAAATAGATTTTCAAAGTAAAGAGTAAAGATTTTCACCCCCCCCCCCGAATCTGGGGGGCGGGGTACGTCAAGGAGGGATATCAGAAGTATTGCGGAGGTTTTTGAAAAATAGTACATAAATTCAACTTCTTTTCTATCTTCTAGCCACTGGCCTTTGCTGCATCTTCAGGACACACAAATGTAGTGAAAGTGCTATTACGCAACAATGCGAAACATACATTGTGTGATTTCAGTGGTCAGAGTCCTGCAGATCTTGCTTACTCAATGGGTTTCACATCGGTAAGGGTATCATACGGTGAAAACTTGCAAACAGGAACTTTCAAGGAGCTTCAGACCAAAAATTTCGAGGAAACTGGATTTTGAATTATTTTCTAGATGTTTCGTTTTCAAAACTGGGCTAGAGAGAATGAAATAGTCATAGTTCTAAAGTGTTGTAATAATTCGTTGGTCGAATTTCCGGGGTAAGACCCCATTCACACGATAACGGCAAAATTTGAAAACGGTACACAATATGACGATGCTTACTTTTTAACTAGTTGTTTACACAGCACTGGAAAAATTTAGAAACGCTGCCACATTTGGCGGTTCCAAAATCTTTGCACTCTTTGCGACAAGAGCCTGGAGTTTGACGCCAAATAGATTTATCTAGGCCTAAAGAATCAATCATCATCGTTTCGAAAGCATACAGGGTGTCCCAAAAAACATGTGCACCGTTTGAATGGCTACTGTGGAGGAGCCATAATTCTAACTTTCCTGTTTCTCAGATTTATAAATAGAAGAAATTTCAACTTAGAGTTTGGCATCGAGTTTGTGTAAATCTGACAAGTGGTTGCTGATTTATTGAGAAAGAAAGTCACAATCACTCGTTGCTTCAAAACCAGAGGATTTTATCTCCATACTTAACCTTATAACTTGAATTTTAATATAAAATGAACTTAAACTTTACAGTAAATGCATTTAGGAGTAAGTAATGACCATATTCTTCAAGAATGTCGTTCAGCCAGCATGCTGAACGCAATATCGTTGGTTTAAAACGTTTTTGTCACTTTTGAGAAGCAAAATATGCCATGGCCTGAAGCACTTGTGTTGCACATCACCATTCCTAGCAACCCTAGATATGTCCAATATTCTTGGTGGTCACAAAATCCAATGTATGACTATCTGTCTCACTTATGCACATCAGAAAACAGGGCTAGGTATGTTTTATTCAATCAATTTCGTTGATTTTAACGCAATGGAGAATAATGAATCCTCTGGTTTCGAGGCAGCCAATAATTTTGGCTTTCTTGCTCCATAAATCAGCAACTAGTGATCGGATTTACTCAAACTCGGTGTCAACCTTTAATTTGATGTCTCTTCTGTCAAGAATCTTAAAACCAGAAAAATTGGATTTATGGCTGCTCAGAAGCCACTTAAACAGCGCACATGTTTTTTGGGACACCCTGTAGACAATTTTTCTATTTTCATCGTTTTTAGGTGTTGACATAATGCCGTTCTCATATTGTGGTGGTTAGTGTTAGACTGATTACACGTTCGTAGTTATCGCTATTGATAGACTGATGGACGCTATAAGTACTTGAAATGTAGTACCGTCATCCAATTCAATCAACGAAGCGGAAATGGGGACTGAAGTAGTTAGTCTAGGTTAGTGCTCCGTTTTCAATTTCTGCCGTCTTCAAATCGCGCAATGCGGCAAAATGTGTCTATGTCACGCGAATAGTAGGGTAGGGTGGGGTAATGTGGGTCTACGGGGTAAAGTGGGTCTACTGAGCTTTTCGCTAGAAATATCCTTCCTCGTTAAATGGAAGAATGGCTGGCTATTTTTCTTTTAATGTCTGCATAATAAACTGCCTTTTTACATAAAACATTCGTCTCAGATGTATCTCCACTCGTTTTATAAAATAACTTTACTGAACTGCCTATTGTGCAAGAATTTCTAAGCCCAGGAAAACTTTCTCCTGCCACTGTTGTTTTGCTTTTCTGGTCAATTTAATGACCATGAGGTAAGAGTTTGGTCTTTTACAAATGAAATAACGTTTATTTTGAAGTCATTGACGCGATCATTCTTTTTATTTTATTTTTTTACCAGGTGGGGTAATGTGGGCCTACTGAGAATTCAGCCATAATTCAAATTCAACGAAGCCTTGAATTGCTTAAAATTTTCGCACTTATATTCATCTTGCCACGTTGTTTTCTGTCTAAAATGCGAAAACGGGTTTCCTACTACCGCAGTTGCTGTCTTGTAACCAGTAAATTGGAGTAAACATACTGCAAACATCTTTATTTGACTGTTATTATCAAATTCGATCACTGACTTGCAAGTCGCAACGATGGTGGATCACAGCATAACGACCGTAGTTTTATTTTCGTCGCGGGAACGGGATTGCTTGCGATAAAAGGCAAAGACTGTGATTTTATTGAATAGAGAATAGTTGGGAAATGTAAGTCCATTAATTTTTTTAATCATTTAGCCTTTCATATTCCGATTTTGTACAAGTTTTGAAAATAGACCCACTTTTCCCGCTCGTCGAAAAAAGTGGGCCTATTTTAGTTGCCAAAAGAGAACATTTTTTAAAAATATTTAACTGCCTTTGTCAGAGCTGAGATTTTTCCCCAAGAAAGAAGAAGCACTGAATGTCAATTAAAAGAAACTTTTGAAATGTTTTGCGTTTTATTTTCGTTTTACCAGCTATCCATTTTGAGATTTTGCTCATTTTAGACCCACATTACCCCACCCTACCCTACCGGAGGCCTATCAGTAAGAAGTTCATGCCATTTTCAAATTTTAGCGGTATCGTGTGAACGCATTCTTCGATATTCACCGAGGAGTTGATAGGCATTGGTTTCATTTGAACTCTGTTTGAAAATGAACTTTTCTCCATGTCTCGTTGGAATCTCATCGGTCAAACTTTTTGTTGTTTGATTTAGGATTAGCTTGAAACACAAAAGTCCTTATGACTTTCGCAGTATTCTTATATTATAACCATGACGGAACTTTTTTTATTTTTTTATCGTCATCTATGACGGACACTAAAGCGCAGGGAGGCGTGTTTGCTCTCCACAATATTTAGCGAAACCGTGGCCTTTTATTGACAAAAAAAACAGTGGGAATAAACACTACACTTCAACTGAAATGATTGCTTCGCCTGCGAATATTTTGCAAAGTGTTCACACCTGATCTTCATCAACTGAGACCGTGATTTCTAACAGTTAGTCGTAATCGTGGATAACATTGGTTGATTGCTTTTTTCTTTCCCTAGCTTGCTGATACTTTAGAGAACCCATCTACTAATGCAGAAAAGGGAGAAACTGCATCAAGGTATTTAATCACTGTTCGATATACTGCCATTAATAATAAGAATAATAAAAATAATGATAATAGTAATGATAATAGTAGTAATTATCTAGTAAATAATAATATTAATAATAATAGTAATATTTATCTTGAATAGTTATTCCTGATGAAGATTTTATCGAAACGTACCGGGTGCGCCAAAATAAACTATGCACGTTTGACAGGCCACAATAAATCGTACACTGGATCGATTTTGAAGATTTATAACTTAATCATTAGCAGAAAGCCTGAATTAGATACTGAGTTTTTTTGCAAAAGTTTTTCATTTCCAGTTTTTAGAGCTAGAAGCGAGTTTCCTAAAATTTCAGTTTTCGAAAACACTGAAAACGATCAAATAACATCGATCAAGTTTTCTAGAGAATCGACATGAATGGACAAAGAGAGAACTTGTTCGTGGTGATTTGCGATTTAAAAATCGACCAATTGTAATCTGCTGTACGAGAGTTCGTGCTGAACCCCCAAATCCCCCTGAAAGCGTTTTCTCTTTGTTAATTCATGTTGGATCTTTTAAAATTTGGTCGACGTTTTTTGATCGTTATCAATGTTTTCGAAAACTAAAATTTTAGGAAACTCGCTTCTAGCTCTAAAACTGAAAGTGAAAAAAGTTGCAAAAAATCCCAGGATCTAATTCAGGCTTTCTGCTAACGATTAAGTCGTAAATCTTCAAAATCGGTTCAGTGTACGATTTATTGTGGCCTGCCAAACGTGCATACTTTATTTTGGCGCACCCGGTAGAAGCCTTTAACAGTTGTGTTTTTATTTTGTAATAGTATTATTAATAATAGTAATAATATTAAAAGCACTTATATTGCGCCATGTATCCCCATGGCTCATAGGCGCATTACAATTAAAGAACACTAAGCCTGATATGATTTTTCATAAATTTGTTCCCCTGTTACCAGACTATTTTCACCAATATTCCGTTGTTCCCAGCCTGAATATTTCAAGCATCCCCGGTTCCCTTAAACCCCTGAGAAGGCCTCTCAACTAGAATAGTTGCCCAAAAGAGCGCAAAACTCTGTGATAAGCTTCGTGATTTTTTTCAAGTGTTGCTTGACTCGTTTTTAATGATAGCAACTTTAATGTCTATCCTGTTCTTATTTAGATCAGCACAAGCTTCAGACGACTCAGCTGGTTCAAAGTGAGTACCAGTAATCAGGGTATAGGTTCTTAACACAGGGAAAGTGTGAATCTAAATCTTAACCAAATTTATTTACATTCTTGGCCCTATCCACTTCAACCCAAGCTTACCCAGTTTGCTTGCAGGCCCTGCCTATCACAGTTCTGTAAGTAATGTTTTGGAGTCCATGAAGGAGGTTGATGGGCAAAAAGTTGCATTTTATTTCCCAATGAATAAATGAAACGCTTTATTAAGAACCTAGTTAAGACATCAGCCTGAAATGGTTCTTATTTATTGGGTACAAAATACATTATTTCAGGCTGTAGGTTCTTAATAGATGAAGATTCTTATGTGCGGGTTTTTGCTGTACCCGGTGAGCCAGAAAAATGTTATTTCATTTGCAAATTCATAGCACATAAATACTTGACGGATTTGAATAGTTCAAATTCTTCAAAGTCTTTTGACGGATTTGACTGGCTCAAAAGCCGAAAAATCAAACTATTTTTGAGATTTTTCTCGCGTTTTTATGAGGTCTGAAAATATGGGCAAATTCGACTTTGCACAAATTTCTTGGTTGCGAAATGCCTGAACAGGGCCTGGAATACTTGATCAGATCTCAAGGAATCTTGTCACTCAATACAATATGCAAGGGCATTTCGCCTCTTTCGGGAGTTGTAAGAAATTGGTTTTCAAACAGATACTGAAGATTTTCAATGCCATGGCAATAGATGTGAAGACAATATCCCTCACCCGTGAAAAATTACACTTTCTTCATTGTTCTGTGCAAGGAGTTTTGTTGATCAAGAGTTTTAAGTCTTTTCAAGCATTTTGAAACCTTGGTAGCTATTTTCATAACGTTAAATTGACTAATGCACAAAGATTTACGATAACCCAAAACATTTCAATTGTTTCTTTTCGTGGAATTTTCACGTGACATCTAATTTGACACAAATTTTAGTAACTTAAATAATTTTTCCCAGTACTGGAGTTTCTTAATTTTTAGTCATCTGACAGTTGGGTTTCTTGTTAAGAGTTTCTTATAAAACAAAATACTTGCACTTCATATAGTATTTTTTTGCCTTCATTTGAAATTTCAAGTTTCCACAAAATTTACTCTTTCAACTATTTCTAGATACGTAACATATGGGGATCTCGAACTGTTTTTATGTGGCATTGGACTTGACGATCTAGTCACGTTGTTTCAGGTAATGTTTTTGCTTTAGTTCTGATCTTTAGTTTGGGTGTTGTCTTAAAGATCCTCTGCTAACCACAAAGCCTAGCGCGCTGTTGCTGTCCCATAGTGTACTCCAAAAGGACATTCAGATTATCTGAAAGTCTGCGAAGCGAAGCTAGGCCAGCGTTTGTTTTTAGATGGCTCCTTCCATAACGTGTGAAAAGTCAAGTTGCATTGGATTCAGAGAGGAAAATTGGTTGTCCATGACGCCCAGAGGGAACTCGCTTGCTAAGCAACTAATCTCCAAAATCGGCGAGAAAACATTTATGTAAAAACTGAATAATGTCAAATTCGTCTGAACCACTTAACAGTAAATCAATTTGAGCACAAAATTCCTTCTGATAGAGAAGAAGCAATCGGTTTCATATCTTTCTCTTTTTTCAGGAGCATCGATTGTCTTTTGAAGAATTTCTCCGTTTAACAGATTCAGAACTGATTCAGGTGATTTCCGTACTTTTTTTAAGTAGATTTTAAAACCTACTGGCTGAGTCAGTCAAACAATCCCCGTTGGAATGGCCGCTGCCCCCTGCAAATCAAAGCAATGATTTTGGTAAACATCTTTCTTTGTAACGGACATGTTGAATTGGAATTTGAAATTTGCCTGACTGAAATCGTCACTCCCTTCTCATGAGGGATTTGCTCGAAAGAGTGAAAATGTCATCCCTAGGAGCATAGTAAACTTATTTGGGAATATTCCATCCCCCCAAGACAGTAAAACTTGCTAACTCATGTGCAATGTAAATGTCATTGCTGGAAGGCAGGAAAGCCGGAAGATTTAATCATCATTTTCAGCTGCTTCTTAACATTTCTGAAGAAGCATTTCCTGGAAATCCCTTGTAATTTCAGAATGGAATGTCTGATCTAAGCCAGGTAAATTGCTAAATTTAAGCGAAACTGTCTGCCACCAAACAGAGCCTTTGCCAATATTATTGCTTCGATATCCCGGGAATAATAGCCTGTCAAACGGGAACTGCTGTTTGACTCATATGATAGGGGTACTGCCTGATAGATGACATTTGTGTGGGGTGTCGGAAATGGTAACCGGACACTTGTGAAAATCCCCAAAGCTGATAGAAAATATCTGTTGATTCACCTGGTACTTTTTGATTTCTGTCTGTGAGTAATTTTTGTAATGAAGAATTTGATTTTCCTAAAAGTGTCCGATTACCACCACCGGCACCCTACCGTATATAGCAAAAACTTGTTTACCTGTTTTAAAGCCCATTGGAAATAATCACCGGATGAGGCAAAACTTGTATAGTTGTGAAAGAAACGAATATGCTTTTCATTGCTTTGACACCAATATGATATTCCACATATTAGGCCCAGTCTAAACATCGTATTTTTGCCCTGTCGAATTTAACGGATGCTGCTAAAAAGTCTTAAATGTCAATTGAATTCGACATAAAAACGATGTTTGAATTAACAGCCGTTTTAAAATGTTAAAACAGCGGGAGTTCACCAGCTCTGTCGTGTTAAACGGCAGAAACACGACTTGATTTAAAGGACTTGAGTCCATATAAATAGCTGAGCGTTAACGCCATCCGGAATTTTTGCTGACAAACCGCTGACGGCCCTTTGTTATCGCATAATAGTGCTAAAGTCTTTAGCAGTGGAGACTAAAGGCTTCTTAAGCCTTGCATTATCCTCAGAAATTTCTTTGGTTTGATTTCAATAGCGATTAAATCACAACTTTTGTTTTATGATTGAAAAGCAGTTGATATTGGTCATGAGCGCGCTATTTATGCGGACTTAGTGCCTTTAAACATCATATTTCTGCCGCGTTTATTCAATCAATTCTAGGCTATGGTCCGCGTTTTCTACGTGTGATCAGCCACTGCACTTATGCATTTTGAAAAATAGCCATTTTAACCATTTTAAAGGCACTGTGTCCATGTAAGTAGACGACTTCGAGGGGGGTATCTCGAAAACATGTGATCTTTCGTCGTTTTTTCATGTGAGTGTTGTTTCTTGCAAAGTCTTTTCTTGCAAAGCGTTGTTTGTTAGTCAAATGATTGTTTCAAAGACAGAAGATAGATTAATGAACATAAAGGCATGTTTTTGACAAGTTCTTTTGAATTCGTCAGCAGAGATTCAGCAATCTTGCCTTTTGAAATAGTGTTGTAGAATTTTCAAAGGTCCCTGTTTTCCTTTTGTGTGATTGTTATCAGACAGATTAATGAACATAAAGGCATGTTTTGACAAGTTCTTTTGAATTCGTCAGCAGGGACTCGGCAATCTCGCCTTTTGAAATAGTGTTCTAGAATTTTCAAAGGTCCTTGTTTTCTTCTTTTGTGTGATTGTTATCAGACAGAATAGGTTTCTTTTCCTTTCGACAACGAGGCTCTTCTTTTCATGTGATCAGTTTAAAACAGCCTGCCCTTAACCAATCAAATTCTTGAACAGTTACATGCATGTCAGCATCGTGTCAGCAGTTTTAACTGTTCGTGCATGCAACTTATTGATATATGGACACAGTGCCTTTAATTTCAATCCGACACGCCCGGGGGGGGGGGTACTTAGTATATTTGTCCGACGGGGATGTGCCGTTTTTAAGGGTATCGTTTTCACCAATTTTTTCTAGCCCAGGGTATCAAAATGAGGCAATTTTTCTAGAGCAGGTTGTCAAAACATGTCAGAGGAGGATATTCGGCTAGCTCGGGTCTGTTTTCGGTCAAATTTCATGTTTTTGAGTATACTTTTCACCAATTTTTTCTAGAACAGGTTATCATTTTGAGCGAAAAATTCTGGAGCAGGGTAAAAAAAATTTTTTTCGTGGGCACACCCCCGTACAAATTTAAGTCAAGTACCCCCCCCCCCCCCCCGGGCCGACACGGCAAAAAGACAATGTTTAAATCAGATTTTTAGACACGGCAGATTCTTCCATTTTTAATACAGTTCAATTCGACACGGCAAAAAACGATGTTTAAATTAGGGCCTTACTATTTTACTCAATTCTAATGCGTAATTCCTAGAAAAATGACTTTTACTCAATTCTCTTTCATGCAGATAGGAGTGACTCAGCTGGGAGTGCGAAAAAAGATACTCGAAGCAATACGAGGTGCTCATACAAATGAATGGGATTATACGGCTCTCGCAGTGGATAACACATCAAAACTGAGGTAGTTGTTTTACTGTTTTGTCATTGAGTCTACTTCACACGATGCAGGCACATATTGAAAACGGTGAATAATGTGACAGCACCAAGATGTTAGTTTGTGTTCACAGGATACCGGCACAATTTAAAACGATAGAAGTTAGCACTCTCTTTGCAATCTTGTGACAAATTGGCTGGATTCTGACGATAAAGAAAGTTAGTTGAGCCTAAGGAATTAATCAGCCTCGCTTCGAAAGCGTTGAACATTGTTCTGTCTTCATTATTTTCAGTGTTCGACGCCCTTTTTAAGTTGTGCCGGTTACGCTTCCGTTTTCACCAGTGGCGGAAACTTTGCCAACAGAGGTGGAAAATGTGCGTGAAGCCGCGAAGCAGCTTCGCAGGAAGCTCTCTTGTCTGGAAGGAAGAAACGGGGAGGAAAGAGAGAAAGCAAATAGAAGGAAGGAAAAGAAAGGTAATGATGAAGGGAGGAAGAGATGAAAGGAAACAGGTTGGAAAAAGGAGAGGAGGAAGAAAGAAGCATGGAAAGAAGATAGGATGACAATGAAAGCAAAAATTGAATGTATGAAGAGACAGGAAGGACTAACGGAAGGAAAGAATGGAAGAAAATCAATGTTTGGATTATGTTCTTTTCTTTCACAGTTTTGTGATCTCAGGAAGCTTTAAACGTAATTTCAGTTCCTAGTGGATTATCAACCACACTGAAATCTGGGACTACAGAAAAATTCATAAAACAATGGAAGGAAGAATTCTGGTTTGACGTTCCTTCGCAGGAAGGCAAATATTTTTTCCACCACTGTTTGCTAAATATGGGAGGGGGGCCAAGCTATTGTTTCAGTTAAAAGCATTGTTTATTTCCATTGTTCTGGAACAAAATGCCTTTGTTCTAGCCAACATGGGGGGGGGGGCGATCGCACCCCCTGGCATCCCCAAGTGTCCGGCACCGGTTTTCACATTCTGCCGTTTTCAAATTCCGCCATTTGCAAATTCCGCCGTTTACAGAAGGTGCCTATCCGTAACAATTAATGCTGTTTTTAAATAGCGCCGGTATCGTGTGGACGTACTACTAAAACCTAAAGAAGGTGGTAACTTTTATCATACGAATGCGCTTGAAGCTGGAAGAAGGGAAGGGGTTAGGAGAGCGAGGTAATGTCAGGGAGTTTATTGAGTGTGTAAAAGCCTGTAAGTTGTATATTGGGAGAAGATAGAGCCAAGGAGATTGTTCCAAAGGATAAAAGTTCTAGGAATGAAGGTCTCAGAATGGGATACAATGCAAGAGTACAGTGCGAAGTATGATCAGAACCTGTTTATATGATGCCAATAGATGGGCGGGCTCGTTAAGCGAGATCTCACTATCTTAAGGAATCAAGTGGAAAATATGGAGAAGGGGGCCACTTCAGTAAGCGAGATCTCTGCTTGGTGTTATGAGATTTCATTTGGTTGGACGTCAATTTCTCCGTATAAATGCTCGCTTTGTAAAATCAAACAAATAGAATTAATTGGCAGCAGTGGCCCGAATGAGGCTCAACAATTCCTCCAAACACTTAAAACGTTCCTAAGTCTCCATTTCTTGACAGCAAACCATTTATTCATATTTCAGCACACTAGAAGCTGCAGCTGTCGTAGCAAACATTGCAAAGCATCTAACTTGTATCCAAAGTAGTGTGATATATTTACAGAAGTTTGTCCATGAGAACAATGCTTCAATAAATAAGGTAAGATGCTATCCTTGTTTCATAAGGCCTTCAACTTTCGCTCGTTTAATTGAATTGAATTGGTGTTGTCGTTGTAGCTTTATTTTGAGCTTTTCTTCCATAGAGGTCTAAAACCGCACAAAAAATCTCAACTGGCAGACTATTTTTTAAATCCCAGTCAAAAGCAAGATTTGGTTGCATTTTCCTTTTTCTATTTAGTAAGGTAAATTCCAAGTAACCTGCTCTGCCCCCTTTTTGCTCTGCCCCCCTTTTGACCCATTCTGTCCCAGGTTGAGTTGACCTATTTTCGTCCCAACCCTAACCCACTAATTTGATCGAAATTGGATACAAGATAAGTTAGAAATTTAACATCTGAAAGTTGTTCCGCGAACGTTGTATCTGATTTAACAATATTTGCTATTTTTTGTCTGACTTATCCTTCATCTTGATTTTGAAAATTTGCTTTGAATGATAAGCACAGTATTTTACTTGGAGCTGCAAGTGTGCACTAGGAAATAATTTTGTACCGGGTGCACAGTGGGCCCAGGATGATGATTTTTGGAAATTTCATGATGTTTTATGGAAGTAAAATGAAATAAATTTTCTACCTACCTGACTTGAAGAATGTTTCAAGATGGATGTAGAGACCACAAGAATTTAATTTTTAGTGAAAATGGTGGGACTTGGATCAAATTAAGCCAACGATTCCATATTTGGGCATTTTGTGCCAGGGCCTTTTTTAACATTAAAACTGGGGGGCAATTGCCCCCCGATCCCTAAACTTTGCCCCCCCAGTGTCGAAATTTTTGACCCCAGAAAATTATCCCTTATTTAAAGTAAGTGATTTTCAGAAAGTAAGCTATTGCCGCTACCACTGCGTAGGCAACCTGCAAAAGCCATGTGTAGATGAATGGAATACGAGAACAGGACTTTTTATCACCAGAGACAGGATGTTTCAGCCAAAGTCAAGGATATTTTTTCAAAAATGTTACTCATGCATAGGATAAATGTCACAAAACTCTTAAAGTTTCCTTTTCGCTAATGGCAAGCAGGATATTGGGAGAGCCATTCTAAGCCAAAGTAAAGGGTGTGGCCCTGAAAATTTTCCTGGGGGCTTTGCCCCCAGACCCCCTCATTTCACCTAACTTAAAATTTCTGGCCACGCCGCTGCTCACGAGAATTCGCGATGAGTTTTGTAAATCAAGTATGTCAAATATCAAATAAGTCTTACACAACACTCTTTACAAAGTATTCTTGTCCTATTGTAGTTTTATTTTAGCTAGCCCGTTTGATATATATTTGGATTCGCAAATTTCCTATTTTTTAGCTTGCTTTTCTAGCCAATCAGACTAACATATCCCCTTTTTAGTATTTGCCTCCCCACTTAAAACCCCTTAAAAAAGGCTCTGTTTTGTGCAAACACCGGAATGTCGAATTCGTTTTGGATTCAGGTGTTCAACAAAAGCATCTTATGCCATTGTGCTACAAAATCTGTCCTTGTTGTCACTGCTGCTTTATGTTACAAATGGCATTCTCTCTTGCAGGACGATCCAGCCACTCAAGCGATCCTTGTCCAGCAATGCAAAGATGCTTCTAATGCCTCCGTTCAATTGCAGCATAGAATGGATACCATGCATAAATTCTTAGTCAAGGTAAGCTGATACATACTGGCTGCATCAAAATTAACTCTACATTTAGGACAGTCAATTGCGAGGAACTTTTATTTCTTTACTAACGTAAGTCCTCGATTAAGGTAACTCTTCTTTCTGTTCTAATGAGCAGCATGTCAGTCGGGGATTTAGGGGTGCAAGTGGGGGCAACTGCCCCCCTTCATCATGAAAACTCAGCTTGGCGCCCCCTTTTCAGTGAGAAGTGCGCCCCTCGTCGTAACCGTAAAGCACTCTTTTTAACTGTCTCGATTAGAATGTGGGAGAAACATGCAAACCAAGACGTTATTTGGCAGAAAAACCAAATAATTTTCTAAGCGAGGAGTCAGAAAAGCCTTTGGCGTCTTTGGCGTGCTTACTTTTTAATTGTACTTTCAGTGCCTTCTCTGCAGGTTGCCCCTCCTTCAACTTTGGGCTATAGATTGCAAGCTTCCATTAACGCTGGCTTCGCAAATCCTCTTTCAAGACTTTTTTGTTTGTTGCTTTCGGAAAAATGGATTTATCTCTAAACTAATCAAAAATTATTTGCTTTTATCTCGCTCCCTCTTAAGCTAGGTTGTTGATCCACAACTTTGCCAAGTCTGATTGACAAAGCTAGGCTAGATTTCTTGCAATCGAATTTTATGCTTCTGTAAACTTTCGACATCAAAGTGGAGGAACCATGGTTTACAAACATGACTGAAAAACGCTTTACCAGTTCTTGGACATTTGCTTAGCCAAAGTCCACTGACCAGCTTTTCAATGGTTTTTACCGAGTAAGTTACCAAATATTCTGAGCATAATAAGGATAGGTAAAGATAGATCATTGAAAATTGCTGCACTTCAAAATGTGCGAAAAAATTATAAGTTATCTCCACATTTAGAGCAACATGCAAATGCATTTCATCTTCCTCCGGGCTTAAAAAGCGATTTTTGCGAAAGTATCAGATTATCAACGTTGTTGCTTTCATAAAGATGTAATTCTTTTGAGTGGGTTGAACCAAAGGCGCCTACCTTGTAGGAAGTGTGTTTATTCCCAGTACTGTACCCGTGACCCACTACACAGAGTAATTGGGGTCCTGTGACCCAGTCCTGTTAATCTGTGTATATCGCAATATCGCAAGAAACTAAAGTTTTTTAGTTACAAGGATTTTCAAATGCTAACGTCTGTTAGTGTTGACCAATCTAGAATCACGATGTCTGGTTCACTGTGGCCAACTCGTATAACAGTTGATCTCGTATTACATCAACACTGGAATTTGAAACCACGAATTTATTCATACGTCATCTTTACTGGGATACTCTGTGTACTGGGTCACAGGACACCAATTACTTTACAGTACGGGAATGAATACAGTTCCTACAAGGTAGGCGCCCTTGACTGAACCATGCTGGAGTAAAGAGCTTGTTTATCATTTTGCCCGAGGATTTTAGGCCTCGTTTCACTCATTTTGAAGCCCTTTTGAAGTTATACATTTTTTGTAAATTTGAATTTTACCCATATTTCCAGTGCTAAGAAAAATAGTGCAAAAACAAAACAATACTTCAGCCCTTGGGTATCAACCAAACTTTGATTGAAGTATTCTCCTCATAAAATGCGAAGCTAGAAAAATGCCCTTGAAGTGTCGTCCCCCCAAGTTTGAGATGCTTTCTACGTCTCTGTTTTGGACCACCTACTATGAGATATTTTTGAAATTTGATTTTTGAAAAATTTGCAAACTGAAGGATTGCGTTTGTCATACCTTTCGATTGCCAAGAATATTGATAATATCATATTTATATTACCAAATTTTACGAGATTGAATGGTTTCAAAGTAATTAATAATAATTCAGAAGGGGAGGGCGTCTGAAAGTCAGCTTTCGGTAAAAATTGAGCCGTATGCATACAAAGCATCATTGGGCTTAAATTTCGGGTGGTACTTATCATTTTTAATGAATCTTTCGCTTATTGCTTAGTGCCAAATCTCAGGATATTCTTATCTTCTTAGAAAAGATGATGTGTGATTTCAATATTTGAGAGGAGAATTTTAATCAAAGAGATATACTGTAGCTTGAATTAACGTTACACGTATTTTTTTTTTATAAGAAACTGCTTATAAGAATCTCAACTCTCAGATTACCAAAAAATTAGGAAACGCTAGTCTAGGAAAATATAACCTAAGAAAAGAAACTATTTATTTTGATAAAGGAAATCCTTGTCATATTCTTATTTTATTTTCACTTTTTTTCTTTATCATGTTACGCAAGAAGTACTGGGGTAATATCTAAATTTTGGAAAGGATAGGAAAATTGTTTTGAAATGTTCAGGAGGGCACATGAAATAAGCATGAAGATTGTTATGGAACTTTTTAAAAAACTCGTAAGAGACTCTGAGTGCTCAAAAGCTGATAATTTTAAGAAACTTTCAGTAATGGCCCAAATTCTTAGTTTCTTATAAAAAAATACGTATGGGTGGTCCTATTATTTTGTGGTCATCTTTTTTCGAAGCCACCTTTAAAGTAGTCATCTTTACCGATAGGGCCATTTCTGTGAATAAATTGAGAAAAGTGTGATTAAGAAAATTGGGCCGTATGCGTAAACCGTCGAACTATGCGTGGCAGGTATCTGCTTCATAAAATCTTCTCAACTATTGCTTCGTGCAAAATCTTAGGATATTCTTATCTGCTTAAAAAAGATTGCAGAAAGCTTGACAGCATTTCACTGTTGTAGGATTTTCCTATCTTCTTAAGCTGAATTCTCATTTGAAGCGTCATCCTTGAACCATTGCGGGCAATCAAAAAGTGTGGCGACGCAAGAACGTTTTTCTAACGGGTCAAATGTCAGAAATGACATATACTATCTTTGCTTTCATCTATCTTTCCTCTATATGCACATAGCTTTCCTCTGTTTTGTAGCCGAAAAATGAATAATTTAATCAACAAGGTTCACAAAAGAGCACTAAGGGTGGCATATAATGACTAAGACCCCTCCTTTCAAGCTCTACTTTCTAAAGATCATGCTTCAACGATACATCAACCAAACCTGCAGAGACTAGCCACTTAAATGCATAATTCAGTTTTATTTTATTTTATATTCTTAAAACACGGTAACCCCGTCGACAAAGGTCGCTTTTCAGGGGGCCGTGACAAAAATTTACAATTTAAAATTTACAAATTAAAATCTACAAGCGAAAATGAATAATCTAATTACAAAACTAAAGTAAAATTAAAATTAATTCATTGCAATCTAACCGCAAGTGGCAGGACACAATCAGACCGGACCAAAACGAATCAGACCCCACGCCAACCCTAAAATGCCACACTTCCATGCGGCACCTCATCGCAGGCAAAGAATCCGACCGACCCCAGTCCAATCCAACTGCGTGTTAAAACGAAGGTTAACCAAAAATCCAAACTTTATGAATGATATTTTCAGATTTCCGTGATCTTCATTAGACCTCAAAAATGAAGAATTCCCTGCTAAAAAACCAAACACAGTTATTTATGGAACTGAAACAGTTTCTTACAGATGCAGTCAGATTTGGAATAACATACCTGCAGAAGTAAGAAATGCAAACAACCTAGAAATCTTCAAAAGACTAATAAAACGAATTACGATTCCATGCTCTTGCAAATCATGCATCCAGTATATACCAAACCTGGGATACATCACATAGATTATTATTGTACCAGGTGTCTCAAAAAAAGTACCCCCTTTTGACTGAACCAGGGAACAAACGATAATACATCGGGAATTTTTAATTCATAGCTACATTTGTTGGTCTTCAACTTAAATGCACATACCTTGCATTTTGAAATCGATCATCAAACACCGGAGATATGAGTCCACAAGGTCAAAATTTGGAGTGCACCTGAAACCAGAGGTTTTGAGAAATGGCCTAGCCATGATTTGACACCACGCAGGCATTTTGCAAAAGAATTTTCAACTTTGACGTTTAGTTTTTATTTTTGAAAAGATTTATAACTTGAATTGCTTCAATTGTTCTTGAGGTGACTTTTCTTTTGATGAATCAGTCCTTGCACTGCATTCCATGCCAAGTGTTTTGTATTAAAGAAGAGGAAAAGGAGCACATGCACGCTTATTTTGGAGACGTGACACGACGTTAACATTCTTACAAAATTTTTATTATATTCATTTAATCAGGGCCATGTCCATGCGTCTTTTATTCTTTTCAAAATCAAAAACGGAAAACTAAAGTTTACAGGTGCTTTGGAAAATGTCCATGATACAAACCATGACAAGGCCCTTTTTCAAAACCTCTGGTTTTGGGTGCACTGTAAATTTTGACTTTGCGAACTTGTATCTCCGGTGTTTGGTGGATGATTTCTAAATGCAAGGTATGTACATTTAAGTTTAAGATTGATCAATTTATCTGCGAACTCGGGGAGTAAATCTTATTGTTTGGTTCCTATTTCCAATCAAAAGGGGGTACTTTTTTTGAGACACCCGGTATTTCTCATCTTATTTTACGAATGCGTTGTATATTTATACAGTTTTTAGCTGTTGGGTTGTTCTGTTAGTTGGTATCAATTGGGTGATTGTATTTATTTATAATCAAGCTAGAATATGTATTCAACGTTGAATAAAGTATCCAAGAAATCAATTGAATGGTCTTCTCCTTGGAAAGAGAGCCAATTTAGTAAGTGGTTGAGGCTCTTTGGTGAAGGGAATATTTGAAAATATGTTGCTTCTTGTCGCTGTCACAAAGGGCAGTAATACACTATTTTCAATATCAATATTAAACTATATTCTCACCTTGATACTGTGGCCTTTCCTTCGTTCTTGCCTGCAACTCAATTGGCCAAACTTCCACCATTAGTCAAATAAAATTACAACTGTTTTCACGTGTTAGTAACGGTAATCTTCTATGTAGTATGTAGCGGATGCTTCTCGTTTCAATTCAAACCAAAGAAAAGCCACGTTATCAAGGCAAGAATACTGTGATTTGATATGCGGTGCAGTGCAGTGTAAATGGCTATTTAGTCTTCGTTTTGATAGGACGGTTTGAAAGAAACTTTAGCTTCTTTCTGTAATCGACAATTGTAAAATATTAGATATTTTCAGAATTAGAATGGTTCTCTTCTCTTTTAAGAATTCAAGAACCGATAAATTTTCTGAGGAAGCATCGTACAATTTTCGTGAAAAACATAGTTTATGAATGTCTGCAGTGTAGTATCAAGCACAAGTCTATCATTCTCCAGGTTTACGATTTATAAATTAGATGACGTCACGTCCTCAAATGAGTTGAAATACAAATTATGTTTGTAATGTTCAATATTTCTGAAAAGTGTAATGGTAGAATTATAGCGAAGTAGCTGAATTTCTTTTCAGTATTTCGATAAACCTTTTAGCTATTCTACAAAAGAGTCTGGATCGAGCAGCTTTTATACATTCTTATAACAAATGCTCGACTGAGTGGCGTTGCACTAGCCTACGCGTAGACCCATTATCCCAAAGGAGGAAAGGGTCTACGAAACAAAGAGCAAAGGCTTGCTACTGAGGTTTCTAGATTTCTGGAAACTTAATTTATGCAGCCTTTGTTTCAACCATAGAAATATTTCTATTTCTATGGTTTCAACTCGTTTCACAAATCATTTGAAAAGGGGATTAGAATTATTAATTGGGCGGCCGTAGCAAGCCTTTGCTCTTTGTTTCGTAGACCCTTTCCTCCTTTGGGATAATGGGTCTACGCGTAGGCTACGTTGCACCTGCTTTCATTATTTTCCACATTCGAAGATTCTACAAAATGTATAAAATATCTTTCGATTCAGAGTCTTTTGCAGAATAGCTAAAAGGTCTATTCAAACATATACCGAGTGCGAGTGTCCCAAAAACGTTTAAGACATTTGTGCGAAGTAGCCTCGGTACAGCCTTGATGCGAAGGAGACTACACTGCCGATTTGGATATACGAGGTCACAAATTGTAAGTTGAGATCTTATCTATATCCATGGGCAATAATGCACCGTGTTTATAGCTTAGAAATTGAAGTTTATTACCTCGTTACTGCTGTTTTTCTTCGAAATTTTCTCTTCGGCCTAAGCCCGCCATTGCAAGAAAAACATTTAAATAGCGCCTGCGCACCTCAGAGAATGGTTAGCTCCTTCACAGCGTATAATCTCGTTTGGGTGGTGGACCTTTAAAACGAGATTCTACGCTGTGAAGGAGCTAACCATTCTCTGAGGTGCGCAGGCGCTATTTAAATGTTTTTCTTGCAATGGCGGGCTAAGGCCGAAGAGAAAATATCGAAGAAAAACAGCAGTAATGATGTAATAAACTTTAAGTTCTAAGCTACAAACACGGTGCATTATTGCCCATGCTATATCATGAAGTTTGAAATGACATTCTTGGATTAAGGCTCCTCCGCTGGAGCTGTTCAAACGCTAATACTGTTTGGGGCATCCGGTAGGTGATAGAAGTTTGTATCAAACTTTTTAGATATGCCTAGGTTGTGCTTTCATCGTATATTTAATTATCTTTTCAGGAGCTGCCAAGAGCTTTTGAAAAGCAATGTGACTTTGTAGATGATAAGCAAGTAGTAGGTACAAAAGGGAAGAAACTGGTAACAGTCGTAAGCGTTGTTCTATTGCTTGGTGTAGTATCTGTTTTAGGTTATCAAGTTACCAAGCATTTATCCCCAACGTAAACACAGTATCGTTGCTGTTGTTAAGAAGTACCTGGTGTGTCAAATGATTTTCACAGAAACTTAGTTGGTCAAAATCAATTTAATCATTCTCAAGTGATAAGCGATTTTTGAAAGTTTATTATCGGAGAATCCTTGAAAACTTGCGGAAATGTTTTGATAAAATTAGCTAAAGATTCAGCTTCATTTTGAATATCAGTTTGAAGAGATCTAGTGAAAATTTATTTGGCAAACCACGGGCTCACAAACGCCCAAATCTCTTTCCTACTCATTCAGAAGAAAAGTCGAAGAGAAATGCAGCAACGTCAAGGAGAACACTTGTTGCAACATTTTGATTTTATCATCCTAGCTTTCCGATCGTCCACACCTCTGTTATGTCGTTTTTGTTTTCGTTATGTTGAAAACGTTGCAGCATAGCTGCTTCTACCAAACATTTCATCTTTGCCCGTTGCTAAGGTAGGTGCCCCCGTCCAGCCTCATCTGGACGAACCAATCCAATTGTGTCAAGCCTAGTAAATCTTGAACTGCGAGGCGTAAAAAGACTGGGAATGAAGAAATTTTGCGCACTCGCAACAAGAATAGTAGGTTATTTGAAATTTCAAGAGAACTTTTGAAGAAGCCTATTCTACTGTTGTTGTTTCATGTTTATTCAAGTTCAAGGGACTTTCAACCGGACGCTTCAAATTGAAATTTGCCAGGATTAGTGCAATCTTTGTTTGTTTGTTTGTTTGTCAAATTATTTTACATCGATTATGTACATACTCTAGCTTACTATATACAAATAAACAAAGTAAACTAATCTAAATCGATGGAGCTGGAAGGGTGTAAGCACCTCAGCAACTGACAAAAGATTTTATCCCCATGCTCTAGAAATCTTATTGAAGCATATGCGTCATAACAATACCTTCTTCGATCAACAAGGACAGATTTTGTAACACAATGCAGCAGCTCCTTTTCATTGACACCTCAATTCAAAGCGATTAGCGATTGCAGACAAAGGAAATCTTTTCAACCGGCAATTCAAAACAAACAAGGCCGCAAAAATTGCCCCGAAACCAGTAGGGCAAACTGTCGCCTTGTGCACGCGAAGAGTGGTTTTTAGGAGAAATTGTGTGATCATAACGAAAGAAGAAGAGTAAATCTAAAGATCTGCGTAGCGGATTTTGTTTATTTGATTCAGGAGCTGTGTGGTAACTGTTTCATTTTGGCCCTAAATACACGAGAATTACAATGCCTTCTGCTCGGCTTCTGAATCAAATAAACAAAGTCCGCCAGACAGAGCTTTAGATTTACCATTCTTCTTTGGTTATAAGCACATAACTCCTTTTAAAAATCGCCTTTCGCGTGCACAAGGCAACAGGAGAGTTTGGCCTACTGGTTTCGGGGCAACTTATGCGGCTTCGTTTGTTTTGAATTACTGGTTGAGAGAATTTCCTTTGTCTGCAATCGATAATCGCTTTGAATTGAGGTGTCAATCAAAAGCAACTGATGCTATTGTATTACAAAATCTGCCCTTGTTTCTTCAATCGCTTTGTTTCCTTGCAATTGTTGTTTTGCTTGTCTGGAATTGCCTTATGTAAATTTTGGGCACTCCACATTTTTGCAATACTCCCTAGACAACATTTTCGAAGTTTTCTTTTGTAAAATTGTGAGACAGAAACGCAAGGGCAAATAAGATTCTGGTTTTCGAAAAGGCAAAGCGATTGGCCTTTCTTTCAACAACTCACACCTCTTAGTGCAAAACAATTAACAAAGAAAGCGAAACTTTATGCTCGGCTGCACTGAATGTGTGAAATCTATTCTTGAGGCTGTCAAATCGTTTTGTCTTAATCAGTGCCGTATCATTTGATCCGCAAAATTTACCCTTGGCAGGCAGACATCGTTTTTAGTAATCTACAAGTATTCTTATAAGTAACTCTACAATTAGGAAATTTCAGTACTGGAAAAGTGCTTTTTGAGAAACTTTTGTCAGGTAGGGTGTCGGCGGTGGTAATCGGACGGCGGTGGTAATCGGACACTTGCGGAAAACTCTCGAAAACCAACAGAAATGTACGTAACAAATGAAATCCATCAAAGAGAGTAGTTCTTGGTACTGAAAGCTAACATTTTATAGATACTGAGTATCTTTACGATAAAAAGTTTTTTCCGATCAATTTTTGGATTTTTAGATCATTGGATAGCACACACATCTACCTACAATTTCTAATAATTTCAAGGAATTTTACTTTACTTTTCAGCGAATTATAAGAAATTTAAAGTAAGGTATTTTCTGCTAGGAAAATGCTGTTTACATGACGAGGATTATTTGAGAACTAAAGGTTAAAGGTTTCAAGTGCCTTTGATTTCCTGTTGAATGGACTTTGCGGTTATAATACCAATTATGTCATCGTAAACTCTGCACTAAATACATACAGGATTACTCTGTTTACTCTTGTGGCCAAACACCGTCAGTGGTCACTGAAGGGATACAGTAACCTTAAATGTAAAACACGCTAAAACCAATTGCTTTCGTTGTGCTTATGGCAGTGTAGAAGTTGTCGTTGTGAACATCACACTCATACTGTTCGTTCTGGTGCATTTTATCTGTGTGATATTTGAGCAACAATAATTTCTTACATGGTAGCATAACTATGATACAAGTATACATATATACATTTTGGTAGAACAGGATTTCATACCGTTGATTCAAAATGATCATACTGTTAGTTCTGGTGCATTTTATCTGTGTGATATTTGAGCAACAATAATTTCCTACATGGTAGCATAACTATGATACAAGTATACATATATACATTTTGGTAGAACAGGATTTCATACCGTTGATTCAAAATGATCATACTG
Organism: Aurelia coerulea; assembly: GCA_039566865.1. Taxonomy (NCBI): domain Eukaryota; kingdom Metazoa; phylum Cnidaria; class Scyphozoa; order Semaeostomeae; family Ulmaridae; genus Aurelia; species Aurelia coerulea. Next base: position 21,381,121 of record CM076943.1, read on the forward strand.
TTAGTTCTGGTGCATTTTATCTGTGTGATATTTGAGCAACAATAATTTCCTACATGGTAGCATAACTATGATACAAGTATACATATATACATTTTGGTAGAACAGGATTTCATACCGTTGATTCAAAATGATCATACTGTTAGTTCTGGTGCATTTTATCTGTGTGATATTTGAGCAACAATAATTTCTTACATGGTAGCATAACTATGATACAAGTATACATATATACATTTTGGTAGAACAGGATTTCATACCGTTGATTCAAAATGATCATACTGTTAGTTCCGGTAAATTATCTGTGTAATATTTGAGTAACAATGATTTCTTACTTGGTAGCTGAACTATGACACATGTACCGAGTGTCCCAAAAAGACGCAACGGATTTAAAAAACTATGGCGCAAACTGCTTCAAATTAATAGTCAAATGATAAGTTTTATCTAAATCTGCAATGATTAGATTAAATTTTGATATATTTTTCAATATTTTTGGTGACTTTGTTGGAGATTTAATTATCAACAAACTTCAAATTTGCTGTCACGGCAAAACCAGAGCCACCAGCATTAGTGCAAAGTACGCTGCAAGATTAAAAGCAAGGCACTATCTGCAGTTTCACAGCATTAAGGACAAGCACACCACTTGATTAAGAAACTGTAAAAAAGGGATCCCTTGCTGATTCATGAGTTATCCAGTCTCGAGAGAGCTCTCAGTGTTCATTTAAATTGAAAGTATAACTCTAATAATGGCCTAGTCATTTTAGAAAAAGTAAGGGACCATCATGCGCACTGAAAGAATCACAACACTGTTTCGACAGAAATCTTCTGTTTAATATTTAGTTAACTTATGTGTTTGTGTAAAAGTGTTTGTGTGCTTGTCCGCAATGCTCAGGGATTGTCACGTTTCTTAATTTAACATTATAATTCACCATTGTTAATGTAACAGCTCTTGTTTTGACCTTGGGGAAATTTTGATGTTTGCTGATTTTTAACTTTATAACCAAGTCACCAAAAATATTGAATGATGTGTCAAAATCTTATCTAATTACTAAAGATTTGAATGAAAATAATTGTATGATAATGGTTTTGAAACAGTTTGCATTAGATTTTTTCAAATCTGTTGCGTTCTTTTTGGGACACCCGGTATACATATATACATATACACATTTTGGTAACACAGGATTTGATGACGTTATTTAAAAATGATACCACATTTGATCAACTTAAAGAGCCATTGTCACCCAGGATCCTTTGCGGTCGCGTTGAAATTTCAGACTGTCTGAAAATCAAATTGGTCTAAGCTTAAACCGGGGGGGGGGGGTACTTCATTGTTAAATGATACTGGACGTGCCGCTCATATGAGTGGGTTTTTTCATCTGCAATTTCCTACATATCGGTCTGTTTTTAGCCATAATTCTGGTAGATGGGTAGTTTTTTGAGAATTTTCTTATCAATGAGTCCCATAATGATAGTAATCCGCACCAAACAACTGAAATTTTCCTTTGTTTCAAATCGAGAAATGCATGCACTTGGGTCAGGAATTTCCTGATATTCATGCAAATTGGGAATTCTTGAATATCATGTCATGCAAATGGGTCCTTTTCTCAAAGTCCAGATACAGGTTGAACCACATTTCAATGTTTTCGAAAACGAAAATGTTAAGAAACTCGCTTCCAGCTCTAAAAAATGAAAACGGAAAATTTTGCGAGGAGTCCCAGAATCTAATTCAGGCTTTCTGCTAAAGATTAAGTCATAAATCTTCAAAATCGGTCCAGTGTACGATTCATTGTGGCCTGCCAAACGTGCATAGTTTATTTTGGCGCACGCGGTATTACTGTACAGCGTCAAAAAAAAATTTCGAGTGCAAATTACGAAAGTTTCTTAGCTCTTTTAATTCAGGTAGGATAGTTTTTCGTATGCTAGGCATGCCTAGGGTAGTCTTCGAAACATTGAGCTTACCGTTTCTTATAATAAGAATGAGTGTCTTCAAAAACGTGTTTGAGCACCATTATGTCGTTAAATTGACCAATGGAATTTCTACTGTTTCTTCTGTTATTCTTCTGCTAGCATTAGGCGTGGCATGAGGAGTCCTGAAAGACGACTTATCCCTTGAATTGCTTGTATGAAATTTGAAATCTTTATGGACTTTCGTATAGATGAAAATGTTCGCAGCACTGTTACTGGCTTGAAGAAGAAAGAGGCCTGCGTTTATGTTGCGGAGAATGGTGTAAAGTCTGACTGGAATATTGCCAATTATATGGAAAGAGACGTACAGCAAGAGTTGATACACATCGAGTGGAAATGTACACAGGCAGAAGACAACGACAACGGTCTTTAAAAGCTTCCTGACCCGCATAGTTGAGGCGATACGTGCGTTCTTCCATCGTTGAGTGCTATTCTTCGCAGCAAAACCTTGGTTCGTTTTCTTCAACACTCGCGTCGTGCTGTTTCCAATCGCTACAAGAACGATTGTGGTCACGATGTCACGAGAAACATTAATTGCTGTGAATGCCAAAGTATATTTAGACATGGCTCCGCGAATAGTGCATGTTTTCGTTGCGTGTTTCGGGTCGTCCACCATTTCCAAAGCATACGCGTATGGGAAAACAAGCAGGAGCGACGCAAGAACACAAATGATTGACCAAATGAAAACTCGTCTGCCGGTGAATATGAACGATGACAAGGGCTTTTTGACCGCCTCGTATCTATGGTATGCGATGAGTATGAGAAGGCCTTGGCTAATTGTAACATTCATCGGGAGGACTGACAGAATAATTTTGCAACCGATGATTCCAGCATGCCATGATTGGAAGTGTGTTATTGTGCCGTACACCATGACATTTGGTGTTACAGCCATGCATATGAAATCAGCAAAGCCCAAAACGAGTAAGAATGTTTCGTATTGATTCCTCGTTCCTCGCTTGGCAAAACCAAGTTTATAGATAATGATCACATTGCCAATGACTCCCATCACGGATAGAGGGATAGCAATACTAATTACAATGTAGCCAAACACTTTCTCCCATAGGTTAAAGTGTTGTGCTTTGCTCCCAATTTCACTTGTCAAATTAGTATAGTTTGCGAAAAGAATTTGACTTGATACGTTGAGCATATTTCTGGAACATCAAAGATGCACAAAACGTCGATTCAACCTCTGTGTTTTTCCTCACTTGCTGGAGATCTGATTTGAAAAAAAAACAGTACATCAGGTGAAACCAAAACCCCAAAGACTTTTGCGACTATCTACCGAAGGCTACAAATTTGTGAAAGAGCTGATGTTTGATGTAAATATGGCTGTTATCTTTCTTTGCATTAGTATTAATTATTATTATTAATTATTATTATTGATTCTTTATTTAAAGTAGGCTGATATACAATAGCGAATTTAAAGCTAATTAAGGCCTGCTAAAGAAAAATAAGTTGGAAAATATAGATTTACAATCAAAAAGTACTATTTACACGTTCAAACTAAAAAACGTAGATTTGGAACAAATATTCGACAAAGCCTACAGTTGCATTTCTCCCCTTTCCATGTTTTTATTCGGTTTTTAAGCTAGCAGTTTTTATCTCATTTGGTAGTAGCTGCCAAAGTTTATGTCCACTAAACAGTGTGGTTTCAATGCCAAAATTTGTGGTCCTTGCATTTGCATTTGCACTACACTTGCATTTGGTTGCAAAAGATCATTGCCGCTTCTAAGGCACATCATTGGTTACAAATATGTCCTTCATAAATTTAGGGCTGAGATTTACTTTTGTCTTAAAAAATTTCGACCATGAGCAACTGTAGGTTTCGTTGATGGACTGTCACTGAGGCCCCAGTTACACGATACCGGATTCATCACACACAGGATTACTTTCCGCATCGGATAGGGGGGTGCAGTTATACGACACCGAGGCAATCCGGTGCCACTCCACTCCGTTTTCGCGGAGTGAAACCACTCCGCTCTGGAGGTGAGGTGAAAATGAATCCGATGCACTCCGCTCCGCATTCCATCTCGTGAATGTGACCCCACTCCGTTTGCTCGTGTAACTGCACCAATCCGATGTGACCCCACTCCATTTGGGCTTCGCAGGTGTCAAAGACAACAGATTTAGACTTCGCAGTGCAGGGTGACTCGGTGTCGTGTAACTGCAATAAAAAATGGGTTCATGGCAATCCGGTGTCGTGTAACTGCAATGAAAACGGTGCGATTTGGACGCAGATGTGTTGAAACCAATCCGATGCGAAAAGCAATCCGGTATCGTGTATAACCCAGGCCTGAGTTGTCCCTTTCCAGCATTGTTTCAAAATCAGACTCATAGTCTCTGTATGCAATTCGCAGTGCCCTCAAATTCATTTTATTTATCTTGTTATTTAAGTTCCTTTCGTGAAACATCCGCAGTAGAGGACAATAGTTAAACTGGGACATGATAAACGTTTTCATTAGTAAAACTGTTTTTCCAGTTTCCATGTATTTTGAAATCCTGGTTAGCGCATGAATTTTCGGATTGGCCTTCTTACAAAGAGTACTCACATTTTTTTTCTTTATTCAATGAAAACAATTAAAAGAAACAAACAACAAGATTTATAAACTACGTGCCATCCATAGCGGGAAAGGACATATTGTCAGCGAGTTTCCACTATGGATGACACTTACATTTTCAAATATATAAGATTAATTTGACTTACACGAACACACACACAGATACATTCACAGATACAAGTACACACAGATACATTCACACATAGTACTCATACAGATACAGTCACTAACATGTAAAGCACGAATTCTTTGTTTCCAGAGGATGCTAAGTTTCGTAATCTACCAGATCAAAACGTTTGGACCATTTAATGTACTTTATTGTAGCTTCAAGAATCATTCTGTTGATGATATACGGAAATTCAACACTTCCATACAATAGCAGTGAACAAAAGATATCATCCTCAAGGTTGGCAATATCTAGGTTCAGAAATTCTGAGAGTTCGCCATGGAGATTCATACGAGAGTTGTTAAACACATTTAAATAGCCATTGTCACCCAGGATCCTTTGCAGATATGGTGCAATCTCAGACTGTTTGAAAATCAAGTCTGGCCTAAAAAGAAGAAATAGGTCCACACTGCAGTACACTCATTTTTTTTTATAAGAAACTAAGGTCCGGGGCTGGTAGGCAGTTTCTTAAATTTTTGGGCCATTTTGCTACCACAAGTTTCTTACGTGTTTCTTATATTTTTATTGCCGGAAGTTTAGAGTTGATTTTGTCTTGTCTAAAGGGCTCCCAAATTACTTAGTAAGTCTCTCAAAACGAGTAAATAACATGATTCGCACTCAAAATATTGTCCAAACAGTTGCTATAACTGTACAATGTCAAAATATTTTTGAGTGTGTCAGGAAAATTAAAACTGATGATTACAGAAGTTTCTTAGCTTTTTTCAATTCAGGTAGGGTTGTTTCTTAGCTTTCGAAAATTTGAGCCTACCGTTTCTTATAAGCGGTTTCTTATAAAATAAATGAGTGTAGTCGAACTGATATAAAAATTTCACTTCGGTTGACTTCTCTGTCAGTTCAACTACGGCAGTGTTTATGGATATGTCCCGCTTGGGACAAATATGGTTTTTGAACAGGCTATAATTGTAGCGTGCCCGCAGAGGACCTTGGATGACAATGTCCCTTTATAGCTTAAAAGAAACTCTAGATTCTTTGCTGTACTTTACCATAAACTTTCTTGATATTCTTATCATTTTCAACTCGTTTCAGGTTGTGACGTCATCAAATTTTTAAAATCGCAATTAAAACGAAAAACAGGCTTGCGATCATCATTTAAAGCCACTTCATGAAAAATGTTTGTCGGGAATTTTGCTTTTTAAAGCTGATTCGCAAGTTTTCTACTTCAAGGAGAATTTTTTCAAAAATTGAAAGCACCTCACCTTCACCGCGGATTTTGATGTATATTTTTCTCTGCTGTTGTTGCGTAATGTCCTGATCTCTTCGTTTGAAGACTGATTTTCGCAACGCTAAAGTATAAAAAATGCAGTGCAATGAATCTTTATAAAGTTGAAGACAACGATTTAATCCTGCTATATTCTGTGGTTGATACCAGTGAATGAAAACCTGAATCAAGGAAACACTGTTTACGAATACTTCACGTCCACAATGAATTATTTAGATTGGCTATTCGACTTTAGACGCATTAAGAAGAAACCGCCCAGCATTAGGCATCCTGTGAGCACTACTGCTACTGTTGCTAGGGTGACGATAAGAAGGATCCATGTTTTGCTTAACTGTGATCGACACGGCTGAAATGTTAACCGAGACCCCGTTTGCATGGTACCAAAGGGGTATTCGTACGGATTATTCGTACGGATCGTTCATGGCTGTCCGTCGTTGTTGCGAATCCGTACTAACGTTCATACGACAAAAACGATTACGCGGTGCCGCCGTACCAATTTTCATCCGGCTTAGTTTCTTTTATAAGGTCTGTATTAATTCTATCTCATGCTCTCGTGTGCTCAATGCCTAGGCCATATGGCCTCCTTTGGCCCAAGTTTCCTCAGGTGGTTTCATTGGCGGATTTTACCTGCACTGTGTTTGGAAGAGCTGACCACAATTATTCTCTAGGATCCACTCAATCGCTTCAGCGAGTTGATTGAAGAGGAACGAAGAGGACCTCAAGACAAACAGAAGGGATTTCTCGAAGAAATACTTGCCTCCCGATTTTATACCTAACAATTCCCAATCCTCAGGGTGCACGGGATACAGCTTAAAAGCGGATTCAAAGTCGGTGTTTGCCATTTTGTTCCTTATCCCAAGGCTTGAATGGCTTCAATTGCAAGGTCAGTCGTGATATAATTAGAACGGCTCCTTATCAATACCAGAGTTGATGGAATCGCCAGTCTTCAGACACGAAAGGTGGAAAATAGTTTGTAACTTCTTGAAATGGTTTTTTGGGGATAATTTCTAGGGGTGAGACCTGGAAATTAGGAAACGGTGGTGATTTGAATTGGGGCTCTTGCTCTTTCAGGAGAAATCTCTTTTTCTAGATTTTTGCTAATTTCCCCAGGATTAGTGAGGGCTGTTGGCAGATTCGTGGTGTCCGAGCACCCTCTTATCCCATTCTACCACCCTCCCTCAACTCTGTACTCAGCTTATTTACAAATGCCTGGTTTGGATGAGCTTGTAATTCAAATTCTAACCTCTCGTAATTAATAGGCGATACAATTCTGCGCTTATCCTTAGTTTCCTTACTTACGGCGTGCGTAATCGTTGGTGGAGCTTGCCTGTCCGTTTGGGGTTTCATAGGGTTTTCCCGTGGATGGTTGTTTTGTACAGAGGGTACCAGGGTGGGGGGGGGGCATTACAACCTGGTCGGTTGCATATATGGGCGAACGGACAGTGGGATCTTCTACAGGGTACGCCTTTATCAAAGTTGTTGCAGGTTCCTCTCTGCACCAACTCTTGAACTTCCTGAGGGTCATTTTCTAAGAAGAGTTGCGTCTAACTCTATCTGGGCTTGATTTCTGGTGAAAGTTCGCAACCAGAGTAGGTCAATGACAGACCATGACAAAAACTTAATTTTCGCTGCTTTACGATGCCATAATGTAAAAGTTCAGATGCTGTGGCAGGATATTTGTCGTTTAAAACCTTCAGGCCCGTAGGAAGCGGGGGGCAGGGGGGCTGAAGCCCCCCCCAATAATTTTCTACAACAATGGTGCTACGTCACATGACTTAATTAGATGTATTGTTCTCTATTGTTTTAAGAACAATTGCCCCCCCCCAATCCGAAGTTTCTTCCTACGGCCCTGAAAACCTTGGTATATGTATGAATTGCTGTTGTCCACTCTTCAATTGTGGTGATCGTTTTCCTGTGCTTATTGGGGACAAGTTTCAGTTCATTATTCTTGCCAATGCTCACGGAGGGATAGCTTCACAAACATGTTCCAACCTGGACACAAATGTGCACACCCTGTACAGTATGTCGAAAGCCAGTAACTGCTCGATCATCCGCTTACAGAAGTTTACGTATAAATTTGGAATTCTGCTTAACACAGCACAAAAAAACATCATTTTTTTCTCCATTACTCCATAACTGTTTAGATGTCTAATTTCTCGGCCCCTTCTTGAGTTTTGGATAGTATATCGAATCATAAAGCTCAGTGTGACCTTCTAGCGCTTCTTTCTGTTTTTCTGTGACTTGAATAACCAGTTGGCAAACAGCTCTCTCTGAATCACTCTCTGTTTCTTAGGTGCCGTGATACACTCTTTTCTTTTCATAAGATTAATGTTTGTAGAATATTCAGGCTCAGAATCATCCAATTTTGAATATTATAAGAATATTATATTGATCAGCCTCGGCCAGTGGCGGACTGGCTCTGATTTTTGCAGTTAAGGGGGCCCTAAGTGGGTGTGGCCTCGATGATGAGTGTGTGGTCAGGAGCAAAATTCGTCGCAATTCCTCGATTCCTTACCAATAGCCAAGCTAAACTAACTCACTTTCTTTGAAAATGAGCCATATCTCTCACGATATGTCGTCTGATGGCATGATTAAAATCTTTACATTGTCCCCATTTCAAAAAAGTAATTTTGCCTTTTTTGTATTGTGGGCCAGACAATCTATAATGTTTTCGTTTCTCGAACTGTTGAGGAAACCTTTCCTGACCCCCCCCCCCCAGCAGTGTGGTCAGGGAAAATTAACTGATGGAGTATCAAAATGAGGTGTCTGGGGGCAATGTCCCCAGAAAAATTCCTGAGGACACGCCCTCTACTTTTGCTTAGAACGCTTCTCCCAATCCCAGGATTGCGGATGCTAAAATTGAATTTTTGATCATTTGTAACAGTAGTTTTATGAATAAGCGTCCACAGTGAAATTTTTAGAGTAAACATCTGTTCTTTGGCTTAGAATGCCTATCGCCAGAGCAGAATTGGAAACTTTGAAATTCTCAAAATTATTTTTGCAGTTTTCTATCAAAGAACACTCGCATGAAAATTATCGGGCAAACGCTTTCAGTTTTTCACAATCCAGTTTTTGCGTGCCCCCAAAGTGGAGCAGTTGACAAAGTGCGCCCCGGAAATTTTGTGAAACTTCCAGCCTTTACTTTGGCTTAAAGTGACTCTCCCAGTCATTTCCTTACCCTACACTACCTATAACAACTATTTTCTGTGAAGGAATCTCGAGAACCATCTTTTGGCAGAAGTGGAGGGGGCCTTTACTTTTTCTGCAACGGTGCTCCCTTCTTCGCCATCAGTATCTTCGCTCTCGACTGTATTCATTTCTTTGAACAAGTTCAATAACACTGGAGGATTCAAATGTGAAGTGAGATGTCCATTATTCAAACATTCAACTCTACCAAAAGGCAAAAATGTCCTTAATTTTGCAAAAGGGCCCTTTTTGCAAGATTTTGAGGGAGGCCCACCGGCCGTGGGCCGGTGGGCCAGTCCGCCACTGGCCTCAGCTCGCATATTCAGGGGCGAGCAAGTGCTGTAAAATATTTGACCCCATGCTTGTCGAGAGGAATTGGACAGAATAACCGGTTCTTTTATCACATAGTACGACTTTCCTGCCCAAAACAACCCGTTCTTGGGACAAAGGTGAAATTTGAATATGAATCTTCCTATTCCATCAGCTTGTCACAAAAATCAAGTCTTCTAACCTCAGTCAAAATCCTGAAATTTACCTGTAGTGGTTCTCCCTTTATCCGCCAAATTTAAGCAGAAAAGTAAGAGTATTTCAAATTTTGTCCCCCAAATTTACGGAAAAAAGACAAGAAATTCCAGTTTTTCATCAAAGCGGTTCTACCTTTGTCCGGCAAGTTTCCGAAAAAACTACCAGTTTTTGGGACAGAGACAGAGGTGGTGCAAAATTTTTTCTTGAAATACCGGTTTTCGGACAAAGGTAGGTCCATCGCTCCCAGTTGACATGCCCGCCCATGACGAATAAAAGTAACGAAATTGAAAAGCCAAAAAAATCCACAACTGTATTTTACGATAATGTCCTAATTCTCACCTCAAATGTCCAAAGAGACCAAAATCAAAAAGAGCCCGGGGGCAAGCATGTGACTTACTTATTCAAATTACCACGAAATTACCTACCACTGTATTCAAAATTACACCAAACCGGCAAGTGCACTGGTGACCGGCGCGAACTGGTGGTGAAAGAGGACCTCGCACAGAAGCCAGAGGCAAAAAGGTTTAATTTTCAAGCACGTAAGTCTTTTTTTATGAATTTCTTTGCTTCGAAGCTACTTAGCTATCTTGCATCAGACCAGATGTGTCATCCTGGAACATGTTATGCAGGGAATCCTAAATGGAACGCCGAACACGTGCGAATTTGATTCTCCAAAACTGGCTTAGGCCCATACGTATGAAATGGCCTAAATAAGGCTCGTGATCACTGATCAACTGATCATTAATTAGGTATTAGATTCCGAGCTCGCTACAGTACAATCTGGTGCGAAGGAATTCGACTAAAGCATTGTGCCACGGATATTTGAAGCCCTCTACATCTATATCAGTGTCTTGCTTCGTCCTGACTAACACGGGCAGACCCACCCACAACCACCTAATCTAGCACTTCTTCACTTGCTGTAAAATAAGATGCCTTGCTTGGCCTAAACCGACACTGCAGAGTGAAAACCTGCATCAAAGAAACGGTAGATTAAAAACCTCCAGCCAATTTTTGGCCAAAAGGCCTTTTACTTCTTCGAGTTTGGATCGAGCATCCAAATCTGGTAAATTTTGTGAAGGAAAACAAAAGCATGACCCCTGTTCTCAGCAGTTCTCAGCAGACACTGCACTGCTACCTGTAGCAAGAAGTTCCTTTGGATCTCAGCAGAACACTTTCAGTGAGTTAATAAACCATAACTTTGCTCAAATTGACCTATGATTGGTTCAGTTTATACACTGGCAAGTTTTATTCGCCTCCCAGCCTTGTTTCTCATTATTTTCATTGATCATTAGCTAATTTTGTTGTGTAATATTTAAAACGATGCAAACATACACTTTATTACTAATGTTAACATCAGAGAACTGCAAAGCCATTTTACAGCAAAAACGAGAAAGATTTCTTCATGATAACAGGCCTTTTCGTTTTACGCGGGCGATCGCCCTCGCCAGCGCCCTCGGAAAATGTTTTACGTGGGCTATTGACTGCCCTCGCAAAAACGTATTTCGCCCGAAGCTCCAACAGGATTTCGTTTACAAAAGACTTTTGGAACGAAGCCGTCTTGATATAAACTTGTTCCTTCATTCATCACTCGGAGCTCATACTATTTTACAGAATAGCTCTTCGACTTCTTTACAAAAGAAACCCGCTTTGAAGGCTAACCACTAGTGCAGCAAATAAAGCGAAGAAAACCCAAACGAAGTCTAAAATGTCAATGTTTCTCGATTTGTCTTTAGCAAAATGATTTTAACAAGAAACTTGAAAGAACTGCAAAACGAAGAGCAAAATCAGTGGTCCTTAAAAATTTCTTTGCAGTATTTGCGATATATATGTACTGACACACTTCTTCATCGTCATTGAGGTTCCCAGTTTAACTAAACCTTTCTTTAAGGTTACTGTATCCCTTCAGTGACCACTCACGGTGTTTTCTCTCTTGATTATCACGCCCGCGACATAACACGTATAAACTATACATCATTCGATTTGTCATTAAATAGGGAGTATTTACGAGCCAAAACGAATACAAATATCCGAAAATTTGGCGTTATACATCCGAAAACGTGAAAATCGGACCTTCCCCCCTTCTAGAACCTGCCTGTCCCCCAGATATGTTTCATTTAAATCTCAATGAGATTTTTGCGTTCTCAACACATTAATCTAGCAAAGTGTGTCTCAAATTTCTTTTGCATGCCTTAGCTTCAGAACAATTAATAAAACAATTTTGCCCCTCGCTCCCTGGCCTCGTTTTGAGATTCATTCAAATGTTAGATTTGGAGCATGCAATTTTTCTCAAAAGTGAGGCACACTTTGGTCCCCCTATGCCTTTTCTCTCTGTCTGCCAAATTTCAGCCAATTATATCAAGCCGTTGGGTACAGGGAGCTGTATGAATACCCCTTGGTTGCTGAAAAATTGATTTTGAGAAAAGCGCTGAAACAGTTTCTTAGCGTACAGTTCCACTGTTGAAAATGATTAACTTCAATCTGGCCACAAGAGTAAACAGAGTAATCCTGTATGTATTTAGTGCAGAGTTTACAATGACATAATTGGTATTATAACCACAAAATCCATTCAACAGGAAATCAAAGGCACTTGAAACCTTTAACCTTTAGTTCTCAAATAATCCTGGTCATGTGAACAGCATTTTCCTAGCAGAAAATACCTTGCTTTAAATTGCTTATAATTCGCTGAAAAATAAAGTAAAATTCCTTGAAATTATTAGAAATTGTAGGTAGATGTGTGTGCTATCCAATGATCTAAAAATCCAAAAATTGATCGGAAAAAACTTTTTATCGTCCTGAAGGGATACAGTAACCTTAAGATCAGGGTCTGTCAATAAAATGAATAGTACTCGCAGCTTTCTTAACTTTCTTACAAAATCGTTCTCCAGTTTAACATTCTGCAGCCCTTCTCTGCTCCGTAGATCAGGCCAGTTTGAGTAAAGTTTTCTGAGGAAATTTTAATTGAGACTTGGTTGTTTTGTTTCAAGGGCTTACATCCACTACTTACTTACGGGGCTACACACTCAATCAAGGGAACAACAGGAAAGTGGTTGGCTTAACTGCTGTGACCTTTAGCTAACTCAGGAAAAATAATGGAGCAACAAAGAAGAACATTGCAAACAAATGGAATAAAATCTTCTTGTAACTTTGCATAAAAAAATTTGTGGTCTGTTCGAGTGGACTCTTTTCTCTCTGGTGAAGTGAACATGAAGGAAACAGTCCAAGTTGCAAGAACAAGACCTTGGAAGCTTTCATTGCTCATCAGTAAAAACAAGTAAAAACACGAGACTAGTTTAAGGGGGCGATCGCCCTCCTGAGCTTAACTACAAGGGCGATAGGACGCCCTTGTGGAAATTTCTTTACGAAAAGGCCTGTGATAAGATTTTCATTTTGGCCGATGACTGATACACTTTGTTGGGAAAAGACATGTCTCTCTTCTGAGTTCTTCTATATTTGCTGCTGCAGGATGTTAAAACAAATGATTTGCGGTACAGGAGTTCAAAATAGCCTTAAAAACAGACTCATCATTTTTAATTTTTACTAATAGACACTTTAAATAACCTGTAGAAAGAAAACTTTTTAGGCTTGTAAACGAACACCAAGTAAGTTAATTTACAGATAAAATTCTTAAATCCTGCAAGATCAGCAAACAACTCTATTGAATGGAGAGAAAATGCGACTTCAACTGATAGCAAGTTTCCAAAGCACGTTGCACACTCATCAGTTTCATTCGTGCAAAGAACAAATTAACGATGCAAACAAATTGATTTAATACTACGGGCACAAAAGGAAATATGTGGCTTAGGACATAAAACTGATGCGCGGTTTAGGAAACTTGTTGCAAACAGCTACTAACGTATGTTCTTTCTATTCACAGTGACAGGTAAATTTCTTTGTTTCTCATGTAGGATTTAGCTGTCCTGTAACTTATTGGTCTTCTTTTGACATTAACAGTTTTCTTTCCACAGGCCATGTTATGCGAGTGTCTAATGTTGCATTTGTAGCAATGGCAGACACTTAAGGGGGCCAGGGGTGCGATCCACCCCCATTGTTGGCTTGAACAAAGATCTTTTGTTTGAAAACAATTGAAACAAACAATGCTTTTTAACTGACACAATTGCTTTGCTCCCTCAATATTTGGCAAAGTGTCCGATGTTATAACGATGAGTCCATTGTTTAAAACGTTTTCCTGGATGCTCCTATAATTAAAACTTTTTTTGTAAAATGTTGCTAACTACAGTGCTTGTTTATGCTAAACCTGGGGGGGGGGGACTTGACTTTCAACCACACAGGGGGTACGGGGGTGATGCATTACAAGAAATGATTTTTTCATCTGGCTTTAGAATTTTCCCTCAAAATGATACACAGCTTTGGAAAAAATGAGCAAGAAGTATTCCAAAACATAAAAATTTCATAGAAAAACAATGAAATAATATTTTTGACAACCAGCTTTGCATAACCTCCCCAAAAACTTTTTCTTTAAAGCATAGATTCAAGTAGATTTTGATTATGCTGTGGAAAAAGAATTCTGCATCAATTGATGCAAATTAATGCTTCATATCTCATTTTTCTGTGGGAGAATTCACTTGTTGATGAGACTGCTATTTTTAGAAAGAACTTGCATGCAACATCAGCCAGCATAGTTTGACTGATGTTTTGTCAAGAGGTTTTTCCATGTTTTGTACATTAGTAAAACAATTAAAAACCATTTCTACCACGATGCATTCATGGAAATATTTCAGAAAACATAAAGTTCTTATGCTATAGCAATATTTCCTTTATTTTCAGAAGCTTGATTGCAGAATTTGGACATCAAGATGACTTTGCTTAGACTTGGAAGCGCCTTGTTGAGAAATAGTCATACTGTTAGATGCAAAGGTATGTTTCATCATTGATAATATTTTCATAACCATTTCATTAGGATCCCATTTGTCATTTCCTTCAACACTGATGGATCAGCAAAACAAGATAACACATTTGTTTTGATGAATGTCAAGAAGAAACTTGGACGCAATTTCTTATCTTTAATTGTGGCAGAAAGAAAGATGCAAAGTTGTTGTGAAATATTGTTTTGACCCTCGGATAGCTTGAAGGAGTTGGTTTTATGCCTTTTTTTAAACTACCAACTGAGTCAGCCAAAAACTGGAAAACCTTGAAAACAAATCTAAAATCTTGGGTGCTATCAACGAGTTGAATTTTAAAAGTTTTCTGCAAATGAAGATGCTTGTAGAGGGGATTAACTTGTTATGACCTTGTACTAACCTTGAAAATTACAAGGCTATCAGTTTCCAAGCTGCAACCAGTCTAACACAAGGTTTCCACAAGGCTTCTACAATCTAATTAGCATTTTTCAAGCCTTTACAAGGTTACAGCAAGGCTATTCCAGGCTATAACAAGGTTACAAGGCCATAACTACAAGGCTTGTACAAGGCTATTACATGGCCTTGTATTTTCGTACTTTGCATCTTTATTAGCCAAATTGAATTTATACACTCTTTGGTACCATATTGATTGTTGTCTTTATATGTAGCTTCACAATTAACAAAGGCGACAAGTACAAGCACATGGCTTGCAGAAAAAGCAATCAAGGTGAGCTTAACTTTAGAAAAATTATAAATTCCAATTTCAATCAGTGAATAAAGTTCTGTTAGAGAGGATCTAACAACAAAAACAGCAAGCTAAGCAGCCTATACTACTTAAGGCAGGTTCCCATTGCGCCCTAAACCATAGTGTTGTTTTCCTTATCGCCAATTTTGGACATGTGATGAAAGTTTGTCTTGCATTTTGACGGGGACTGATTTACTGTTTGTGGAAGTCAGGTTTTATGGTCAAATGCCTTTCAAATGCAGTGCAAGGTGAACTTTCATCACAATTGAAGGATTGGCCATGGGGAAAATTATAATTTAGCAAATGTGAACAGAGCAGGCTACATGTATTGATGGCGCTTGTTGGATCCATCATTAATGGGGTGCTTGTGATGATGTAAATGTAAAATAAAAAAAGAATTGGAAAACAACGCAACACAACAAAAACAATCACAATATACATGGTATAATTGACAGTGATGAATGAATGTATTTCTTTCAAATGGAGTCATGAATAATGAGGAACATGCCCATGAAAGTTGCAGGCCTTTTCTTCGACCTTTTAGCTATTTTACAACAGAGTCTGGATCAAGCAATAGTTTTATACATTTTATATGAAAGGTTTGATTGAATGGCATTGTTGTCCACATTCAAAAATTTTGCATAATTTATAAAAATGTCATTTGATTCAGACTCTTTTGTGAAACGGCTGAAAGGTTCATTACCTCACACCAGTATGAAAATGCTTTTTAAAACAGTATCTACTGTACAACATCATTAGCCTTCTGGATGCTCCTAAATTTGATATTTTGTTAATTTTCAGTTGAAAAGCTGACCCATCAGTATTTCCCACTTTCCTTATGACTCTTTCATATATTTCCAAAACCAGGGGCTGGCTTGTAGCAAAACCTGTATTATATTGAAGCAGCACAGCTTTCAAGAAATAGCAGGGTATGAAAACACATCCGACCATTTTTGAAATTCATAATGAGCTGCAGGAAATTTTCCAACATACATCCCTTATGTATCATTCTGTTATTCATTAAAAACAAGAAAAGCAACTTACAAAGTCAAAGAAAAATCACCCTGACATATACTGTATCTCTGGTACAATTTGCAATCAAGGTACCAGACAAGGAGGCATATATTATTCAAATTATATGCAGGTTTCCAAGAAATTTCATTGTTTGAAATTATAGTTTCACAATCCTAACTGCAATAAAACTTTGCGGAACGTGCTGCCCAGAGCATCTGTCATAGGTGAATAAGATTTTACTTCACAATCATTTTCAGAAATTATGGCGCCAAAGAAAGTCTAAATTTAGAAAATACTGTTCTGTTGTACCTCATCTTTTTGTGATTCGAACATTATAGCCACAGAAAGAATGGGTGCGCTCTTTAGCCTATTTATAGCACAGGGCATGAAAACCCTCCCGATCATGCGACTGGGCAATCACAGGAAATTTTTAATTCATAGTGAGTTTCATGTATCATTCTGTTATTCATTAAAAACAAGAAAAGCAACTTACAAAGTCAAAGAAAAATCACCCTGACATATACTGTATCTCTGGTACAATTTGCAATCAAGGTACCAGACAAGGAGGCATATATTATTCAAATTATGGGCAGGTTTCCAAGAAATTTCATTGTTTGAAATTATAGTTTCACAGTTCTAACTGTAATAGTACTTTGTGGAACGTCCAGCTCTCCAGAGCATCTGTCATAGGCGAAGAAGTTTACTTCTCAATCATTTTCAGAAATTATGGCGCCAAAGAAAGTCTAAATTTAGCAAATACTGTTCTGTTGTACCTCATCTTTTTGTGATTCGAACATTATAGCCAATTTGCAATCAATGTACCAGACAAGGAGGCGTATATTATTCAAATTATGGGCAGGTTTCCAAAAAATTTCATTGTTTAAAATGATAGTTTCACAGTTCTAACTGCAATTAAACTTTGCGGAACGTCCAGCTGCCCAGAGCATCTGTCATAGGCGAAGAAGTTTACTTCTCAATCATTTTCAGAGATTATGGCACTAAAGAAAGTTTAAATTTAGAAAATACTGTTCTGTTGTACCTCATCTTTTTGTGATTCAAACTGCATTTGAATCAAATCAGATATTTTACAGCAAAGGAAGCCCTTTCTTCCACGTCTATCATATCTTACATAAATTAGGGTTGGTCTCATGAGGTTAAACTTTCACAGTTTCAAGCATACTCTTACAAAGTGATATGCAAGTATACAACAATTGCAAGATTAGCAAGTACTACAGTAGATATCCTTTACTTCTCAGAAATCATAAGGGTTTGTTTTATAAGGTGCCCAGCTTTTTCATTCCCAACTTCATACAGTTTGTTTTCTTGATGCCTGATGTGCATTTACATAAGACCAGTTACATATTATTGCATAGCTATCTGTGGATCCTAAGCTCTTTTTGCAAGCTGGACACTTGTCTGTTCATGCAGGAAATGTATGCAAAAATGTTTTCTGGTCGCAGGAGGAAATGTTTTTTTTCATGCCCTGGGGTATGGTATGAGCCAGCCACTGCATTTTCTTGAATTCAAAGTGCTGTGACATTTTTGGATCAAGATATTAACCCAATTCTTTTTCTGTTTAATGAGCAGTTTATCCAAGTTTTAGAACTGAGTAAATTTTTAGAAATTTAAAATTTTTCAAATAGGGACCCAATGACCCAGTAGTGTGTGCTTGTTGAATGTTTCATCTTTTTCATAGGATACATCACTATTTCCAAGGCTGTATATTGGTACATCAAGATTTTTATCACAGAGTGCACAGCCAGGTTTGATTCCTTACATTTTTACAAGCCAGCAATACACATTATGTAATTGTTAATCAGATGAATGCCTCACCTACTGGGTGAGTGCAAAAAAAGCACATAGCATTTGAAGAAATATGGTCCCTAAATATCAAAGCAATGATATTGAACGATGTCTTGTGCCAGAGCCGATATGTTCAATTAGATTTACAGATTTACGGGCTTTAATCAGTCTGCCTTCGCATGGCTATGGGAGATTTCCTGCAGAAAGCCCCTTTCAAAAGCCCTCTTACAAACCATTTCTAGAATGCACAACGAGCCAGCTAGCTACCTGGGTTTCAGAGCAACTCTTGCGGCTTTGTTTTTTTTCAATTACTGGTTGAGAGAATTTCCTTTGTCTGCAATCGCCAATGGTTTTGAATTCCTGTGTCAATCAAAAGCAACTGAGGCCATTGTTTTGCAAGATCTGTCCTTGTTGTTTTGATAAAGTTTTGCAGTTTGAATTTCCCAGCAACATAAGACATATGACTCACTCTGTACATTACATCATTTTATTGCAGAAGCTGCAGTTGCAGGGATACCTTATGATCAACTGACTGTCAGCGTACCAAAAGAGGTACATTTGAATGAAAGGAGAGTTGCACTATCACCTCAAGCATGCAAAGGACTGATAGACAAAGGCTTCAATGTCTCCGTTGAAAGTGGAGCGGGAATGCTTGCAAAATTTACAGATCAGGATTATATTAATGTTGGTGCAAAGATCGTAGAAGGGAAAGAAGCATATCAAGGAGATATTGTGTTGAAGGTGCGATTTTTACATACATGTACATTTCTTAAAGGGGTTGTGTCAATGTTTAATGGAACTTCTCGCCAGTAACGCCGGAGAGGGGGGGCGCGGGGGGGCAACCGCCCCTCCTGCCCTCTCGAAAATGGCCTAAATATGTTATTTTCCTATTGTTTTGCCCTCAGATTTTCAGTTTTGCCCCCCTAAAAAAGTGCCCCGTCCGGCGTCCCTGCTTCTCGCAAAATTAGGTGTATTAAATTCTTTTCCTGAAGCTACTATGAACCTTCTTTCAGGAAATAGCCATGCATTCTATTTGATTAATAACCGCAACTTTCTATATGCTTCCAAATATATATATTTAATTATTCCAACAATTTCTGGGATACAGACCAATTTCAAGGAGGGGTTCTGAAAATAGTTACAGAGTATTATTTGGGATTCTGAACATCACTTGCATCACAATTCTTTGAAAACGTCCTTGTGTACGATTCATCATGTCCCGCCAAAACTGGGAACTTTTTGCGGTTCACCTGGTATGCAAAAATTAGCTGCACTCTCTAGCACTTGCCATTACTTTAGGCTTTCCAAAATACCTTCAGGGTAAAAGTACCCACATCTTCTCAACGGTCTGACCAATTTTTGTAGAATGAACATTCCCGTCTAAACATAGGCGTAGGAGACAGGGGGGCTAGGGGGGCTGCAGCCCCGCCACCGTCGAAATTTTTGCAAAAATCAGCCATAATCAGGCAGAAATCCGCGTTAAGTTGGGCAAAATTTTCTTAAACAAAGGATCTTTTATCGGGCAGCCCCCCTAAATTTCATCTCCCCCTACGCCGATGCGTCTAAGATAGCCTTTCTACTATCAAATGCCATGTATTTTAGTTAAATCTGGTGATCAATGATATTTGTAAATCTATGTAAACGTCAAAAGCATACCGTTTGAATCCTTACTGGTTGCTGAAGCATGTGGAGGTCATCCAATTTCACGGCATTCAGGCAGCCTCTCTAACCCCTTGATACCAAATCGGTCGTTCGAATTAAATTCTTGAGTGCCCTCATGAAAATTGAAATGGCTACTAAAATACCATAATTACTTGGAATTTTTTCGATAAATCTGTAGAAGGGATGCCCCTCTGCAGTTTGTAGCATGCTGAGACAAATGTCTCATTTGTAGCCGAAATTCCTTTAATTTTCCAATCGGAAGACTATTGACCTTCGTTCAAACAATGATAAAATTCGCCACAATAAGATAGATATTTTGTATATAATGCAGGTTTTAGAGCTCTGCATTCCACCGTGACTTGTTTACTCTCTGGCACAAATGACTGGCACATTGATATTGAGCGCAGTAAATTTGCAGCAAATGTTTTCATTGACTGAAAAAGGCTTTTGATACTGTTGATCATGCCATATTTTATTCAAAAGTTATCTAAGTACAGAATTCAAGGTCTTGGAGTTCAATGGTTTCAATCGTATCTCAGTAATAGGCCTCAATTCACTAAAGTTAATGGAGCGGAATCTAAAATCGGAAGCATCAGGTATGGCGTTCCACAAGGCTCTTGTTTAGGTACGTTGCTCTTCCTTATCTATATAAATGATCTGCCATTCGCCTTGAAAGACTGCAAAGTAACGATGTATGCCGATGATACTAGCATATTCTATTCCTCTAAGAGCATCGAGGATCTTACTAAAACACTTAACAACGAATTCTTCAGGGCAATAAATTGTCTTTGAACGTAATCCAGACTCGGGCAATGGTCATTGGATCTAGACCTAATCTTGAAAAGATCAGTGAGAAAACTGTGGATTCTCCTACATCGACGATTCCCCTGCAGAACTCGTCGTTAGTATTAAGTATCTTGATTTCCAAGTTGACAAGTACTTCGTGTGGGATGAACAAATTAAATCTGTTCAAGCCGAGGTATCCCGCTCTTTAGGTTTTCTAAAATATGCAAAGACATTTTTTCCGAGAAATGTCCTTTGCAAATTATATAGAGGTACTGAAGAGCCACATTTTCGATACTGCTGTTCTGTGTGGGGGAACTGTGCTGAGTCCCGACTTGTTTAACTTCAAAAGTTGCAGAATCATGCGGCTAGAATTATCACAAATAGCAGCTATGATGCTCCTGCCGAAGCTTTGATTAAAGAATTGAATTGGCCAACTGTGAAAGATATGATTAGAAGTTAGACCGCAACGATAAGTCTGTTAATAATCTTGCGCCTGATTATTTTTCTCATTCGTTTATCAGAAATTCGGATCGCAATACTATCAACCTAAGAAATGCCGAAACTGACTTGCAAGTACCATTCATGAAAACTAAGGTGTTTGCATTTCGTGGAGCGAAAACCTGGAATCAACTTAGCGGAGCAACTTAGCGGCCAAGCAAGCTCCCTCTTTGTCTTCTTTTAAGAACAAGACAAAGAGTTTTGTAAGTTGATTGTAATTAGTTGTAAATAAATGATTTATGATTGTAATTTGTTTCCGTTTCTGTTATTAGTATTTGTAGATTTTTGATTTGTAAAGAATTTGGCACGCCCCCCTCCCTGAAAATCAGTTATACTGACCGTGCATAAATAATCATAAAATGAAAAAACAAATGAAAAATAAAGAAATTGCCCTAACTCTTGCCCTGTAATCTCAAAATCGCAGACGGAAGCAATTGGACGGAAAAAAGAAAGAAATGAACATTTGAAGGAAACCGAAAGGAAAATGAACAAGAAATATTAACTATTCGAAGTTTGTAAATGAGGAGGATGAGAAAACAGATGGTCTCCGCTTTGAAGAAATGATAGAACGTGAATTTTTCCAAATAGTTGGACTTAATGTTAAATTCAAGGAGGGCGATTCAGCTAGATTTTGATTTTGATAAGAATAAACGTCATATGAAACACAGGAAACAATTTATTTTGATGAAAATTTAGGACCAACCATTGATAAAAAGTTATTAAAGTCAAATTCTTGAATTTTGTTGCGGAAAAACCCTCACAGCTTCAGCTAGGCTGTCTCGCATTACAAATTCAGGTACGAATTCCGCTTGAAAACTCCGTGCGATGTGTGCGGAGTGATGACGATATTTATAATGGTGGTGGAGGGCGGGTGGGCATCGTTTTTGTGATGCCATGCCAACAGGACTGAACTGACTACAAGAGAACGAGCGGTTGCGAGATAGGCGGGGAACGAAGGCATCTTGTAATGTCAACAGAAGCAGAAAGGCCTGCAAGTTATCATTTATTCCATTTGTTGTTCCATTTCCCAAGACGCCGCACGTTTGTTTCCAGTTATATTTTTAGAATTCGCTTTTCGGTAGGATCATCCGTAACTCTAGAACGGCGTACAAGACTTCTATGAACTAAATTTTCACGTGTTAGTCTGTGTTTTGCTGCAAAGTGATTCATAATTCATGGAAATTTTTGAATTATGATTCATAATCCTTCATGCCGCCAAACACCAATGTTTCTTACGTCACCCAGATGTTTTTGAAATTGCTTTTTCAATTCAGTACGTCCTAATACAAAGTTAACATCTAGAAAAGTGCATTCTAAACGACCCATGAGAAGCATGGCTTATCGAGCCTGGGCCGTAAACATATAGAGTAAACATAAACATAAAAATGAATAGAACGGTACTGATGCAGTCATTTCAAAATTTAAAAGAAAAAGGCTAGATGTGAGTGGCATGTAGGGAATCGTGAACGTTTCAGTTGATTTCATAGTTGTTCATCATTAAACGTTTCATATCTTTTTAAACACTTTTACCTGTTGCGTGTTCTTAACATCGTTAGGAAGGTCATTCCTGAATTCATGATCCTACATTTCGGCACACATCGATGCTTCTTCGGTCTCCTAGACTTGCATCAAGGCTATTTCGTTAGTAAAAATAGCACAATGGAAAAACGAACTATTGCTTTTCCTTTTCCCGCTTTTTTACTAACTAAATAGATTCAAGGCAAATCTACAGGTCACACAGATGATTTTGAAATTACCATTCATGATCCTATATTTTGGCAAACATCGATACTGCCGAAGTCATTGAGAGCATGTTGAAACGACTAGTTGGGGAATCAGAAATAACGTGGGGTGTTTGCCAACTTTTATCGGTGCAGCCTACTTTGCAAATTCTTTTCATTAAGGGAGTTAAAGGGGCTAAATAGCCAATTTGGGCTTCCAAACTAAAAAGGCTTTTCCTCATCAATGCCATATCTCATATTTCTGAAATTGGTATCAGAAGAAAGCTTAAAGTCTGAAGTTTAAAAAAACTTCAAATTTTCAACAAATTTGCATAACAATACGTCATGACCAGGGGGTTAAGTTGTAAAAGTAAAATGATCGATTTTCATAACCTCAACTTTAAACTGCAAAGGCTTCCAAACTTGATTGAATATGTAAGAAAGCTTTTGACTACAGAATTTTCAAGATATTTCCAAGAGCCTTATGATAGCTTTTTTAAATATTTCATCAAAATTCAAAATGGCGGCATGCGCAAGACTACAGCTAAATTTTGAATTTTGAATTGTTATAATTCAAGACAGGGAGGCGATATTTAAAAAATGGATCATAGGGATAAAGATAATGGTTATTACTATAACTGTACCAAATTTCATGACAATCAGATGAATACTACTGAAGTTTTATCAATTTTTGTCCCAAAAATTGCATTTTCGGCAAACGCAAGTTAAAGTTTGCATCAAGTAAATTACTTTGGTTTTGTTTATATTCTCAAGTTTTATGGAACTACTCTGGGCAAAACAATTTTCTGAAGTCATTTACACATAAATTCAAAACACTGAAGTGCTCTGTGATCTCATGCAATTGTTAAAGTTGCCATTTTCATGAGATCTTACTTCTCAGAGCCAACAAGCGTTTCAGTACAAGACTCTATATTTACACAAACTTGTTTGTCTTCATTTAAACCATGTCATTTTCTTTAAACTCTTCTCTATTTGCCTCCTTTCATTATCAGGTAGCCTATGTTCTTTTAGCTAAAAAAAAACATGATGTCAGAGCTTTTAAAAGCTGCAAATCAATACGTCCACTATTGAACTGTATGCTTATGCACACTGTCTTCCACGTGATTCTTCACTGAAATAGGCATCCCCTTGGTGAGGGAAATTGTTATTGGCCATGCTAGTGATTAATTCCTTTGGTGTTGTTCTCAAACTTCTTTCCTCAATATAGAAAATCCACGATAACATCTTTGAAGATTACGTTATCTTGTTGGAAATATCTCTGTCAAATACAATCTTCCACTAAATGCAAGACAAAGGAAGTGGATGACATTTATTGTGTCCTAGTGGGTTGTAGATTGTGGTACCTATCAATCACATGTATCGTACAGTTATGTGCAACTCAACAGTTATGTCTGTGCATCCCACAACGTATAATCTTCAAGCATGCACCTTGGACACAATAGTGCAAGTAGTGACACTTTCATTTGGAAGCACAAAAGGAATTATTTGGGTATATATTTCTTCTTGACAGGAAATGTCAATGAGATTGCAAAAGAGCAGTTTTAGGCCCAACTGAACTCAGTTGAAACTCTTCTCGGCAATTTTGTCTTGTTTGCCTTTTTACCACTACCTACTTGAATACTCTGGCCAAAACTTAACAATCAATCTTCTTTTGGCAAACTTTTTATGTCCACAAACAAATAAATCTCATTCAAGCGTCCACACAAACAGCTGATGTCCACTCAAGATGGCCGGAGCCAACAGCCAAAACATTATCATTTTCTCTTCTCCATAGATTGACTCACTCCACCTGACCTTAGTCATTTTTTTTTATCAAACCCTGCTCTTCTTGGCGTTCTCTAAAATCTCTTCATCCTCATTGCAATGAATATTGTAAATTTCAGCAAAAAACCAAGTCTACGTTGCTTACAATAACACTGAACTCGAACGGGCCTAAAGCAAAAAGTGCATCTATTTATTTTCGCTCTTTTATGATGCATTGTGGGTCTATCCTACATGTGATATATAAAAATCGGACCAGGAAAGGACAGAGAGTGAGGGAATCAAACCATTTTTCGATTGAATGTACATTTACGGGAAAACCCCCATGGCAACGGCGAAAACCACAGTTGCTAAGGAAGAAAAACATTGGGTGCTCATTATAAAACCATTGTTTTGTGTGATTAGAATTGAAAATTTCGAAAAATTAACTTTTCCATCAGAATCTTCAATAAATTTTGGGGGTTATGACAACAAAAACTGAAATTTCGACGAAAAATATTTTTTAGCCCCTTTGATTCCCTTAAACTTTACTGCCTCGAAGAAAGGCTAGATATCAAAATTCATTTGGTTGAAATCTGGGTTTCTATTTCATAACTGTGAGCAATTTTAGTAAAATCGTGTTACGCAAGATTCTTATTTAATTGGCCTTCAATTAGCTTCATATTCATGCACGCGTTAACTGCAAAACCATGAAAACGTTACTGTTTCTGGACCATCAAATTTAAACATTTAAACTATTCATTTGATTATTATTGTTGGGAAGTTGACAGTTCTTGCGCTAGCGATACTTTTCTTCAAAATCGCTATTTAGAAAAAATTGCAAATAGTTACAGAAAGAATGACTTGTTTTAGAAAACAAAAGTTTTTATAACAAATTCAATCATTCTTCCACAAAATATACGTGCAACACACCCGATCTGACGTGTTTCTCACTAAAAATTAGCTAGTTAAACGCCGCACGTGTTTTCTGACTCACACGGTATATTGTCCACTTACCAGGTACGTGCCCCAGAAGACCATCCACAGTTTGGTGTTCACGAATCTTCACTGTTGAAAGATGGTGCAAACTTGGTCAGCTTCGTTATGCCTGCTCAGAATAAAGAACTCGTTGATAAACTTGCCGAGAAGAAGCTAACGGTTTTAGCAATGGATTGTGTACCAAGGATTTCACGTGCACAGACCTTTGACGCGCTAAGCTCAATGGCAAATATTGCTGGCTACAAAGCTGTAATAGAAGCGGCTAATCAATTCGGCAGATTTTTCACTGGACAAATAACAGCTGCAGGGAAAGTTCCACCTGCGAAGATTCTTGTTATAGGTGAGCTCTTCTTAAATTGCTCCTATCCTCCCATGTTATTATTATTTTTTAGTGATTTTGGGAATCATGAGGTGTGGTCACATCGAGAGGAAGGGCCAGGATGCTGTTTCGATTCGCTTAGCTTCTCAGCGTCCTAAAACTATCTTCGAATGCGAGGTAGAAATACAGAAAAAAATTCTTTTGGCTTCCTCCCAAATTGTTTACTCGCTACCTGTGCTGTACTTAACCGGGTGAAATTTTAGTGATTTCTTTTACCGCGGGGAGGGGGCGTTTTTCGCCCCCTCATTTATCTCTGCAAGTATAACAGCTATGACAATGAAACTTACACTGTGTCATAATTGAACAAATGAGAATCCAAAAATAGCATCAATTAGCTTTAGTTACATGACTGGTTGCTAGGAAAACAAGAACAATGCAAATTTGGCCAAATCGAGATACTTGCAAAGAGGTCTATTTTTACTAGATAACTGAATAAAATTGGCAAAAAATTCCACATACTTGCTTGATAGCCTTACTTTGCAGTTTCATATAGTTTGATTATTGATACGAGTATTTTCGGGTCCCGAGCTACTGCATTTTGGCGCTGTTTGAGAGAATAAACCAACCACAGCCTTGCGTAGTTGTCACATGATACATCATACCATGCTGTCGCTGTGATTGGTTTATTCTCTCAAACAACGCCAAAATTATTACTCGGGCCTTTGCTGTGTCCGTTGTTTTTGCATTTGATAGTTTCCTTATGGAATTTGCTCTTAGGATCAAAGTTCTGTATCAGCGTTGTAGGCGGAAACGAAATGCGATCCCATATCTGTTAAAGCGAAGAGCAAGAATTGCGACGATAATCATTTTCATTGTGTTATTATTTCATTCCAAGATTGGAATGAAATAATAACACAATGAAAATGAACTCCGTTTTCCTGCCAATACACCGATTTCTACAATTATCTGTTAATGTTTAAAGATACAACGAAGTAAAAACGGCTTCTATAAAATGCGGGCTGCGGGTCCGATGAAATGCAATCACAAGTGCAAGATCAGTGGCGGGTCTGCTTATGATGGCATGCTACGGCGGCAGACGATGGGTTTTTATGAGGCTTGTGCCCTTTTCCTGTTTTCATCCTCGAAGACTCGTTTTCATCCTGCAACAGCGCCCTTTCCTTAAGAACTGATTTCACCAACAATACTGGAATTTTTGATTGAAAAGAATGGTTTTGATGGGAACCAAATTTTCGTGCGAAAAATCCAGCTTTTCCAAACGAGAAACCCACTTTATCACCGAAAACCCCATTTTCTCGCTGATAAACCCACTTTATCGATCGAAAAACCTACTTTATCGATCGAAAAACCTACTTTATCGATCGAAAAACCTACTTTATCGATCGAAAAACCTACTTTATCGATCGAAAAACCTACTTTATCGATCGAAAAACCTACTTTATCGATGAAAACCTAACTTTTCGATCGATAATGTGGGTTTCTCGGTGAAAAAGTGGGTTTCTGGTCGATAAAGTGGGTTTCTCGATCGATGAAGTAGGTTTCTCGGCGAGAAACCCACTTTATCGGCGATAAACCCACTTTTTCGATCGAAAAACTAGGATTATCGCCGATAAACCCACTTTATCGATCGAAAAACCTACTTTATCGATGAAAACCTAACTTTTCGATCGATAATGTGGGTTTCTCGGTGAAAAGGTGGGTTTCTGGTCGATAAAGTGGGTTTTTCGTTCGATAAAGTAGGTTTCTCGGCGAGAAACCCACTTTATCGGCAATAAACCCACTTTTTCGATCGAAAATCTAGGTTTATCGCCGATAAACCCACTTTATCGATCGAAAAACCTACTTTATCAGTGAAAAACCTAGTTTCTCGATTGAAAAAGTGGGTTTATCGGCGAGAAACTAGGTTTTTCGAATTCTTGTGCATTTCGCTTGCCATAACCGTCAACTGTTGATTCATTACCATCGTTTGAAATCACCTCCCATCTTACAACTTGTTGTTTGACCTTACTGTTTTTTTATTTTTTCTGCCCAGTCCCACAGTGATATGATAGATCATGTGACAACCATGCAAGGCTGCGATTGGTCAATTCTCTCGAACAACGCTAAGATATAGCTCAGGACCTTGTTTTTACCGTTGTTTTGTATCCGATAGTTTCCTTATGGCCTAGCGTAATGGCTCTCAGGATCAAAGCGCTGTAATCTCAGCATAATTAATTCGTTGTTTTGAAAAGTGCAGCAAAAGTAGAGACGCCTAGTGTGACCACGGCCATTATCAAATAATTTTGATTTTGACAAGCCGTCAACTGTTGATTCATTACCATCGTTTGAAATCACCTCCCATCTTACAACTTGTTTTTTGACCTTATTGTTTTCTATTTTTCCTGCCAGAAAGTACGGCAATATATATAACAGTACAACGAACGAAGCCCAGTCCCACAGTGATATGATATACAGTAAAAACCCGCACATAAGAACCTTCATCTATTAAGAACCTACAGCCTGAAATATTATATTTTGTACTCAATAAATAAGAGCCATTTCAGGCTGATATCTTAACAAGGTTCTTAATAAAGCGTTTCATTTGTTCATTGGGAAATAAATGCAATCTGTTTGCCAATCAACCTCTTTTGTGAACTCCAAAACATTACTTACAGAACTGTGATAGGCACGGCATGCAGGAGTAACCTGGGTAAGCTTGGGTTGAAATGGATAGGGCCAAGAGTGTAAATAGGTTTGGCTAAGATTTAGATTCACATATTTCCCTATGTTAAGAACCTACACCCTGATTACTGGATGTGCCTCATGGCATAAGAACCTAAACAGGCTGAGTTGAAAATCTTAGGTTCTTACGTGCGGGTTTTTACTGTATCATGTGACAACCATGCAAGGCTGCCATTGGTCAATTCTCTCGAACAACGCTAAGATATAGCTCGGGACCTTGTTTTTACCGTTGTTTTGTATCCGATAGTTTCCTTATGGCCTAGCCTAATGACTCTTAGGATCAAAGCGCTGTAGGAGCGATCAAGGTGAAAACGAAGTGCGGTCGTTGTTTTGAAAAGATACAACAAAAGTAGAGACGCCTAGTGTGACCACGGCCATTATCAAATAATTTTGATGTTGACAAGCCGTCAACTGTTGATTCCTTACCATCGGTTGAAATCACCTCCCATCTTACAACTTGTTGTTTGACCTTATTGTTTTTTTTTATATTTTTTCTGCCAGAAAGTACGGCAATATAACAGCACAACGAAGCCCAGTCCCACGGTGATATGATATATCATGTGACAACCATGCAAGGCTGCGATTGGTTTATTTTCTCGAACAGCGCTAAGATATCTAGCTCGGGACCTTGTTTTGTCCGTTGTTTTGTATCGCAAGCAATCCCGTTCCCGCGACGAAAATGAAACTACTGTCCTTATTCGGTGATCCACGATCGGTCCTATTTGGAAGGCAATGATCGAATTTGATAGTAACGATCACATTAAAGTGTTTGCAGTTTTTTGCTCCCATTTATAGGTTACAAGACAGCAATTGCAGTAACGGAGAAGACTTTTATAAACAAAGCAACGTGGCAGGATGAATATAAATGCGAACATTTTAAGTAATTCAAGGAATTTGAGTTATGGCTGAATTTTCAGTAGGCCCACATTACCCCACTTTGAAAAATATAAACATAAAAGAGTCATCTCTTCAATGACATCAAAATAAAAGCTATTTCATGTGTAAAAGACCAAACTCTCATCTCATACTCAGTTAAAAATAACAGTAGCAGGGGAAGTTTTTCTAGGCTTTGAGATTCTTGCACAGTAGGCCGTTCAGTGAAACTATTTCATAAAGCGAATGGAGATACATCTAAGATATAGAAAGATGATATTTCTAGCAAAAAGCTCAGTGGACCCACTTTACATGAGAGTGCCATGGTTTGTCTACAAAGTTAAAGAGACACAATTGCAAATATTTTGTGTCCGAAAATCTAAACGAGATTTCATCGTGCATAAAATAGAGACCTTCCACATTCTGAAAATATATTTAGTGCTTTCGTACGACTTCTAGAAATAAGGGGAAACAGGTAAATGAAAAATAACACATTTCTACCCACACTTTTCTGCGGCACGTGCGTATAGACAAGAAAGACAACGGACGAATTCTCTCGTTGCAAGTTTCTTTTCTTAAACATCCCAATCAAATTGACGGTGGTTGTGTCTCTTGTCGGGGAAAAAGAACAGCATTTTCTAAATTTAGACTCTCTTTGGCGCCATGATCTCTGAAAATTGTTCGGGACAAAAGAACAGTATTTTCTAGATTTAGACTCTCTTTGGCGCCATGATCTCTGAAAATGATTCTGAAGTCATCTTCTTCGCCAGACAGATGCCCTGAGCAGATGGACGTTCCGCAAAGTTTTATTGCAGTGACCGCCCGATCGCATGGTCGGGTGGGTTTTCATGCCCTGCGCTAGGATGAAAATAGGCTGAAGAGCGCACCCATTTTTTCTTTGGCTATACAATGAAACGGCACGTGTCCAAGTTGTCAAATACAGCAGATGTATTTTTTATTTACCCCACAGGCCCACTTTTAAGGTCACAGGAAATTTTTAATTCATAATGAGTTTCATGTATCACACTGTTATTCATTAAAAAAGCAATTTACAAAATCAAAGAAAGATCACCTGACATAGATTGTATCTCTGGTGCAATTTGCAATCAATGTACCAGACAAGGAGGCGTATATCATTCAAGTTATGGGCAGGTTTGCAAGAAAGTTCATTGTTTAAAATGATAGTTTCACAGTTGTAACTGCAATAAAACTTTGCGGTACGTCCACCTGCTCAGAGCATGTCAGGCGAAGAAGATTACTTCACAATCATTTTCAGAGATCATGCCACCAAAAAGAATCTCAATTTAGAAAATGCTGTTCTGTTGTACCTCCTCTTTTTGTGATTCGAACTGCATTTGAATCAAATTTCTATTTCACAGCAAAGGAAGCGCTTTCTTCCACATCTATCGTATCTTACATAAATTGTTTTTGGTCTCACAAGATTAAACTTTCATGGTTTCAAGTCCAGGGCTGACAAAAAAGTTTTTTCTTACTGGCAGCAAACTTCAAAAATCAGAATATCCTGCGAAATCTAGCCGAAATTTCCTGCAAGTAAGATTATAAGATATTTCACTGGCTCAAACAGCATTCCTGAATTCTGTCCAGAATGAACTTGCATTCTAACTAAAGAACTAACTTGTACTTGAAGAACAGCCCATCGAATTCAAAATGTTACTTGAAAACAAGGTTACTATTTACATTGAATTAGGTGGTCATCGAAAGTCTTTGGACCACACTTCTAGTTCTTCAACGGGTAAACTTAATTTTACATAATTACAAACCCAGCTGATGTTTAGTGAACCACCTATTTGCTTTGGGTTTTATGGTTGCTGTTCCATTTGAGGATCTCATGCATGACTCAATTACATGGTTGAAAGCTTTCTTTTGTGTTTTGATTATCGAAAAAGGTTTTTAATCAATAAAATGATACTTCCTATCTTCATCAGGGGTTCAGAACTTAAATTGGCAAAGGCCTCAATTATTGCCAAATGTTTGGTTCATAAAATATTATCTACCTGGTGCGCCAAAATAAACTATGCACGTTTGACAGGCCACAATAAATCGTACTGGACTGATTTTGAAGATTTATGACTTAATCGTTAGCAGAAAGCCTGAATTAGATACTGGGATTTTTGCAATTTTTTTCATTTTCAGTTTTTAGAGCTAGAAGTGAGTTTCCTAAAATTTTAGTTTTCGAAAACAGTGAAAACGATCAAAAACATCGATCAAGTTTTCTAAAGAATCGACATGAATGGACCAAGAGAGAACTTGTTCGTGGTGATTTGCGATTTAAAAATCGACCAATTGTACTCTGCTGTACGAGAGTTCGTAAAACCCCCAAATCCCCCTAAAAACGTTTTCTCTTTATTCATTCATGTTGAATCATGTTGATCGACGTTTTTTGATCGTTTTCAATGTTCTCGAAAATGAACATTTTAAGAAACTCGCTTCTTCTAGCTCTAAAAACTGAAAACGGAAAAATTTGTGAAAAAGTCCAAGAATCTAATTCAGGCATTCTGCCAAAGATTAAGTCATAAATCTTCAAAATTGGTCCAGTGTACGATTTATTGTGGCCAAACGTGCATAGTTTTTTTTGGCGCACCCTGTAGAGGAAACAGTTTCATGGGATCTCCTTACACATTGATCATATTTTTTCCTTTAAAACTTGTTTTAATTGCTGCCATCTCAACCCGATTTACGAAGGAACATTCACATTGGCCGTCCTTCATTAAATGCAGATTGGAAACATTTATTGAAATGAATTTCAGACTTTCAGTTAGTGATTTTTCCACCCTTACGCATGTTTTTCATAAGAAGATAAGATTTGACCCAGCACTGAAAGTTTTGTTGATTCTAGGAGATGTTGAGAACTGAAAGTTTCAGTTTGATAAAGGCTCGTCAAATCGATGTTGTATTTATTTGTTTGTTCCTTGATGGATGTGCATTTACATGAAACCAGTTACATATTATTGCATAGCTATCTCTGGATCCTAAGCT
The DNA here is from genome assembly GCA_039566865.1 of Aurelia coerulea. NCBI lineage: Eukaryota > Metazoa > Cnidaria > Scyphozoa > Semaeostomeae > Ulmaridae > Aurelia > Aurelia coerulea. Next base: position 21,413,531 of record CM076943.1, read on the forward strand.
CTTTTTGCAAGCTGGACAATTGTCTGTTCCTGCAGGAAATGTATGCAAGATTTTTTCTGGTCGCAGGAAGAAAGGTTTTTTTCATGCCCTGTATAGCGGCTAATCGATATAGCAATGTCGATTCCCTTTACAGGGAATCGAATCGCCATAGTTGAAAGCTGACCTGGGCTGAAATGGTGCCAGACGTTTCATTTCCTCGTGGCCTAACCGCTTTCGCAACCGCCATTAACCTAACACAACGACAACCACATGGGTAACATAATAATAATCACTACATGGGCTAAGTTTAAAATATAATTTGTTTTATTATATGGCGTTCGAAAATACGGCTCCTCGGACCGGCAACGCAGCAATTCGATTGGTTCTTAAAGGCAATCTGTCTCATTCGTAATTGGCTGAAGATTGTTTAAGGGGATTAAAGATTTGTATGGCAGGATTACCAGAAAAGAATTGGAAAAGAGATCGTTTCGAATTGAACTGCATTTTTATCATGCGAAAAATTCAAAGAGTCTGGGATCTAGCTCCTTTCCTTTGTTTAAGCTTTGTTCTCTAAACCAATCACCTGCGTGACAGAGCTCCTTTAAAGTAAATGAACGGAGATATAGCGACACAATCTAAACATAGCACAAAAGAACGGCAGGCGCCATTAATCTTCCTTTTGTTTTTATCGATCAAGAACATCAAATACAATAGGTTTTATTTAGATGGACCCAATCTCCCTAGCTAAGTTGCTTTTTAACCCCGTTGATTTACTTTAAACGGTCCGTAAAAGCCGTATTTTTCGTTCGAAGCCGTATTGGACCGGGCGTTGCCTTAAAAATCAACAACAAGGGAGGAGCTTTTTGCGTAGGCTTAGGCCGCAAGAAGTGTCAGCCAAAGTTTAGCTTATTCGTCGAAGATTTCTTTTCTGTAAACTTCGAAGACGAACTTGAAATTATACACGAAGAAAATGCCAATGTAGTTAACGTCGCAACGAGCAACTACAGTGATGCACAGGATCAAAGACACAACAGAAAAGTACGATACTATAAAAAACGTTCTCAAAAGGTTCTGTCATATAATAAAGCCTTTAAACGATTACTCGATCCATGCTGGAAAATATTTGGACCTTAGTTCATTGTACGGACCTCACTGCGTTCGGTCCGTACGTCAAACTGCGATCCAAATATTTCCAGCATGGACCTCGTAATCGTTTAATAACCGCATAGTATTTGAAAACGTGGACACGTGCCGTTTCATTGTGTAGCGGAAGAAGCAATGAGTCTGATAGATCAAGCTATGTATATTCCCTGTAAATACTGTACTCTCTTATCAAGAAACACTTTATCTCCAGATCGTGTGAATAACTAATAGCTAAGCAAATGTCGAGAGAACATTGGGTAAGATTTTGTGGGAAATGAACAGCTATGTATGCTTCTTATTAATTTCTTTTACGTCATAGTTAGAGAGTTTGGACTTTGCTGTAAGTAACGGAGATCAAATAAGACATTAATAATGGAGCGATCAATTGGATAGGGGGTCTGTAACGTTATGTTACATATACGGGCGTTCCATATACGGGCCATTCATAGTAAACGGCAGGCCTGTAACGCTACGTTACATATAAGGGCGTTACATATACGGGCGTGTTACACATTCGGGCGTTACATATACGGGCCATTCATAGTAAACGGCAGGCCTGTAACGCTACGTTACATATAAGGGCGTTACATATACGGGCCTTGTAGGTCTGACACGCTCGTTTTTAATATTTGTTACGTTGAATAGATTTTTGTGATTGCATCCTATCGTTCTTGCGTTTTATTGCGATTGATGTTTGCAACTGCATATTACTGTTTCAATGCTAATTCTTGCAAGGTTATGAATTACCTTCAGTATGTGATTATACCCCTACTGAATGTGCATATCCAAGCCATGCTCAGGTTCCCACTGAAGCATTGGTTCATAGCTGTAACCTTTACAATTTGTAAGCTGCAACCCTAACGCTAACCTTTGCAACCTTTACAATACAAACTGCTAGCTCCCTGGCTGTTTTTAAAAACCGAATAAAAACCTGGAAAGGGGAGAAATGCAACTTTAGGCTTTGTCGAATTTTTGTTCCAAATCTAGGTTTTTTAGTTTGAACATGTAAATAGTACTTTTTGATTGTAAATTTATTTTTTCCAACTTATTTTTCTTTAGTAGGCCTTAATTAGTTTTAAATTAGCTATTGTATGTTAGCCACTTTAAATAAAGAATTAATAATAATAATAATAGTTTGCAAATGTCTATGTTGCTGTGAAGGGAATATTTTCGAGCAATTAGTTTGGTTAGCGAGCAAGCTACCACATCAGGGCCCTTGTTCATAGCAGTACTTCTTTGTACTGATAAGGTATTTAAGCAAGTGTATATATCTTTGAAAATCTTCTTCGACAATGTAATATGTTCTTATCGCATACCGGATGAGTTTGAAAAGTTACTGCGATACTGTTGTACTGTTGGAGTACTCTTTCCAATACCAAACTATCCCAACTGCAACAATTACAGACAAGGGCGAAGAAGCTAATAGTGGACGCCAAGTATAAGGACGGGTGGAATTGTAAATGGCTAAATGTAAAGTCTTTGCTCTCCTTTGACAAAGGAGTCTTGACAAAATTCTGCATGACCTTTGTCCCGAAAATCTTCGCCATAAGTTCACTGAAAGATCTATTATTTCAGAGTATAGAACCAGAAATCATGGAGATCTGCAAGTTCCCAAAGTTAGGTCAGAATATGCAAAGCGAAGCTTCTACTTCTCTGATGTCAAATTGGAATGATATCCGGACAACATTCGAGAACAAGAATGAATCGCTCGTTTTAAAACGGGTTTTAGAAGTATCTTTTGAACCTACAAGATCCAAACACGACCCCTTGGTAGAGCAGCATATTAAAATTGTTTACAAATTTTTCTTTTATTTTTTGTCTTTAAAAGGAATTGTTAATAGGCTGAAAGGTGTATCATGTATAAATATTGATTAAATGAAAAATGAAAAAGATGTTCCTAGAATATCACAGCAATGTATTCCTCATTTCATGAGGAATTTCGGTGGAAAAAGTTTGCTTTCCTGCGTTTCTTGATGTAACTTGATATTTGCTTGCAGTGTTTTGTTGACCAAAGGAAACGATGAGCAGCTAGGGTCCCCGTGTTTTGTGACCGAGAGCCAGGCGCCCAATTGTGACCTCCAGCGACGAGCGAATGAAGTGTAAAGAGAATTTTAAAAAATGAAACGTTTTCATAACGAACCTGAATGAATTAGATATGATGCCTGGGGCAGATGTTTAGTTTTATCCTTATTCTTTTGATATACACTTACCAGGAATCCACATTCGCGCTTTGCATGGATTGTTAATCCCAAGTTCCTGTGGAGGGCGGAGTCGCCTTTGGTGCGTAGCAGCCTGGGCGGCGACTAGTAATCTTCAGCTTCATTTCATCATCATTTTCATCCTAAAATATTTATACATGTTACAAGATTCATGTAAATGTGTTCAATCTGACCTGTTACAAAAAGCTAAAGAAAAGTAATTATCTAAGAACGTAAGAAGTTAAAAAGTGTTTAACCCCGCGATAGGAAAACGCATTTGACCTTCCCCAGGGATCAGTGCTTGGCCCCCTACTGTTTCTCGCCTACATAATGACCTACCTAATTCATCCAAACTGTTGTCATTCTTTATGTTTACTGATGACACAAATATTTATTTTGAAACTAATGATCTCATAGGCCTCACCAAAACCACCAACAGAGAACTTAGTAAAGTAAAAACATGGCTTGACTGCAATAAATTGGCACTCAATATTGACAAGACTAACTTTTTTCTTTTTAATTCCCCTTGGAAAAAATTACCTGACATAATTAATCTTAAATTTGGCAAAGAAATAATCCAAAGGACAAAAAATTTCATGTTTCTAGGAGTACTTCTTGATGAACATCTCACCTGGAAATGTCACATTAATGAACTTTCAACAAATCTTTCCAGATCTTGTAGGATCTATTTCAAGATAAGGCATTATTATGTTCCCTTATCAACACTAATCTGCCTCTACAACTCACTATTTTCTTCTTTCCTCAACTATGGTATTACATCTTGGGTTCTTACATATCAATCATATCTAATTCCCCACTTTTCCTTCTGCAGAAGAAAATCTTAAGGCGTTTAAATTTTCAACTATTTTCAGCTCCATCAGCACGTATTTTCCTTTCACTGAAGATACTGAAAGTTAAGGACTTACTACTTTCAAATATTCCAACCTTTGTTTATGAATCCGTAAATAAATTATTTCCCACTTGCTTTCATAATTACTTCACACCAAACTCATCCGTTCACAGAATTAGAACTCGTCGAGCAACTAGAGGTGACCTACTCAAATCTTTTAAAAACACTACTGCATATGATTTGCAAACAATTCAGTACTTTTTGGTTCCAAACTTTGGAATACTCTCCCGTTATTCACATGTGCTGTCAGCTCTGTTTCAGTTTCGATCTAAACTGAAGACACACTTCGTCATTTCCTATTCAAACTCTTATAAGTTAGGACTCTACCACTCACACCAGCCATTATTTCTTATGCACATCTGGTTCTGGTTGTTGTTTCAAAAACATTTTAAGTTTCTTTGTTTTTATGGGGGGGGGGGCTTTTTCGATTAGTTATCCTATTTAGGGTGCTCCTCCTTAATCAATCAATCTTATATACAATCATGTGAAATTTCTTTTTCTTCATATGGCGTTTTCTCTTTATTATTGTATGATGTCTTGTAAAGTAGCAGTTGTACTGTAATTATGTAAAGTTTTTCTACTCTCTTTAGTATTATATGATATCTTGTAAGTTATTAGTTATATAGTAATTATGTAGAATTGTATTTAGGATTGATTGATGAATAAATGAAACTTAAACTGAAACTGACAGTTTTCACGGTACCTTGAGATCAATTTCCCAACACTTTCCCAGGAACAGTGATTTGTTGGCAAGGTCACAAAGGGACCCACAAATAACTGGCAATGCAATCTTCGAAAGGGGATACTCTTTATTGAAGAACGGTGATAGCCCTTCGTGAAACTACCATTTTACTTTGATAACCAAAAAGTATTTTAAAAAGAAAGTACCATATGAATAGCAAAAAAAAAAAGTTAACACGTTTGGCGGGCTATGGAATAAAAGGTATGCGGCCGACAGTCAAAACTGAAATTCTAATCTATCCGTCAAAGACACGCTAACTTAGATGTGAAAATTTTGTTTCATCGCTCATATTTTTGCACCCAGATATTTGCGAAAATGCTGGTGAGGGGTTTTTGTGTGAACGAGAACTCCACATGTTCGTTTCTGGTCCATGATTTACTTGCTATTTAATTCAGATTCGATACAATTATCAGTTTCAAAAATAGAATTTATATTTCAATAACAAGCAAATCATAGACCAGAATCGAATGTGAAATTCTCGTTCCCATATTAACCCCTTTTCTTTTCCAATTATGGGTTTAAAAGATAAAAGATTTTACCAAACAAAATTTTACATCTAAATTAGCCTTTTGACTGATAGATAACATTTCAATTTTAAATATTGGCCTCGTACTTTTTATTCCACTGCCCGCGAAGAAACGTGCTAACTTTTTACTCAAGCTGTATGGCTAGATGTCAGACAGCATGAGGGTCTAAAACCTGGTATCGCGTAAAATGAACGTCTTTCTGGATTATATTATATTTTATTATATCATACATCTGGATTATATTATATTGTATATCATTATGAACACATATTTTTCCTTATTCAAGGCGGTGGTGTAGCTGGTTTGTCTGCGGTTGCAACTGCAAAGAATATGGGTGCCATTGTGAGGGCCTTTGATACAAGAGCAGCAGTAAAAGAGCAAATTCAGTCTCTCGGAGCTGAATTCTTGGAGGTCAAAGGCGTTGAAGAATCCGGCGAAGGTATGTTCTACTTAAAGGGGCTCCGCGTGCAAATACCACATTTCGATTGACACGGTGGTCTTGCAGTTTTTTGGTGGGCAATATCACGCAGATGTTTGCCTGCTTTTTTCGAAAATGAAAGCGTCATTTTGAAGATAAATCTTTGTAGTTCAAAAGGAAATAACCAAACATTGATATCTTTTACGAGTGCTTGGATATAAATGGATTTTTAAGCGTTTGTCAATGCTTCAGATACCTTTTTTTTCTATATATACCATCTAAAAATTTACATAACAAATTACTACCTACATTACTTAACCTACTTTACTATACTACGAGTACGATACCAAGAGGAGCAAATAAAATGTCAACCCCGAGGCCTTAAAAAAAGATTTGAAAAAGTACATTTGTATAAATTAGACTTAACTAGGAACAAAGCAAAAAAGAAAAGACAAAAGATAAAAAAAAAGACTTAAGGAGAAAAAGAAACACAAACAAACAAACAAAAACGAAAGACAAAAGACAACAAAAAATAATAATAATTTTGCCAAGAAAACGAGCGTACTTGGTTGTGTGGCTTGTGACAAGGTTTAAAATGAGCTCAATCTAATCGACCAGTTTCTTGGATAAATTTTAATGTTAGCTCGAGTATGTTCCTGTTAACATTATTGGGGAGGTTTTTATCACCATACAATAGGAGCTGCGTTAGGATCTCATTTGAGACATTAGCATATCCAAGTGGTCGTAATAATGGAAGTATTCCAGCAAGAAGGTTTTGTCGTTGGAGCCCAAAGGAAGGGCAAAGCAACAAAAAGTGTTCCGTATCCTCTACACCATCGTTCGTAGGGCACATTGGGTTTACAGTATCCTTAAAATTATGCCTGAATTTGTGAAAGTTCAATTTGCTGAGACCCACTCTAAGTTGGGTAAGCTGGGATAAACCTAATGGGTCGTGAATCCCAAAGACCGATTTTGCAGGGGGGCGGATAACTGACAGAAGTTTTTTCTTAAAAACAGCGACAGATGGTGCTAGTCTCAGTTCTGGTTCAAGATCTGGTTCAAGATCTGCTTCAGATACCTCTGCTCGTACATCCTTTCATAAAACTTAAAAAGGCTGTGATTCTAAGAATAATGATGATATCAAGAATGCTCTCTGGAACAATGGCAAACGACCTAATGATCCCTTCTATGAATGCACTTGAAAGAATTGGGCAATAACGTTTTGCACATTTGATTTTAAAGGTAATGTGTCCATACAGCTGCGTATACACTCTTGTCAAAATTTGCTGACGCGATGCTGGCGAAGAGCCTCGAAGAGTCCACTGTGATTGGTAGAATTTAACTGATCACATGCAAAATTAGAATTTAGATTTTACAACGAAGCTGCCTGCAGTGAGACTTTGGGCTCAGCTCTCAAATCGCAACCGCAAGTAAGTCATCAGTCTGCTTATATTCGACCTGGCTATCTTTTTAGTACGACGGTTAAATGATCACATGAACTATCACGTGAAAATAGCAAAGTCGCTGTACTTACATGGACACATTACCTTTAAAGGGAGTACAAAGACCAGCAGCTTTTGCCGTCGTTTGTGTTTGTTTTTGTGAACTTCGTACAGTCAGTTATTCTGGAAGGTGTGGGGAGCAAGTCGCTGACTTCGCGAAAAGCATGCTGGTCTTTGTACTCCCTTTAAAGTTTTGCAAAGATTCGATCCATTTGCTCCCTAAAATCAGAGATCGGGAACGTCCCCGATTCTTACGATTAGTGTGAACGAGCTTCCCATAAAGTGGGCGACCGTCGTCATCATCGTATTAAGTAATTTGGGAGTCCTTCTAACGAAACTAACTATTTCTACATTTCTAGCATTAAAAATTCAAGCAATTAAATTAGAAATTTTTTGTAGCAAGAGTGTCTTAAAATTCAAGAAACTTCAAAAATGAGTGTATTCTGTGGAATAACCTTCAGGCTGAGTCAAAGAAGGCATCGTCCCTTGATAGTTTAAACAATTCTATTCAAGGTTGAACTTTTCTTCCATGGTAAATATCGTATAATTATTGTTAAAAAGCTTTTAGCTTTATCAGTTTTTATAATGTAGGTTTATTGTATTGTGTATTGTAACTAAAACCTTTTACTGGAGTGCCTCTTGAAAATCAGCCTTTGCTGAAGGGCAACCCTCCTTAAATGAATTAAATGAAAATAAATGACATGAAATAGTCAAGAATGAGCATTGGTTAGTACAGGTGCAATTTAAGTAGCCCACACGGTCTGAAATCTTCCGCCAGTGAATTTTCTTCCATAACTCTTGCAATCTTGAGTGCCTCTGTTGCTCGGACATTGTTATTCAACAAAGCCAGCAGCTAAACTCCCAACAACTAACATCATTGATCTCTACGCATCCTTTTTGTTCCTATGTGATTTGCTCTGTTACGATCATCTGTTAAGCCTTTCGTGGATGAGGTCATAGTACAATACTGTTTAAAATTTACAATCAAAACGAAAGAAAAAAGTGCCTTTCTAAATAGTTTTCTTGAAACTATACAGAGAGGTTGCTTGCTTAGGCTCTGCTGACAGGCTTCCACATCCACGCCCGACAACACCAAGCCTGAATTCTGACGTCACTTCCGGCCTCTCTTGCAAGAAAGCTGTGGCGCGAAAGTAAAATTTTGTGATAAATGGCGTCAGCAGGCGTCCCAAGTGTCCCAAAGCAAAATATCGAGATATAACGCAATAGCTGTATCTTCGCTCTTTCAAGTTCTTTGAGCATTTTGGACTCAAAGCTCCTTGGTTTTTCATATTTTTCAAAGGCCCTGGACAACTCTGTTTACAAACTCGGGATTCAGCACAGCAGGTAAGCAGACTTTATCATAAATTTAACGTTTGTCCTTTGTTTCATGGAAATTTTGTTGAAAGTTTTGGATTCCTCGATGTCGTTTTGTCCTATTTTGCCACCTTTCGCCAATTGTTGACGAAATAAACTTGTCTTTTTCTCGTCTTGAACTTCGGCTTGCAGTTTCAAGAAAGTGAACTTTTGTTGGCCTAAATTTAACTGAAATTTTTACAAACTCCAATATTTTCTCAACAAAGACAGGAATTCTCATTTTGGAGATATAACGCAATAGCTGTAAGCATATAGTTTCTAGGAATGTTGCCTGTTTTGCTGTAGCCTTTGCCAGTTTCCCACAATTTTCAAAGGCAATTTTTCCTCGAGAGCCATGACTATCTAATCTACGTTAACTTTACGTGCTTCCTTTCACAAACTTGTCTGCTTTTTAGTCAGAAAACAAGCGTTAACCTTGGTTGAATGTATCACTTTCGAACTTAATCTGATGTTTTCAGAAATGAAAGTATTTTAGAGTACTTGCTAGCTGTTTTGGCCACCAGAGCAATGAGAAGAATAACAAAACTTTGACTTCGCTCTCAGAGAACTTTTCGTCGGGTTTGGCCTAACTGTAAACAAACATAAAGTTGCGTTGTTGCTTATTTTCTTCAAGACTAATGGGGAAGCTCTGACCTAGAAATAGGAGATTTGCTTACTAAAACAATGTTATCAAGGCTACCTTGTACAAAAATTATCAGCTTTGATTATTTTGCCTATAAATAAGATAGTTTATTGCAATTATTTGCCCTTAAATCTGTTTTCTTGAGCAGGGTATTGGTGCTCTGATTTAAGTTTGCAAAGACATCTCCTATTTTGGTTTGCTGCTCTTTTTTGTACGTGCAATTCTCTATGAGACAAAGTGAAATTGGCTATGCAGCAAACATTTTTAGTAGGAGGAAATAATATTGTCTCTGTTTTATTTTAGGACCCAAACAGAACAAGATTATCCTTTACCAGTCAAGCCCAACCTTGAAGCAGCATTTGACAACAACCACGAAAGACTGCAATTCTTGCCTTTTCAATGCCTGAAGACTGATGCAAAACTGATGGAACATGACTGTTGCAAACAAAGCATTCAATGAAAAACAATATTATGATATATCAAAAAATTTGAGTAATCCAATAATTGATACTCTGATGATTTTACTCTGGATGATAGGAAGATGGTAAGATAATAGCAATTGAATCATCACAAAATTGAAATGTTAATGCTTCCAATTCTGAAACAGTCCGAAACATATTCTGAATTTGATCTGCAAAGACAATTGTTTGCAAAGACAAAGACAAAGCTCGCCCGTTTCACCCTGTAGCCCCTACTGCCATGCTTATTCATGAGTTTCTGAAAATTACCAAAAAGCAGTTATTGCCGTTGTCCATTCAGAAATAGTCATTGCAATTTCGATAGACAGCGTCCTTCCCTATCTTCCTTGTCTGTGAGTTTTTAGAGCCAACAAGAGAAGATTTCCAGACTGCATTGAGTTGCTCCATCATTGAGAGGAACTTGTCCAGTACAAATAACATATTTTCTATAATTTGCTATCCATTTGTTCATCAAAGACATCTGCCATCATAAACAAAACGATTTCGGTTCTTGATCCATAAATATCCGAGTTCTTTCGTTGGAAGCTGCTTCTTCTTGTCTCTTTCTTTCTGGCGGGTTGGAGACTTATTTGAAAACATGAAAGCATCTCTTGTCCTTCACTGGCAGTAAAAGGATCGCTAGTGCTCTGCATATTGGTTTATTGCTTCGTTTCGTTCAGAATTAAAAAGTTTTCTTGAAAGCAAGCAGCAAGCAGACCACGCCGCTTCAAAACAATTTCTACGATCTACGGCATTTTCTAAATGTCATGGCTTTCAAGGCGCTGCTTACCGCACCAAAAACAATGAATTCGAAAAATTTGCCCAAATACGGATGAAAATCTCTTAAAATAAGACCATCACTCCTGTCAAATTGCGTGGAGTTTACCAGGATCTTTAAATCAAAACGATTTTAGTTTTAAACATTTCTTAGATAAATTCACTACCTTTTAAGATTAAATTAACGCGGAAAAATCACACCGCATCACTGCAAGAAATGTTCAAAGTCGACGAAAATATTCACTTCCGGTAATTTTCCTATACATTTGTATAGGGGCATCAAAGCGAGGCTGAACTCCTCGAGAAAGGTGTTGTCGGGCGTGCACATCTGCACGTCTATAAGACAAACATCATTGGCCATTTATTGACCTTTTCAACGGTAACCTCATCAAGTCAGTCCCCTTATTGCGAAAGCTATATGATGAGCAGAGCGAATTTCGGGTGAAGAGGTCACACAGGTATTGTGGAGCCAGCTCGTTTAGGGACTTGAAGACCATTGTCTCAGATTCATCAGTTACAAGTTCTTCAGTGGTCTTCCATCCCAGCCCTTTAATGATATTGAAGTCGCTATTCGTTAATATCCTAGCAGCACGTTTTTGAAGTTTTTGCAACTGATTAATTTCAGTTAAATTAGCGCAGCCCCAGACAGAACAGCAGTATCGAATATAGGGCTCAACAATACCTGTTGTGTAGAGAGTTTGCAAAGTTCCTCAAAGTAGAAATGTAAGATGTTATGAAAGCATTATTTTTGTACTTTTGCCCGGGGGCGAAGCTCTCATTTCAGTTAAAGCATTGTTTATTTCTATTGTTTTCGAACCAAATTTCTTTGTTCTAGCCAACATTGGGGGGGCGATCGCACCCCCTGGCCCCTCAAGTGTCCGCCACTGTGCCCGATTTTTAAAAGCACGTGTTGCCAATGGAGCAGTCAGTGTCTTTCGCTCCCCATGGATTGTCCTTGTAGTGTTGTATTGTAATTAGACAAGTACAGGAGAATGTAAGAGGTATTGTAATATTTTATGCGATTGAATAGAAAAGGCTTCTCAATGTCCTGAAACTACTTTTGGATGCTAGGTAGAAATATAGAGAGAACAAACTAGAGCGCATGTTTTGCTGGTATCGACTTACCAAAAAGTAATTCGTTGAAGGAATAAAAGTAGCTTGTACTCGCTCATTACAAAACATTTGGAAATTTTTGTCGGGGCTTTTTAGTAAGAAGTTAGAGGCAGATAGCTACTCAAACTGAGCGAGGTCTAACTCTTTCAGGCAACTCCGGTGGAGAAAAACTTGAAATTGGCAAAAAGGAATACAGTAAAAACCCGCATATAAGAACCACCCACTTATAAGAACCTAAGGCCTAAAACGTTCTAATTTCACCCGATTACAGAAGAACCTATTTATCCTGAAACTCAAGGACGGTTCTTATCTTTAAAACAGTTAAATGTAAACTACTGGTTGGTAATATGTGATAAACTATTTCAAGAAATTTAGCCAAATACTTAAGTAGATACAAAGCATAAAAATTCCTTGTATGAATGTAATTGACACAGATAAGGCTAGGTAAATAAGATTATTCTTTATAAAATTGTGTCAGGATAGTTAGTACCTGAAAACCTTGTTTTCTTATATTTGGCCTAAATTCCTGAAGATCTGTAATGAATTCTTTTGATAAGAACCTATTTAAGAACCGTTCATCCTGTTTTCAAGAATAGTATCATATGCATAAGAACCTAAACAGGGTGATTTCAAAATGTAAGGTTCTTATATGCGGGTTTTTCCTGTAGCCCAAGGGTGGAGTACTCAAGCATATGAATTACAGGGGGGCTGGGCCCAGAGCTTGTCAGTATGACCCAAAAAATGAGTAGTTGCCAATGGATAACCCAAGAAATAGATTCATTTGATATACAGGCACTGATAAGTCGTTTGCACAGCCTGCAAGGACCCGATCCTTCGGTCTGTCATGTAAACCCGGGGGGGGGGGGGTACTTGACTTTTAATTGTACGCGGGTGTGTACTCCAAGAAAAAAAATGTTCACCCGGCTTTAGAAATTTTCTCTCCAAATTATAGCCGGCTTTAGAAAAAATCGGCGTAAAGGACAGAACAGAATAACTTTCGGGTTTGAGGGAGTGTTTAAACCAGTCGCTATGGCTAGAAATGGGGGTTACAAGAAATGACCTTTTTGCAGAGGGTGGCATGGTTTTTATTGATGAATGATTATTAATGAAAATGATTACAGCATGGGCGATAGGACACCAAGGTGTGAAAGTTTATTGTAGCGAGCCACCTTAACGTTTTATTGTTAGCCACCTTAACCAATTGTTTTTGTGTATTTTTACCTATTTTCACTTGGTAGTGAGCCATCTTATCGCTGTTTCGTCATTTTAAAATTTTCGATCTGCACTTAAGGTGGCTCACTACCGAAAATTTCAAAATGACGAAACTGCGATAAGGTGGCTCACTACCAAGTGAAAATAGGTAAGAACACACAAAAAACAATTGGTTAAGGTTGCTAACAATAAAACGTTGAGGTGGCTCGCTACAATAAACTTTCACACACTTGGTGTCCTATCGCCCATGATTACAGTGCTCAAAATGGACATGTATAACTATGACGTAACCGATAGCGGCTGTTTCGAAACGAACGTACTTTTATATTTGTCGGCAAAGGATGGATTTTCGTCTTGGCGCGCAAAGCTTGCCAGATCCAGGATTGAAAAGCGGATCCCATGATCGAAAAGCGGATCCCTTGCTGAAATGAGCAGTTTTTGAAGTGTCGGTATCTATTATTAAAGGAGTCAATTAATTGCTTCTCCTGGAATTACTTTCATGTATGTGCAGCCAATAGGTCGCTAGTCGCTACATTGTAACTGCCGTTATGATGAAGATGTGTTCTTTCCAATTGCAAAACAGAAATTACCGTAAAACCCCTTTTAATGCCGGGGGCTTATTTAGTTTCGGACACTCCAGAGGGGGAGGCTTAAAAGAGAGGGGGGCTTGTTCACAAATCAAATGTCAAGGATATGGAGACCGGGGCTAGAAGTAACAGGGGCAAGGCAAGATGTAACAGAGGGTATTTTTCTGCCGCTATTGAAGCTATGCTCACCAGCTTTTGTGTGAATGAATGCCTTGTTAGTACCTTCAATTTAAACAGTGGTTCTTATCGTTCTTGCTGGCGGCTATTTTTTAGCTCTGCTATCCCAATTTCTTGGCCTAAAAGTAAACTTTTGGATTTCAGAACTTTTCGTTCTGCAGCATTCCGTAGTTAGTATGAATTCCTAATTCCCATGCAGTATTGGAGTAAAATATGTATTGTTTCTCCTGAAATCGAGCTTGAATGCTATATTCAAATGAGTTTTTCCAGAACAGTGCATTTTCGCACCTTGTTGTTCTGGGGCAAGTTGTAACAAAACAAAAAATACCATAAAGAACAACTAAGTTCTTCCTGAAAGCTATACAGTAAAAATGAAGACAATTTTTCGATATGCTTGATATGAAATTAGCGTTTACTGATAGTCTAGTGAAATCGAGTGAAACTGATTCATTCAACGGGTAACTTTCAAGATTTTCAGTTCAGCGAAAGCAGCTAAGACATCTGGTGTAAAAATGATGAAATTGAGATGGCTACTAAGTTACAGTAATTACCTGGAATTCTTTGTTTCAATCCTTGAAAGAGATTCCCCTCCAATGTTGTTTGCACGCTTAGACAAATATCTAATTTGGAGCTGAAATGGCATTAATTTGGCGGTCGAAGAATATTTACTTTCGTTCGAACATCGACAAAAATCGCTATAAATAAGATATAAGGATAAGAATCTCAGCGATTATGGATATTGCCCCAAAACAATAACCCAAACATTTCCCTTCAATCATATCTCTCGCAGGTGATTTTTGGTGATTTCTGTCAGAAATATCAAGCCTAAATTTCCTACCGATTAAAGCTCATTCGTTGGCCCAAAAAGGCTTAGTTTCTATTCTTGAGCTAAATGATTCACTCACCAATGACTCAAGCATCAATTTGACTTCGTTTTCCATTTGATTGTCTCCAAATGTTGTTTAAAAAAATCCAACTTTCTGCAAATTGTTTCGTTACGTCTTTTCTCTTCAAGCGCAAGTAATCTTTTCAAACCAGGGAGCGCCTTAAACGTCACATTTACCGTAAGTCCTCGAATAAGCCCCCAGGGGCTTAGTTCCCAAAAATATTTGGAATGGGGGTTATTCGAAGGGGGGGCTTATTTAGCTAAAGCTAAAAACATTACCAGGACTAATTTTTTTACTTTTACATTTTCTTTGTCTTTCTTTTCTTTTACTGGTCAGTATGCTTAAAACAGCAGTTTATTGGGATATATTGTTTTTGAGGCAATATCTAAGCCCTAGTACTTTGAAAAAACACGAAGAAAGTCAGTCAAAAAGAGAATCAAAAGTATTCACTAAAATAACAATCGATTAACCGACCATGTGGGCTTATTCGAGGATGGGGGCTTATTTCGCAAAATTATTTTTTGGTGGAGGCTTATTCAAGGGGGGGGGGGGTTATTCGAAGGTTTGGCTTATTTCGCAAAAATATTTTTGATGGGGGCTTATTCAAGGGGGGGGGGGTTATTCGAAGGTTGGGGTTTATTCGAGGACTTAAGGTATAGGTTTTGTGCTACAAAATATAGCGATTCGATACACTTCATGCAATCGAGAACAGATTTGGCATCTCTGCTCAATTTATTTAAATGAAAAAAGGGGCTTCCTGTTTTTTGTTTCTCATCCGTTGGAGTAAAATGCGTCTGCAATGCAATGAAAATGCAATGGAAAAAAGCAGCAAAAATCATTTTTGCTTCAATTTGAAGTCTTTTCGGAGCCTTTGAAGAATTTGAATGCATCTGATGGAAAAATCCTCTTTACTTCGTATTACGCATTGGTGGAAGCCCAACTTGAATCGCGATTTCTTTTAGCACTACGAATCACAAATTATTATTGAATTTGCTAAAAATTTCTTTTAATTTGCAGGAACTGGTGGGTATGCCAAAGAAATGTCACCAGAATTTATCAAAGCTGAAATGGAACTTTTTGCAAAACAAGCCAAGGAATGTGATATAATCATAACAACAGCTCTGATTCCAGGAAAACCAGCTCCAAAACTGATCACAACAGAAATGGTAGAGTCGATGAAACAAGGTTCAGTTATTGTTGATCTTGCTGCGGAAACCGGTGGAAATTGCGAAGTCACGAAGAAAGGAGAAAATTACAACTATAAAGGTGTTCAGGTTAGGCTTACCACATATTTGAATAGTTTTCTGGCAGAACAACACTTTTCAACAGCGGATTCTTGATACCATATCAAAAGCTTTCTCGTGAGATCACATTCTCAATTGACAATTCGAACTTCACAGTTAAATATCCATTGTTTACAGTTCTCAATTCAAAGTTTACAGTTCAAAGTTTACAGTTCAAAGTTTACAGTTCAGAGTTTACAGTTCAGAGTTTACACGTTACAGTTCACAATTCACATTTCATGGTTCACAGTTTACATTTCGTAGTTCACAGTTTACATTTCATAGTTAACAATCCACAGTCCACAGTTTACGGTCCACGGTTTGCACGCTTAGGTTCATAGTTTACTGTTCATAGTTTACGGTCTACAGTTTACAATTTACACTTTACAGTTCACAGTGCACTGTTTATACATTTCGTAATTCACAGTTTACATTTCGTTGTTCACATTTCACAGTCCACAGTTTACGGTCCACAGTTTGCATGCTAAGGTTCATAGTTTAAGTTTACAGCCTACAGTTCACAGTTTACAGTCTAAAGCATCGGATGCTATTGTTGCAAGGTGTGTTGCAAAGCATTTCAGGCTAGTTGTAGAAGCCATACCAGGCGCGCCGGAAGAAACTTCCCACTATCACAGGCAGTAATAAATTATACAGTAAGCTAATTTAAAAGAGTAATTCTTTATCTCTAGCCATAAACGCGAATTATTGCGGCGTCAGCCGCATAGTAGAAAAGTTGAATTGAAAGCTTGCGATGTCCAGATGTCGAGATTAATAATCCAACATCGATTCTATGCTTCGAAAGGATTCTCCCATCAACGCTGCCAGGCCATAGTATGGGGTAAAACGAAATTGTTTGCAAACAGCCTATTATAATTACATCATGATATGTTACATTGCGAATCATGAAACATCAAAGGCAGTTAAAGCCTTCTTAATCTGTCTCTTGTTTTGTCAAATATATATTTGTCTGATTTCAGTTGTTGTCACTAAACAACTTTCATGGTTGATCGAAGTTGTCAATTCCAAATGAACAATAACGAAAATAGTAGCTGAACGATTCTTGGGAAGGGGGAGACTAGACTTATGACGATGAGTCTCTTGTTTCCTTGTGCTCTTTGACTTCAAGATGGCGCTTCAGTCAACAGAGACTCATAATATTACTCTGAAAAACCTGACCCTATTAGGCCTAATATGCTGGGATTCCTAGCATACCAATCAGATTGCGAGATTTGGCAAAGAACAATCAGTTTCGAACCTTCAATTCGATTGACGCAGCTTACTAAATTTGAATTAAGTTGCTGCGGCAGGTACTTGAAGATTTCTCTGATATGTTTTGGTTTTAAATTGCAGCATTAAAAGACTTATTTTGCACTCACCAGGTAAAGTGAACTTCCTTCTTCAGATGAATACCAAGTTTTGTTGATTAAGTGTCTGCTTACCGTGGTTTCTATCGCATTTCCTTTCTGATGAGTGACCTTTGAACAGAGTCGAAGCAGTCGTTCGATCCAGATTCGATCAATCGAATGCAGAAGATAGGGTCAGGTTTTTAACTGTTTCATTATGAGTCCCTGTGAGCAAGGTACCGCAGGGATACAAGGGACTCATCGTCATAAGTCTAGGGGGAGACGAGCATTGATTTTTTTTATGTCAGCCTCAACAGAACTTACTGCAATGAGCGAACGGTTGCAAGACAGGCATCGATCTTCGGATCTTGTCGAAGGACATTTCACCCCCAAAAATCTCGTACACCTTTGGCAAAGTCCATTTGTTTTCAAAGAAAATCCTTCAGAAATCCTTCAAATCGTTGTTTTTCTGACAAAAAAGACAATAGGGACCGGTGAAGGTTTTGCTCAATTTTACCAACTTTCGTAAAACACAACAAGGACACTAGACTGCTTGAAACGAATTCTTTCTAACTAAACTACTCTCCAAATGTTGGGAAGTATATTTCTTCAAACAGATTCGCGAGATTTCAAGCTGTCTACTGCCCTTGTTACATTTCATTAAGGCAGGTAAAATTTAGCAAATTCTTCACCGGTTCCTATTGTCATTTTTGCTTGCGGTAGAGACTTGCCTAGAATTCACAATCTGATTGGTCTGTGAAAAGAACATTAGCAACGGGCAAATATCTAGAAAACATTTGATTCCTAGCTTGCCAACGGCTGTCTCTGCAAGAAAGACGCAGAATTATGTCACAGTTCAACGATGTTATATTGTCGAGATGCTGCTGTGCACGACATTGAAGCAAGTGAGCACTTGAAGAAGCCGTATTTGCTCAAGCAGATGACCGAGATGCTTAGCGTAATGAGAACTAGCCTTTTTTCCAGTCCACTCAAAAGGGAGAGAAATCACATACTAAATGAGTATGCAAAGAGAATTAAATAGGAGCTTGGAGCTTTATTATGAGTAACGCCAAAAGCGATACTAAACTGTTTCTCTCTTCGAGAATAGTAAATTGAAAACGTAAACGCTTATACTTTTTTTACAACATTTAGTAGTTTTCATGACCTTTCTCTCCAATTCATTTGAATCCGTGCCCTTTGCTAACAGACAGTTTTATTATTTTATGAATTGAGGATTTATGGATATGATTCCCTTTTACTTTAAATGTTCAAACTCTGAGAAAGGTCGAACTTTTTATGACATCTGGTAGTCTTTGTGGCCTTTCTCTCCAGTTCTCTCAAGCCCCTGTCTTTTGCTAATAGAAATCTTTATTGTTTGATAAAAGGAGATTTTATGAAAATGATTCCCCTTCGCTGTAACTGTTCCAACTCGTACTGATTTATTTCTTTTTTCACCAGATAATAGGCTACTCAGACCTTCCAAGCCGCCTTCCTACTCAAGCAAGCACATTGTATGCCAATAACATTTCAAAATTCCTTCTTTCCGCCGGCGGGAAAGGACATTTTGCTATTGATCACGAGGATGAAGTCATCAGGGGCTCACTTGTGTTGCAAGACGGTGAAATGATGTGGCCCCCTCCAAAACCTGTCGGCCCACCTACACCTGCACCAACCAAGAAGGCGGAATTGATTAAACCACCGGAGGCTTCGCCTTTCAAGCAAACTATGGTAGACACAACAATCACTGGAGGTAAGGTAGAATTTGACTGGAAGGGGCTGTACGAGATTTAGTAAACAAAGATAAAGATCTGCTATTCAAGGTCATAGGATGGCTTTCCACTATTCCGGGTTGAAACCAAAAAGGGGTAAAAGTAATCCGTTTTTAAAGCGAGTCAATGGAAACACCAGTTTTACTGTTGATCCGTTTTTATTCTTTTTCAGTTCTTTCCACTCGTCGTTTTTAGTCGTTTTATTCCCCTTTTCTTGTTTCAACTTTAATTCGAGGTACCAAATCATGTTATGGTGCTACTGTTGCGACTGGATGAAAATTTACCCGTTTAAAGGGGCTGGATAAGAAATACGTAAACAAATCCACGGTTTGTGCATCAAATATCTCATTTTGAAAGGAGAAATTCCTTTGTAATTAACTAAATTCAAAAGGAAAGATCCTTATCTAGATACGGGCTTATCTTTGCGTGAAAGATCAACGAAAATACTTGTTGGAAATCTATCTATATCACAGCAATCCCAAAACATATGAAGATCTAATTTGTATCAGAAGAAAGTGCGAAGGCGAATCTCCAAAATAATACATTTATTTTGAATTTTCATTGAATAGTCACGATAAATTAGCTCATCAGAAAACAGCCAAATCAAACATTTCCTCGACAGTTTCTTATCCAGCCCGTTTAAGGCGGTTCAACTAATCCACAGGTGGGTTAAAAGATACCCAGGTTAAAACTGATCAAGGGGACCCGTTCCTAAGCTTATCCGTTTTTAAAGCGGGTCAGTGGGAACGCAACGCGAAATCGATCGGATACCTTTAGGCTTGTGGAAAGGCAGTCATAGACAAAATCCTCTCAAATTGGCGTGTGGCATAGAACTTCTTCAGCCTTTAGTGGCCTTTCATTTGTTCAGGCTAAACCCATCTGAAACTAATCTCTTAGAATCCAACTGTATCTTCAGAATCGTTGATGGCATAAAGAATCTGATTCCATTGGCGAATTGTACGGAGTTCAAATGGATAGAAAATGTTTTCATTTGCAATGTATCTGCTACTATTTGCCTGCATATGCGAGAGAAAGTCATCTATTCGTGGAAGTTTAGCTTGTAAAGTCCCTTTAAAAAACGTACCATTTTATGTATGAATTTATTCTTCATAACTTAACAGAATAATGAGAGAAAATTTCGGATCAATAACGCAAAATGTGCAACAATCGTAAAGGAGCCAACTTTATTGTCGGCTTGCCATGCCTCGAACAATACTCGTTTGTTCCCATCGTGTATTTTTGGGGTGTGTTTATGATAGACTTTCGCATACGAGTAGCCCAGGTGGTCTGCTTGGTGCTTTTTTCCCACAACTCCTCCTCTGTTGTGAACGTATTAACTCCACTTTCTTTTCCCATTCGCTTGGCGAAGTCCCCTCCCACAGCCCATATCGACTTTAACATGAGCGAGTTTCAGCTCAGAAGAGTTATTTGCGACGAAAGTAAAACGATGTGTCTAACTTTGGCTAAACCTCTTGAATCGATTGTAGGTAACATGTCCACTCTAACTGAATTCCCAAATGAAAATACATTAGGGCTGTATCTGTATCTACACAACTGATTGCCTAGGCACTGCGATAGCCCCATTAAGTTTCATTTTCAACGATGTGAGGCTTAGCTGTATGAAAGCCTGATCTAGAAGTTTAGGCCTGTTTTTAACTATCCTGCGATACAACACTTTTATAAAATCATTAATAACTCAAGACTGATTTGACCGAATTTAACCGACAATGAACATTTGTTAGACAATAGCATGAGTTGCTTTTGATTGACACTGCAATTCAACGCGAAGACAAAGGAATTCTCTCAACCAGTAATTCAAAACAAACAAAGCCGCAAATGTTTCTCTCAAACCCAGGTAGCTAGCGCGCTCGTTGTGTATTCTAGAAATTGTTCTAAGAGCAAAGATGAGCATAGATCGAAAGAAGAAGGATATATCTACACATCTGCCACGGCCATTTAATTTGTTTGGTTCAAAAGCCAATTGGGAGGTGATTCAATTCTCTTATTTTTGGGTGTAATTAGAACACTTACTGCTCAGCTTCTGAAACAAAGAAATAAAATACCAGAGGTAGATGTGTAGATATATCCTTCTTCTTTCGATATATGCTCATGTTTGCTCTTAAAACAATTTCTGGAATGCACTACGAAAGAGCTAGCTACGTGGGTTTCGGAGAAACTTTTGCGGCTTTGTTTGTTTTGAATTATTGGTTGAGAGAATTTCCTTTGTCGGTAATCGGTAATCGCTTTGAATTTGGGTGTCAACAAAGGCAACTCATCCTATTGTGTTACGAAATCTGTCCTTGTTCCAACAACGAACAAATTCCATAATCTAAGTTAAAATTTTACCTGCACAATAATGATCAGTTTTACGAAATCTGATCAGTATCTAGTAATCTTCGGGCTGGCAAAGATTTTTAACTTTTTTCACTCACCCCGTAACCGTAGATTTAAACATACAATTGACATCCGTCATATCGGACTCTCAGGGAAATTAAAATCTGTTTGAGACGTCGAATGTTCGAGGTAAAACGGACAGTGTTTCAAAAGAAACCCTTACGAGTTGAAATTAGCGAATGCTTGAAACAACAACATGCAGTAAAAATAGCGATTGTAAACTTTACCTTTTATCGAGGAATACTTTCATGAAAGTTCCTTCAGATAGAGCTCCACTTATTTATTTTGTTGTATGCTCATACCAAAGTGCAACACATCAATTTACAACCACAAAACGATACCACAGGGAGCATAGAATTACATAACATCTCAAAGTAGTTATCAGGTGAGACTTACCGTAAAAGCTCTATTTAAGCCCCCGGGGGCTTATTAAATATCTTACGCTCCTGAGGGGGCTTAAAAGAGAGGGGGCTTATTAGAGAGGGGGGCTTATTAGAGAGGGGGGCTTATTAGAGAGGGGGGCTTATTCGCAACATTAGTTGACAAGGATACATATGATAGCTTTTCAGTTCTTTTACGTCATATGTTGCTGATTCAACATTCTATGTTACGACTCAAATACATAAATTCGACACAGTTTTATCTCGAACCATATCAAAATTAACATGCAAAGTTATTTAGCTCAACAAATGGAACATTTTTGGTAACCTCTGGAATTTAATATAAGTTTTTTTTATATATCACAGTTAAAACTCGATAAGATACAAATACAATATTCTGTGCCGTCCATAGCAGAAATAGACATGACGTCATCTGGTTCTGGCTATGAACGGCACTTGACAATTTCTTTAACAGCAATCTTATTAAGCACTTTGTGTACCATGGCACCATTCCATTTTGGCAGACGCTAGCATACGCCAGCTTAGTTTAGGTGAATTATTGTAAAACAAAAAAGGAACAAAAACAAAAAGCAAAAACAAAAACAAAAAAAACAAAAAATAAAAACAAAAAACAAAAACTATGCACTGGTGCAAAACTTGTGCAAAGATGGTTGGATGTGAGTCATTAATATAAGTTGGGAGCTTAATAGAGAGGGGAGCTTATTAAAAATTTTGGCTCAGAAGGGGAGGGGCTTATTAGAGATGGGGGTTTAATAGAAAGGGGGTATTATAGAGCTTTTACGGTGAAGAGAATTTAAAATTTGATTATTTTTCCCT